>JAOWCC010000019.1:18147098-18302788 GCA_030867875.1 Actinernus sp. WN-2022 | reverse complement strand
CCGACGGTGTCCATCATAACTGAAGAGACAGTGGACTATAATATAATGGCCTTCAGATGCATCGTAGTAATAGGCCCATTGTAGGATTTGGTCACGTGACCTTTTTGGCTTGTCAATCAAAAACAATTGGTGCTAGTACAACATGGATGCCAAAAGTGGAAAGAGCGAGCCAAAATTAGTAAACAGCTATAGGCACAAGTTTTAGGTTTATATATTTAACATTGAAGGAATGACAAATTTACGAGGTTTACGAGGCTGGCTAGTACCTATAAAGTTTGTACTGTTTACTAATTTTGGCTCGTTCTTTCCATTTCTGGCATCCATGTTGTTCTAGCACCTACTTGATTGCAATACAAGGTCACGTGACCATATCTCGCAAAGAGCCTGTAGACCAGTTTACGGTTCATGCGCAGTTGTTCAAGTCTTTTGTTTCAACTGGCGGCCACCATTGTTTGTACAACTGCACATGAACTGTAAACTAGTCTATTGATTCTTAGAGTTTTGTTTCTGTCACCAGATGATACTCTCATGATTGTTACCGCTGACCATGCCCATGTAATGACCATCTCAGGCTATCCTGATCGTGGGAATCCCATATTTGGACTGATGAAACAGGATCACGAAGTGAAGTACGCAATCAGTGACAAACTGCCCTACACCACCCTGGGTTATATGAACGGACCAGGAGCAGTCGCGGGGCCACGTAGAAACCTGACAGGGGTTGATACCTCTGATAAGAACTACTTGCAGCAAGCTTTATATGTCGGCTATGACTATGACGAAAGCCATGGGGGCCAAGATGTTGGTGAGTTTAGACGCAATATTGCCTTGCTGGATACTACCTTCCGGGGGTACTATTGTTTATGACGCAACATATATGTGCTGCGGAACTGTGTCCGGGTTTAATTTAAACCTAATTAATTATTTCGATTTCCGGGTCCGCGTTATAGACAATTCAGAATAATCAAACGGGGAGAAAATCTGGGTTCATATCAAGTTTTGGAGCTCCTTTCTCTCGTTAAAAAACCCGGTTTGGGATCCCATGGCCGCACATACCTAACCCCCCCCCCCCCCCCCCCCCTTCCGCTACCACCCGGTTGATACAAAATTTTGTCAAGAATGCCGGGTATGCCGTTTAACCTGCGATCAGGCTCTCTTTTCCCTGAAAAAAAAAAAACTAAAACGGAAAGGGAAAGAGGAGAAAAGAGCGCCGAGTGCATTATTTTTGCTCAGACTTCAGGATCTTATCCATAAATGTGAGCAAGAATTCCTTCAAAGCTATTGAAATGTTCGGTATACGCTCCTGCCATTTTGAAAGTCGTATGATAATTTACCGGAAGTCGCATTGCTGTGTGCCAACTAATCAGAATACCACTCATTCTCCACTACTGTTTTTCGACCGATCAGAAACAACGCCTAACGGCTCTTCATTGTAAACACCCATACAGTTCTTCCGCTCATGTTGTATCCATTACATAAAGGTAAACAACCTTATTTAACGTTTGTAATTCATGACAGTCTGGGGAGACTGATAAACTTGAGGCCGATGTGGGATCTATGATTTTACGTCCTCAAGCAAGATATGCTAATGTTTCGAGACCACGAGGCCATTACCCGGAGCGTCCATCTCCCATACTACATCTACAATGGACAGTTTTTACAGACCGGGTTATTTTTAGAATGCCGGCGTTTCCTGCGGATTTGGTTTTCGCTAGCCAATCAGAAGCGTTTGCATAATTTTAATGATTAATAATGTTGCAGCCATGTTGATTAACCAAACCGCCACACTGGTTAGCTCAGTTGGTAGAGCACGGTCTAGAGTGCGGGAGGTCGCGGGTTCGAATCCTGCCGCCGCGTCTTTGCATAAATAATTAAATAATTAAATAATAAATAAATAAATAATAATTAACTTTATTTCAACACGGTAAACGGCTCAGTAAAACTGATTTCAGACATGCCGTGCATAGTAATAACAATAATAATACAGTGAAGTAATAATATAACAGTTAAGTAATATATAATATAATCTATTTAATATAAAATGCACAGCTGAACTAATATACTAATACCTATATGTTAGTAATAATATACTAATAATATCCCTTCCCCGTAAAAAAATTATATTATAAGAATAAATTGTGTTATCGTTGCATGGTAGGCCTTGTCTCCTTCCTCTTCTAATCTATACGAGGGGGATATGAAAGAATCTGTGATGTTATTTTTCGAGATTTATTTATAACCTATATATATATATTCTCCAGTAAGCTTGAAAATTCCGCATTCACCTCGAAGCTTTTGAAGCATGGGTGAAGCCAAGGTAATGAGGAGGGCATGCAATAGAACCCGAATCACCCAATGTAGCTCTCAATTAGGAGAAAGATCGTTAATTGAATTGAACATACTAACCGGTTTCAAACACAGACCTTGAAGTTCTAATTTGTGAGAGATTATTAAAAATTTTTTTTAATACATGCAGTAAAATAACGGGATTGACATGATGGAAAAACAACGCAGCATGCCACCAAACAACTAAAATTCCGTTTTCAACAAAACTTTTGACTCCGCTTTCCTCGATCCAGTGATTTATTAAGTCAGAAACGAAGTCGGTACTGGATGCGCGTCAAGAAACATTAAAATTATCAGTCATGTCATGATGTGAAAGAATGAGATTTATAGCTAGTGTTGGCGAGGGAATTAGGCCGATGCTAGACTGATTAATTCTAATTAGTTAAATGTGTTGCTGGGGTGGTTGAAAGCTGTAGCGGAGTGAGGCATTCTCTAGAAACAAATTCCGCTTTCTACCTGACTGAAAAAATGACTAACAAACTGTGCGTAGATCTAGTCTTCAAGAAAAAAAATATTGCATTAATTGAGGGGAGGGCGACTTTAAAGCGTAGTCCACACGAGCAAGTTTTCCTTGACAAGTTTTATTTGCTCGTGTAGACGACGAAAAATTACAAGTTTTTCCTTGACAAGCCACCTTGTTGAAAAACTGGCGTGCCAGTTATTGAACAAGGCAACTTGTCAAGGAAAACTTGCTGGTGTGGACTACGCTTAACTGTTTGAAGCCCGTAATTAACAGTCAATCGAACATTGATCCAATATAATAATATAATATAACAATTTATATAGCGCCATTTCCACTAAATGACCAATGGCGCTTTACATCACTACTAAAAATAATTAAAATAAATAAATTAAATAGGGCAAAATATACAAATTAATTAAACATACTTACGGATTTAACTATTTTAAATATAAGATGTTAAAAGCTTTTTTAAAAAGAATAGTCTTAACCTTAGTCTTAAAAATATTTACAGATTGAACGTTCTTTACATCAATTGGAAGACTATTCCATAAAGTGGCCGCTGAGAATGAAAAGGATCTTGCACCATACGTTTTTAGATTGTATGTTGGAACTTTGAGTAAGTTCTGAGAAGATGAGCGTAATGATCGAGATGGTGCATATGGTTCTAAAAGTTCACTAATATATAATGGTGCAATATTGTTCATAGCCTTAAATGTCAGTAGTAATATCTTAAAATTAATCCTTTGTTCTATTGGTAGCCAATGTAGGTCTTGTAAAATATTTGTAATATGGCAGGATTTACGCGAACAAGTAAGAAGGCGTGCTGCCGAATTTTGGACATACTGGAGCCTCTGATGTAAATATTTAGGGATACCATATAATAACGAGTTACAATAATCTAATTTGGCGGTGATAAATGCATGAACTAGTATTTTGCAAACATCTAAAGATAAAAATTTCCTAACGCGAGCAATGTTTCTTATATGGTAAAACGCAGATTTGCAAATCGCAGACACTTGCTTGTCCATCATCATAGTGTGATCGAAAACGACCCCAATGTTCCTTGCTGATTTGGATGGATAGATGATCTCGGCACCAACCTGGATGCTATCGAGGGGAGGCTGCGGCCGATGACAAGCCCTCAGAACTAGAAGTTCAGTCTTATCATTATTTAGTTTTAATTTGTTAGTTGACATCCAGTTGTTTACATCGCGTAAACATGCCTCAATCTTTGCCTTTGAACAATCTAACTGTCCATTAACTGACGGCTGAAATGTTACATAAATCTGCGTATCGTCGGCGTAGCAATGAAACGACATGTTGTTTCTACGCATGATATCTCCTAGCGGCGAAGTGTACATCAAGTATAATATCGGGCCAAGTACCGAACCTTGTGGTACACCGCAGAGTAGGTCATGACTTGTCGATGTTTTGTCTTGAATCAAGACACTCTGACTCCGTCCGTTGAGATATGAAGTGAGCCACGCAAGCGCTTGCCCTTTGATGCCGAAACGATTACAAAGTCTAGAAAGTAATATCTTATGATTTACAGTATCGAAGGCGGCCGACAGATCTAACAAGAGGAGTATAACGCAGCCTTGATTATCAATTGCTCGAAGTATGTCATCTTGTACTCTCACCAATGCCGTCTCAGTACTATGACCGCGCTTATATGCGGACTGAAAAAGTTCGTCCAAGTTTTCATCTTTCACATGGGTGGTAAGACGTGACGCAACAACCTTTTCAGTAGACTTTGATATAAATGAAAGGTTGGAGATTGGCCTAAAGCTGGGAAAGAGTTCGTGATCGAACGATGGTTTCTTTAGTCGGGGTGTTAATACCGCTTCCTTCATCTTTGCTGGCACGACACTACTAGACAATGATAGATTAACTACCCTAGTTATAATGGGAAGAAGGACATCAAGACAATCAACTAATATAGTTCCAGGTAATGGATCCAATGTGCATGACTTACGAGCAGAGACACCAATAAGTTCCAATAGTTCTTCATGGGTAGTAGGCAGGAACGTGTGTAGCTCGGAAGCACATGAGGATATATCAAGGGCCTGCTCATCATCACAGCCAAAACTCTCTCTTATTTTCATTATTTTATCACTGAAGAACTCGGCAAATTTATTGGCGAGATCACAGGGATCATCACTTGATGGAAACTTAGCGACCGACTTCCTATTCAATAGTTTATCAAATGTGCTGAAAATAGTCTTTTGATCAGACTTGTTGTCCATGATTACTGTAGAATAGAACTGCATCTTAGATGTAAATATCAAGATGTTCACTTTATTACATTGGTCAACATACACGTCTCTATCAATTGTGAGTCGTGACGCACGCACAATACATGTGTAACACCATGACAGCTCCTTTAACAAATAAATATATTTCTTTAAGGTATCTATTCACGTGGACCGTGGGCAGACATGCTTGCTGGAGTGGTGGAGCAGAATTTCATATTCCACGTGCTCGACCACGCACTCTGTCTCACGGATAGCAAGCAGGGAAATTGTGTCAAACCCGTCGCCAGAGGAGGAAAGCAACCAGTCAACTCCGCTACCTGCAACACCTGTAGTGTTCTGCTTACTGCTCTTATGCCGCTTATTTATTGTATTTTTAAATAAGATGCATGCAAGATCGAGTAAACCTGTAGAATACGACATTTATATAACAAGGAAATACCGCCGGTACATACATGATCTCATACGTGTAGTTGGATATATCAGAACACAAACAATGACACTGTATACACAGTTTATTCGAGATGTAATACCAAAAAAATACAAATATGATTAGAATAAGACTACCAATTTAACAAAAAGGGATATAAAAGAAACACCCGCTTTATGAAAGTCATGAGGCCATCATAATAATAATTACCAAGCAAATCAGTCTAAAGCTCACAAGATTATCTCAAAATTAAACTACAAACACAAACCTGATTGCAAACCAGATAAGTTCTAACTGAAAATGCCGTTAACATTGGCAATGCTATCTACAATGCAAGACAAAATGACTTGGGACACTGCTGACGTTTAGAGACCATTCTTTAAATTAACCCCATCTCCCCCTTCAATGTTTGAAAGTCATTCACTGCCAACACTGAAAGGGGGCAGTTGTATTTTTAACCTTAAGCTGTTGTAACTTTGTAACTTTGTGTCCAGTATTTGTTCTTCTCATATAAAATAACTATTTCTGTCGAGTGTCCCAAGAATTATGTCTGTGATTGTAACGACACTTTCAAAGGCTAAAATTCCTATCAACAGCAATAGAAAAAGCAAAATAAGTAAATTCAGCCGGGTGATAGCTTTGATGAACTATGTCAAATACGAATTGGAGTCTTTCATCAGGGGTTCCAAATATTGAGAAAACAAATGAATTGTTTTCGAAATATTTGGAACCCCTGATGAAAGACGAACAATGAGTGTTTGACATGTCTTCTCATGCGAATGCAAAACCGACAATTTACATACAAGGAAAACTTGCTCGACAAGAAACACCAGTTCCAAATGCACTAGTGCTCGATCAGATTTCCAACCCTAGTGATCAATATTTCTTAATCATAACATTCATGAACCACTAACTAATTGCATGCTGATAAACTACAAGTAAGGAGCGAAGAAGTAAAGAAATACAGAATGACATAGAAAGAAAAAGTCTGCCTCACCGGAGTTCGAACCTCGACCCTTCCGACTGCTTGTACTAACTCTTGTCTACTACTCTACTAGTACGCTAGTTGAAATCACTGGCATCAAAAAAGAATAATAAGCCATCTATTGAATAATTAGATACAACAGTCAAACGGTAAACAATACTTTCTAATGAAGTTTGAAAAGAAGCGTGCCATTCGCACGTAGGAATTGGGGACAACAGAAGTTTACCTACCATGCACTATTAGACTGGAACTCTTTAGACTCTGAAGTTATACAATCAACTACATTATCAATTTTTAAATCTTACTGGCACATAACTTAATTTCATAATAATCCTTGTTCTATTTCTATTTTATTTCAACCATTTATCTTTTCTGTTTTCCATATATTAGTGAAATATATATTTTTAATACAGGACCTCCCTGAAAATCACAAATTGTGAGTGGAGCTTTCCTGTCAAAATATTATTATTATTATTATTATTATTATTAAATTGTCGGTTTTGCATTCGCATGGGAAGTAATTTCAAACACTCATTGTTCGTGTTTCATCAGGGGATTCCAAATATTTCGAAAACAATAAAACCCTCGAGGCGTTCAATCAGTTGTTTTCTCAATATTTGGAATCCCTGATGAAACACTACAATTCGTATTTTAAATAGTACTTCAACTTGACAATGTTTTTGAGGTTGTATCTTGCATGTGCTTGTTGTGGCATGGTCGAGTGTTTTACTACAGCAAAACGAACACAAGCACCTTATAGGCTAGGCATAGAATCAGGACAAATATTCCCGATTGGAGAGTAGTTCCCGATCCGGGAGCTCCACACACCCCCACACTACATTTCTCCAGCCCTGTGCACCGACCGTTGTTGAAGCTCTCGTGGCTCTTGACGTACTCGGGAAAAGCTGAGCACCTCCAGCGAAAGCCAGTGGGTGCGTCAACATCTGGCACGCTCGTGTTATTTGTGAATATACAGAACGTGTACCCAGCCGGGATGACTAGGTAGGTCTTTGACTGATAAGTGACGGTCTTGGCTCTGGTAACCGAGTGCGAGGCTGTTACAGATGCTCCAGCTTCAACATCACCAGCCGCTCCCGTCACTTTTGCTCTCACATCCCCTGTAACTGATATGGTATCTGTTTTGCTATTTGTTGTAGAGGTTGATTTCTTCAGTTCCCACACACATGGCTTGCTGTTTTTGTCAAACTTCGGGCACACAGCCGTGTGGTCCGGTACTGCACAGAGCAACCCAGCTTCCTTTGGCCCCGTGAGCTGAACACATTTCTTCACGGACCATTGAATGGTTCCGTCACTGAGATAGCTAACTCGTAACTGGTTGGCCTCCCCAGACCATGCTACTCTCTCTTTAGTGTCACCGCAAAACCAAACCGCTTCAGTCTGAGGTACTGGGAGAGTTATCTCCTTGTCTCGTGTCCCTTTGTAAATTATTTGACCAGCGACTTTGATATACGACGAGCTTCTGCACTTGTCCTGTGTGTACGCGACTGGGGTACACTGAAGCCGTTTGGACTTGACATAGGGCATCCAGCAACACAAGAATGCGATGCCAATAATGATCCTGGGAGCCATGCTGACTGATGATGCCATCATCTGATTGCCTCCTCTTTTTACAACTTGCACTGCCAACTTTGCGACTCCGTCTGCTAGCACCTGCTCCGGGTGCACTTTTATAAAACTATCAGGTGCATTGTTTTTGTGCTATTAGTTCTTGCGCGGTGCGGTAATTGGACGGATCGATTATTAGCCTTCGTCATGCAGCTGTGATTAGTTCGCTATTCATGGGCATAATTAAATACCGGGAAGGCAATGCTTGATTTTTTTCTTGCGCATTAACAGAAGCAAACAGAAGTGTCATTTTCCTGTCGGACTTCCGGAGTCGTTGTTTATTTGCAAGGATTTTATCTCGTGCAAAACATCAATAGACTAATCCAAGGTCTCGTGCAAAACATCAATAGACTAATTCAATAGACTGCGAACAGTCCCTCCTTTTCCGATCCCTCCATTGATTGTAATTTGATTACTATCAATGGAGGGAAAAGGAGGGACTGTTCGCAGTCTATAATTCAAGGTCTCGTGCAAAACATCAATAGACCAATCCAAGGTCTCGTGCAAAACATCAATAGACCAATCCAAGGTCTCGTGCAAAACATCAATAGACCAATCCAAGGTCTCGTGCAAAACATCAATAGACCAATCCAAGGTCTCGTGCAAAACATCAATAGACCAATCCAAGGTCTCGTGCAAAACATCAATAGACCAATCCAAGGTCTCGTGCAAAACATCAATAGACCAATCCAAGGTCTCGTGCAAAACATCAATAGACCAATCCAAGGTCTCGTGCAAAACATCAATTGACTAATCCAAGGTCTCGTGCAAAACATCAATAGACCAATCCAAGGTC
Source organism: Actinernus sp. WN-2022 (assembly GCA_030867875.1). Taxonomy (NCBI): domain Eukaryota; kingdom Metazoa; phylum Cnidaria; class Anthozoa; order Actiniaria; family Actinernidae; genus Actinernus; species Actinernus sp. WN-2022. Next base: position 18,293,890 of record JAOWCC010000019.1, on the reverse strand, counting down.
TCGTGCAAAACATCAATAGACTAATCCAAGGTCTCGTGCAAAACATCAATAGACCAATCCAAGGTCTCGTGCAAAACATCAATAGACTAATCCAAGGTCTCGTGCAAAACATCAATAGACCAATCCAAGGTCCCGTGCAAAACATCAATAGACCAATCCAAGGTCTCGTGCAAAACATCAATAGACTAATCCAAGGTCTCGTGCAAAACATCAATAGACCAATCCAAGGTCTCGTGCAAAACATCAATAGACCAATCCAAGGTCCCGTGCAAAACATCAATAGACCAATCCAAGGTCTCGTGCAAAACATCAATAGACCAATCCAAGGTCGCCCGCCATTCCCATTACGATATCTACTTAAATTAGCGATAGCACCAATACTGCTGAAAGGAGCACCTCAAAATTAGTTAAAATCCCAAATTTGGGAGTTATACCTCACCTAGAAGCCAATATATAGTAGAGTAAAGTGCGTTATTTTTACAGACGTTTGTATGAGGGGTGCAACAATTTGCACCCTGCATACATGCATCAGGAGTTCCGGACTTCCGGTTGGATCACACTGCATTCTGGGTAGGTGGGCTCAGAAAAGTGGGCATCAACTTCTAGATCGGCCATATTGGATTTGAGTGCAGTCAATTTTTGCCCCTTTGCAAGTTCAAAAACTTACTACCTAATACACGGAATATCTTACCTTTACAGATTCTTCAGTTGGGAGTTCTAAGTCGATGTTTAAGCTTTAGAACGGGATTAATAAAGTTTCCAAGTTGACTGCGCTCAAATCCAATATGGCCGCTCTGGAAGTTGATGCCCACTTTTCTGAGCCCACCTACCCAGAATGCAGTGTGATCCAACCGGAAGTCCGGAACTCCTGATGCATGCATACAAATGTCTGTACAATTGTCTTACTTTGCGGGACCGTATCTTTGCTCCCATACGAGATATAACTCTCAAATTTGGGATTCTGACTAATTTTGAGATGCTCGTTTTAGCAGTGTCGGTGCTATCGCTAATTTATGTAGGTATCGTAATGGCAATGTCGACCTTGCATGGATTGGTCTATTGAACCCGATCTAAAATTTGTTAAACTATATCTGGAAGCTGCAATGAAGTCACTGTGATCTGTGTCCCATGTTTTCAAAATATGATAACACGAGCACTGATGGCTGAATAGCATTCCGTTGCCGTGAGGAGGAATCCAACATAACAAAAAAGATGACTTGTACTTTTACCACATTCCTATACGCGCGAAAATCCTTTAATCCGTTATAAAATCGCTATAGAGAGAGTTTAAATGTTAAAAACAAGCCAGTACAAGTGCTGTTGCAAATACACTGTCATTTAAAAGAAGAAAGGATTTATACGTGTTATTTTGACTGTTTTAGGTAAGAAAGGGTTGTGGTCAGATGTATAGGCGGCATCTTGTTTGGTACCGGTGGATTGGCGTAGGCGTTTCTCGACCTTTCATCGTCACCGTTCAATGCGCTTAACAACTCTGTATTGTTCTTGTCAAGTTTGTACACAATTAATGCAATTTAAATAAATTCCTGTTTGTAGCTAGTGTCCTGGTTTGTTCATGATCCAAACATCCTGCTTCCCACGTAATAGGCCAAAAACGATATAAAAGGTTTTTCTCGACTCTTCGACTGCAACAAGAGACAACTGAGAAAACCCGATTAAACTCCCCAGACTGAGAGCTTAGAAAGATCACTCTAGTAAAATGAATAGATAAGAGTTCTTAGAGCAGTTTAATTGTCCATATAATAAAAAGAACATTACACGGTGGTTTGAAGATATGAAGTTTATTCTCTCAAGTCCAAAATATTTTACTCGTTCGCTGCGCTCACTCGTGAAATGTTTTTGACTCTGGAGGATAAACTTCATATCTTCAAACTACCGTGTAATATACTCTATATCTTTCTTTTATAGCGGGGCCGTCTTCGCGGACCGAAGGCCCGCAAAAGTAGAGCTCGATACACACATAGGCGGCTCAACAAAGATTAGACCGCCTGAAATCACCTAATGCCAGCGACCTTTCAAGAAAGAGAAAGTTGAGTGTGAACACGGGAGGAAATCGACGAAATACTTTCACTAGATCCAGAAATGCAAAGTCAACATATGAACCTAAAGTCTCGGCTAAGAAACGGCTGGAAGAGTACTTTTTAAAATTTTGTGTTTTAGATAGCCATAAAAACGTAACTGAGAATAGGCAACTAATCGCACAAAATCAACTGCGTAACCAAAAGTGTAAATTAAGTACAACCCGAGCATATTCAGCAAGTTTTCTCCTAGTTCCAAAAGTTGCTCATTTTGAGACACCAGAACTTGAAGACTTTCTACAATCGATTAACATGATTCTTTCTCGATGTAAGAAACCCGAATTTTCCCAACATATATTCATAGTAACATAATTAAGTTTAGGATATGACTTCAATGACAAAAATAATAAATTAAAATATAAGTTGCGCGATTATTGTCGCGTAACAAGTTATATCAAGCGTGGAAAATCAAACTTGCGATATTGTTATCTCATGATTTCTTGAATAAAAGTTGGCAATAAAATTCAGACATTCCAAGATGCAGCAGCGGTGCTGGTAACAACATTTTCAAACAGGCATTCAAGTACTGATACACGAGAAGTACGCGCAGATGACGTCATAGATGATACTTATAGTCAGACTGATGCAAGGACCAATTCGGACGAAGTGCAAGAACCGGATCACCTTGGATGGGATCTAATCAGCAAATATATACGAATATGAAGACAAGATGAAAGGCTAATTGTACGGTTATATATATTTCCCAGTAACCGTACAATCAGCCTTTCATCTTGTCTTAAGACTTATAAAGGCTGATTTTTGTCACCAAATCAACTGGAACATAGCTAAAAGAATTATACTAAGAAAGACAATTTATTTAAGCTTTAATTACCCTATGTCATTATGACGTCACGGCTTGTTTATGAGGGGGACAGAATCGACTTGAACAATAGAATTTGAACTAAATCTGCTCTGCTGAGGAAAATTTAACTTCGAATTGTCTGGTTTCCAGATATCAGCTGTATCAATGTTTATCCCACAATATTTACCGTATTTGGTGGCTGTTACCGCTATTCTACGTTCTTCAAAATGCATTTGATAGCGATTTCCTTTGTGTTGTTGCCGTTTTGTCCCCCTCCCACGACCGTGATCCTTAGCGTTTAAACAATAGATTGTTTTGATATGACGTCATAGTGATATAGGTCAATTGGATGTATAGATTGTGGGGGCTTGTTGCTGTGCAATTATGGTAATCCCCCACCCCCACCCCCCCCCAAAAAAAAACCACAACAACAAGCAAAAAACACAACAAACAACAACAACGATATCTGTTATTCAAGTCCTAGTGTCGAGTTGGAAGCGAGGACATCACCATGTACGGAACGCACGGAAACCAATAAAAGTTTGTTTTGTATACTGCCGCATTTTCTCTTGACTGTCGTCATGTATCCCATAACTTGATTGGCTCCTATTAATGATATAAATTGACGAATTATGCCAGGAGCACGGACATCACTCTCAGTAAGAGGGAGAAAGGCACTTAATGTCCGATGATCATCCACTTCCGAGTCGTTGGGTACTGCGCCAGAGTAATCCTAGGCGCCCAGCCACGCCATTCTACGGTAAATCTTTTTAATAAGCTTGGCTGGTTACCATTTTTTGTAGAATCAGATATTAAGAGATGTATGTTGGCGTATAAGCGCACAATTGGTGAAACACCAGGCTAGTACATTAATGAGATGCTAAGGCTAAATAGTGAGCAGCACAATAGGAGAACGCGCAGTGCGCACCTTAGCTTTATAATACCTCGTTCTGTTAGAGAAAAGGAGGCAGGTCGGTCTTTTACAGTTACGACTAGTATTAAATGCTGGAATAAACCACCTATTGCAGTAAGATCTTCCTCCTCAGTAAATATACTTAAGAAATGTTTGTATAAGCATTTTCGTTTATTCCAAGCAACTTTTAATCAATTTACCACATTTCATGAAGCTAGGTTTGAAATTTGTATTTTTAATTATATATATTATTTTTAGATACTAGTTATTATCCATAAATTATAAGATTATATTTTTAGGATTAGTTATACTCATATAGTAGTTTAATTAATTAGTGAATGACATTTTAGTTTATTGATCTTGTATTTTAATCGTATTTGCTGTATTTATATCATTGTTGAGGGCCACAAGTTTATTAGTACTTTGTACTATTTAGTGTCACCCTCTTTTACTAAAGTTTTGATTTTGATTGATTGATTGCATGAATGAGAGTACTGTTAGGAAATTACGTATGAGCGCATCAACTTCCTCCGGGACGAGATCTGTTAAATCATCAGATTGGTCTTCACATAATGCAGAGGCCCAATAACTATACATTATTGGGAAGATATGAGAAAGATTCAATAAGATATAAACACTATAGCTTTAGAATTAGACAATTAAAATTCGTTTAAAACAACTACAAATTCATCAGAACTTAGCGTTTTTTTGCCTTTTTAATACTCACTTCGCAACTAGGTACAAGTAGAATAATGTACGGTTGGGATTTATTGGGATCACACTCAGAGATGCCAACCCCTGGAGTTCTAAAAGCGGGAGATTTTTTTCCGAGGGTAACTCAGTTTTATGTGCCAGAGGGAGGGAAGTTTAACTGTTTGTATCCAATTAACAGCCACTAAACGAGCGACTACTCGATACATGCGCAATACCATGACATAGCCCCTTTAATTGATTTAAGTCTCATTTGTGAAAAAGCGGGAAATTTTGGACCGGCGGGAGATGAGGCTAAAAAGCATAAGCCTCCCGCCAAAAGCGGGAGAGTTGGAACCGCCGGTTCTTCAAGATGAATCCGAGATGGCGGATATTCTTCAAAAAAAAGCTCCTAAGGAGATGAATCGCTTACTTAATTAATTCATGAAATGACAATATAAACTAATTAAAACCCTATCATGAACCATAAAGAAACCTAACCGGTCAATAACAAGATCTTACCCACCTAGACCTAGGGTTCTCAAGAAAAACTTCTCAAGAAAATGGTGAGGTAAAACAATTTGAGAAATTTTCTGGAACTCGAACCACGCTGCTCCTACTGGCATAACTCCAAAGGCATCAGCACTACGAATGCATGAACGATCAGGGTCCAGCTTATATAAATGACCTTTTCAAGCTTAAAGTGGTAAGCTACAACTTGCGCGGAAATGGTACCAGACTAAAACAGCCTCGTTTTAATTTGGAATGGCTTCATAAATCGTTTTCACTTTATAGCAAGTGTTGTGTGGAACAAACTACCTATTAAAATAAGGGATGCAAAGGTATATCTTTTAAAAGCGCTTTACGGTCTCATATGTTATCGCCATAAATAATTACCTCGAAATTTCTAATATAAATTTATTATAATGAGTATATATGCATAGTTTAATATATATTTTTAATATTGTAATATTTCAAGACTTTGTAATATTTTAAGACTTTTTAATACTTTTAAACATCAAGTGTATCTAAAAATTTTAAAACTATAAGTATCAGTGCAGGAGCCCATAACCAGGAGCGTCCATATCTCCTATATAGTTGTCACAGCGTTTTTACAAGTTGAGCTATTTTTAGATTATTTTCCCCGCCAATTAATGGTTGCACCGTGGCGGAACAAAATATGCCTCATTAGCTACTTTTGTTATACCAAACAACATGGCTGCTACGCTTTTGTGATTTGATTCCCTTAGGAATAATTGCAACTCAACAATAGCAGGAAGCCGCTCTGACGAAGGGCTAGCGCTCGAAACGTCAGCTGCTACTCGCTTTCCACGGCGGTTAGCATACCTCAATCGACTTTAGTTGATTACATACCAGCGTTCTAAAAATAACCTGACTTGTGAAAACGCTGTGACATAGGATGGACGCTCCTAGTACGTATGTATTTTTATTTACCTATTTTTTGTTCACGTTCACGTTTTAAACGAGTTGTATAAGCTCCTAGGTGACACGAGGTGACACGTGTTCGACGCCATCTTGGATTAGGCGCGTAAAGACCCCTGGGAACGCGGTTGAGGGGGGTCCCGTTGCAAATGAAATTCGTGCGCGCAAGGCACCATGGGATCTCTAAGATCCCGTATGTTAACTATGAACGACACATTCAGTGCTTTGGAATTCAACTTTGTTTATGGTAAGTAAAGAAGTTTGTGTTATGAATATGTCAAAAATAGGTTTTAACCCAGTGACACTCACATCATACTCATACTACTACTAGCCACTGCCAGGCAACTTTCAGATCAGGTTGCTTTACACTGTTTAGTTTAAATACAAAGTGGTTACAGAATATATTAAACTCTTGTAGTGAATTAAATGCTAGATTTTTTTTTAAAAATATACAGACCTTAAGTGTAATAAGCAAACCATTACAGTACGATTAACTTAATTGTTGTGATATTTAGATTTAGAAAGAATCTTTTCATCGAGAAGAGAGCTTTTTCTTACTTTCAGCTTAGTCTTTGTTCTATATTTTGACAGATTCTTCCCATGGGATTGTCTATTTGCCTTTTGTCGCAAGCTCAATAAAGTTGAACTTGAATAATTTGGTTGCGTAGCGAAGCCTTTGTTTTCGGTTGTTTTCGGTTGTGTTCGTGAAGTCAGAAATTATAATCTCTCAGTCTCACGTCCGTGCTTTACAATATTTAATATTTCCAGTGAAAGTAATTATCGTGTTGAGCTTGGTATAGGCTTGCTATATTGATGTACTGTAATTTGTTTTTGCACAGTAAAACAAAACATATTGAAATCGGTGGCAGCGAACGAGATCTGAAGCTGAGGCATAGGCGTCTTGAAGAAGTAAGTGTACAGTGGTCATGAAATGTATAGCTTTTAATATATTGAAGTGTATAGTTCCGCTTTCAATTGGAAAATTGCCTTTGCTATCTTTTTTCCATCAGTCATCAAAAGTATTTCTGATACAAGTTTATCAATCAGAATAGTGTGAACTGAAATCCTTAATTTACTCATATGTGCCATTAATTAGGCCTATATTGCCTTAACGAAATAAAACGTGATATGGACGTGCTAACGGCGTATTAAGCTACACTAAAAAATATAGATAGACAGCATGCTTAAAGGGGCCGGTCCCTGGGTTTGATTCCTGGCTAGCGCACCGTATCGGCGTATGTGAGTTTATAATTGTAGGTTTATTATTGATTCCTTATCTCCAGCCGGGAATTTTTCTCTGGGTTCTCTGGTTTTCCTCCCTGCGTAAAAATCAACATGCGAGTCAAGTGTTTTGTATGTCCAAAACTGTTATTATACATGTATATCACCATAATAATCAGCCCTCCAGTTGAAATTATATTTTTGTAACAAATCTATATATAAATTATATGAATACAGGGTGCGACGTAAGTACTGTCCAATAGCCCGGGGCTAGTAGTTTGGCTTTAACAATATCAAGAATTATATGAGAATAATATACTTACCAGGGTTTGTTGGAACTACATATAATGAAACATCTGTTAAACTAGACCATTTTAGTGTCATGTAATTTTGAGTGTTGGGTAGAATAGTGTCCCCTCCCTTCCACCCCCCTCCCCCCCGGCCCCTTCAAATATAGCCTGGCAGTGGTTTGCACTATTATGTCAGTTGACAACAACTACCAGATCCTTTGCGCTGATTCTTTTGTTCTTCTAATTTGGAGCAGAAAAGAATTCGAAAAGGATTAATTCTGGTAGTTGTATTCAACTGATGTAATAGTGCGAACCGGGAATTGCCAAATGGAATGCCTGCATTGGCTACTGAAATATCCGACTTATTTACATTGTATCGTCATTGTTTAATGTTATCGTCATTATGTCTGTGTGTCTTAACCTTTATTTGAATATTTCTCATTCTAGTCTTACAACTGTAAAACTAAGTGATAAACATTGCCAAAATGTATTTCCGCTAGTAAACAAAAATATACAATAATATTATTAATTGTAATCTCTTCAAACTGTTACAATGTACAATTTTTAAGATACCATAATGATTGTTTTGAGCAGGGCATTTTCTAAAGTGGTCTTATAGCATTATAAATAAGAACCAAAATACTAGACAAGTTTTACTTGCTAGTTTAGCTGGATGGAACTAAGAAAATTATTAATCATGAATTCTGTATCTGTACTCATTGGTTATCTTGGTTATTTAGGATTGTTTGAATGCTGTGTGACCACCCTGAACTCGAGCTTAGTCCCTTTGGGCTCAGCTAGACCCCACATGGGCTGCCCATATGGGGTCTATATAAGCCTGAGTTTAGCAGTGGTTACACAGCATTTGAATGATCCAAGATAACCAATGACTATACAGATAGATAGATAGATAGTTTTAGATAGATAGTTTTTATTTGGAGTCGTATACATCTGTACATAGACATTTATCCAAATAAATGTGCAACCTGCAACCTGCAACCGGGAGGGGGGGGGGGGGAGGCTCCCATATAAAAGGGGTAGGGATGCTCGTCTGACATTTTCGATTTGACCCCTAAGAGGTACTACAATGGGCGTGGCTCAAGCTTATTTTGACCCTAAAAGGTACCGATAAAAACATGCCAACATTTTAAACTTTCAATGCCTTTTATTGCTATTAACATGTTGTATACATCAAGCACATTCTTCCTTGTTGTTTTCAAAAGCGCTGTCATTATCTAGCATTCGGTGACACTCGTTAACAGCAACAAATTGTACTTTAAACAAGAGCCCATCTGGGCTTTCACTCGGGCCACATGAGATTGAAGATGAAATACACTTTCATTTGAAATCCTCTTAGTAATAACCAAAGGGAAGAATTATTAGCTGAATTTAGCAGTCTTTAGGAGTGGCCGGTAGCGCGGTGACTTTCATTCTCTGCTCCCCTAGTATATATGTAATTTAATATTTTTGTTTTTCTCGTATGTTGACCTTTTAATTTCGTTTAACACACTGCATTTGAGCAGGCATATATTCATTGTTTTGAACCCGAGAATTAACCGTACTACCATACTTCATGGTCCCTTTCTTTAGTAGTGGGTTGTCGGTCAGGTGATTGTAAACTCTCGTCATTTAGCACAGAAAATGTATTCTGATGAATAGGGATCAGGTTGTCATGTAAGAAAGATGGCTCTTGAACAAACTGATAAGCTTCAGTAGGTTGGGTAGTCTCGGAACACTGGAGACCTTGGTCTTTCATTGTCTTCTTTTTAGTATTCTTGATTTTTTTTAAAAGTTTGAAAGTCGTATCTCAGCTTTATTATATCCGCTTTCAACTCGCCATTTTCAACTTCTAGGTCAATAATATATTCGTGATGACAGCATCTTGATTTCGGTCTTGTATATATTATCTTGCTGCACTAATTTGTCTTCCAAATGACTGAGTTTGGTTTCTTGATTCATGTTTTGATGTGACGAGAGTAAGAATTCATTACGCATATCAGTTAGGTCAGCCTCCATGTTACAAATCAAGGTTGTTAAAGTAGCGAGAGAGTTCTTATTGCGGGCTAACAATCCTTGTGAAGAATCTAAAGAATTCCGTCTCTTCCGGTTTGAATTTGACTCATGTGTATGTTGCTTTTGAAGTTTCAAGGATATGTTGATCCAAAACTACAGGCTCATGGGGTTTTTCATTGACTTGTGAACTTGCAGGCTCTGTAATTTGTTTTGTTTTCTTAGTATAACATAAAGTGTTGAACATGTTCATGTTCTCAAGCATGTCGCGCATGACCTGTTTCTTCATTCATTAAGTTCTCTACTTTCATCTGTAATCTGGGAAACTCAATCTTTGCCCATGCCTTGGCACATAACTATTCCTGTTGTTAAGTAGACGTGGATGATTATAAGTAAAATCCTTCGACAGCTTGTACCGTTTCCGCTAGGTCAATATCCTCGCTGGAACGAAATAACTTGATCTCAATACTCTCTGATCCAAGTTACGGTAAATTTAAATCTCTGACAGTTTTTAAGAGACTCATAATATTGGTCTTGAAGTGCCTTGACACCCAAAATAAGATGTTCTCCTCGGATGTTTTAAATGCAGCACAGCAAGCCGATGACTTATAGATTCCAATACCTATTTCTTTGAATTTTAGCTTTGCAGATCCTGGCCCCTTCACTGGCTTCAGGTCGTCGTACGTGTCGTATATAAAATCACTGGCCATCTGGGTAAAAAAACGCGGTCCTTCGGCTCCGACAATAGCGCCAGTTGAAATATCCTGAGCCTGTTGGAAGGCTTTTGCACGAGTGAAGTTAAATAAAACATTAAACTGGCTTACATTTGAGAGATGAGACTCCAAGTTAGAGAGAAAGTTGCTCGCGGGTCCTCCACCATCTTGCTTTACTATATTAAATTATGTAAATAAATCAACCTGGCAATTGTTGCGTGACCAGCACAGTGCAATCTGATTGGTGTGAATTTGACCTTTAATGCATGCGCAGAAATCTTGCTATACACGGAATAAAAATAAATAAAAAAACGACTTGCATTTTAAGACTCGGTGCTGCCTGTGTAAAATATTGAGATAAATGTAAATTGTCAAACGATAGAGCTATCATTCCGGCTCTTAATGCATTTGACCATCTCAAATTATAATAAATATGTCACATGCCAACTTAATCGCCGTTGTGACGTGGTGACGGTATCTATTCTTCTGCCTTTGTCTGGCATATCCTCATCGTGAATATCTGTCGTTCTCATCCGCCTGTGCCATGGGTGGGATGATGTAAAACGTGGCACTTTTTTATAACAGCTTTTTTGTTCAATTGACACCCAACCCCTAAAAGGTACCGCTTTACATGGAAATGTCTGTGTTTGATCGTGGATACCCTAAGTGGTACCAAACTCCTGATTGTGACCCCTAAAAGGTACGACAAGCATCCATGTACCCCTCACATAAAGGGCTGTAACTATGCCGTCCTTTCCTATGAATTCACAGTGCGTGTGGAGAAGGAAGAGAAGGGAAAGGAGGGCCTGATACAAATACTTGCTGAAATGCATGTAAACATAACAAATTCTGGTCCTTTTTCTTTATATTCATGGTTGAAAAACAATTGCAGTATTCCGATTGGTTCGTCCATTTAAAAGTGTGACTTCTGGCATGCACAGTTGAATTACAGTTGAATTAGCTTGGATGGTTTGTGCAAAATTCGTGACATGATTCATGAAAGGGGGTGGAAAATGACTCGACAAGCATTTGTATCAGGCTCTCCTTGTCCTTTCTCCCCTTTATGTATTTATTTAGTGGAAAAGCTAGAGAGAGCCTGATCACAGGTTGTTAACAGATACAGGATTCTGAGCACTTCTGTGTTGAAAAAGAGAACATGTAACATACAGTATATATGTATTAAGTTAGAACTCAATCCCTGTGGTATGGCTGAATGTCAACAATAGTCCCAAGTTTATAATGGACCAATTATTTTGTCCATAGAACAATAAATCATAAGATGAAGAAAAACAACTACATTGTAAATGTACATCAAAATGCAGATTAAAAAAAATTGCATTAACTTGTGAGTGGTCCTTTGGCCATCCTTTGCAAGTTGAACACAAGTCTGCAAGTCAGCTTGCAGTGACTTAAATTGTGACTATATAATTATTTGACCAGGGATAACTGTAGTAATCATTTTTGAGCTGATTCTGATTTTTGGAGGCAGCATATAACCACAACTGGTTATCTTCTTTTCTTTTAGTGAATTTCTCTGATGCTTGTAAATGGTGCCAGACCAGATATGGGTTTGGGAATGAAGCACCTTGATCAGGCATCCAGGCCGGTTGACTCAAGGGCTCCCAGCAGTTGTGAAAGTGACATTGACAGACAAGAACTAATTAGTAATTATGCAAGTGAAAGATACCTGAGTAAGTGGAACTTGGATGTGGAAGAAGATGGGCCAAAGATTGTCGTTGATATAAAAGTAAATACACGGCAACCAAGGTATATATTTTATGATTAAAGAATAATACATGTATATACATGTTTGTCATTTTGGGAAGAAGTTCCACTTTAGATAAAAGTATACTTATAAAAATGTTTGATACTAAGGCTTAAAAACAAACTTGGGCAAACAAAAACTTACAAACTAGGCATCAAAGGACTTTAATAATTAAGATTTCAATGTTGGGTCTGTAAGGGACTATCGACATACCTGTATTCTTAGTGCCCCACTTCATGTCCAATGGACATCCTCACCTAAATGACCCTAAATGACCATTGGACAAGCAGGGCACTAAGAATATGTTGACAGCCCTAAGATCATTATCACTATTCAAGCTCAAACTAAATGTATGTTAAAAATATTTATGATTTCAGACTCTAACCGTCACATATATATTTATTTTTCGATTCTACTCTCTAACCTAAAGACTTCATAGTTTTATATACTCAACCACTATTATTCTATTTGTAAGTTCAATATTTACATATTGTGCAGGGATGTATTTGGAATTAAATGTCTCAGATGGAAAATAAGCAAGTACTGTATAATTTTATAGTGGTACTGTATATACATGTAGAGTTTTGGTAAGATTGCCTACAACTTTTATAGCCGGGTAAATATTCTTCACAGACAGGTATTTTTCCTGGCTTCCAGCCTCTAAATACGCCCCCTGTTGTGTACTTACAAAAAATGTACTTACCCATGCTAGCTAGTTAGTTTTCTTTTTTACAGGGTCTCTCTGAAAACCCTTGGGTGCCAAGAACACCCTGTTTAAACAGTATTATTATACTCCTTTGCAGCAGAGAAGAGCAAGCAGCTGAGCATATCCTGTCCACAGACAATGATAATGCATCTCTTGTGTCATATAACAGTGTTCGGGATGAAACACCTACTGATCATGAATCTCACAAAGCTGATGCCGCTAGCAATAGCTACCTTCCCTACCAGTTATCGCAAGGTCCTCATCCAATTAATGTAAGTCTGCCTATTGAAGAGCTGTGTGCAAAAAGGGCATAAGTCTCTCTTGATTACATTCTAAATTTTCCTACAATTAATTTCTTTGTTTTGTAATACATGTAGCTGTTATGATGGGACTCAATAAAGTGATTTCTCATGAAATTACATGTACATTACCATTTTTCTCTTTTCACATTTAGATTTTCGAATAATAGACCAACAAAAAAAACAGCAGACAAAAAAAACCAGCAATTTATTTTCTTTACCTTCACATTCACTACTGAACGTACAATTTATTTGAACTTTTAAAGTTGTGGCATGGGCATGAGCCAGGCTGCGCTATTGCACCATTCCTGCTTTTAAAAACACATTTGTCCCTTGAAAAAAATACAACAAGGGTCTAATTGTCCTGCTTCCAAAGGAAATTAAGTGGCGAAAAGGGTTAAATTGGTCCTTCTGGCTCAATCTCTGCATGCATACTCAACAGCAAACCATTTGGATTGTGGCAGAGGTTCCTTTTCTTCATTGTTTGTCAGTCATGGCAGATCCAGGAAATGTAGAAAGAGTGGGCCATGGCATTTATAAGCTGAACCTTGTGCCATATACATTAGCAATGGGGTGCAGGGGCATGTATTCCAGCCAACGAAAGGGGGAGCTGCTGCCCCCTTGGCCCCCCTAAATCCGCCCCTGCATGCAGGGCTCGAAATAAGGCTTGTGCAAAATGCGAGTAACATCATTCTCATGATGACAACTTGCAACTATTGCTAGTAGAATGTTGCTGAAATATTTGTTGTTGCTGCTAGTAAATATTAGTAACAACTATAATTATGTAGCAACAGTTGCTGGTGGTATGTTCCTCTAATTTCAAGCCCTGGTGTGTACTGTACATGCAATACTGTAACTATCTGATGACATCTTTCTTATGAATTGCTTCTTAGGTTTGGCAGGGATATAGTGGCAATATATACTTTGACCCTGTCAGGTGTCACTCCATGAGGATAAACTGTGCAAAACCCGACAAATCAAAGAACAGGGAAAACTCCCACCACCACCGCAAGTCGAAGTCCTGTAGTCCCTCAATTCGAAATTGCAGTCAACAAACAGTAAATTTCTCCCCAAGCGCTTTGTCTACAAACTCATTCCACAACCTTGGAAGCTTGCGAATTGCACCAGGGGAGAAGAAAAAGGGCAAGAAGGCCAGTCCAAGAAATCCTACACAGTTTGGGAGAATCTACAAAGGATTTAGTGAAAATTCACTGATGGAAACTGTGCATGGGTTTTATAAGCATGTTCGTTCAGAATCCGCTCCAGAGCCATTAATGATAGCAGGGGATCAGGTCGGTGAAGGTGCCAGTGATCCTATAGACAAAGTACAAAAGCACAACTCGAGGTCCAGGCTTACTTTCAAGAGTAAATATTCAGATTTATGTGGAGGAGATAGTTTTCCATCCCTTATTATAGGCAAGCAGTGGTCTCTTAAGGAAAAGGGAGAACAGTTTGTTAGGTTTCCAGGACTTGATTGCTCTGTTGCTTCACCTAGTGATACAGCAAGCAGTAGTGAAAAGGATGTCACAGAACCTAAGCCTGTTTTAATTATTCCATTTGGGGCATTTGATGACCCTGTGGAATCAGGAAATAATGGAGCTGAACATCGGAAAAAGAATTTACTGAGAAGAGAAAGAAATGGGAAAACCAAAACCAAACTAAAAGCTGGCAGCCAGCTTGCTCCTGGAAGAAATGAAAAGAAGGGCAGTAAAAGAACTGGTGAATTGGCAGGTGAGGTTTCAGAAGTATCAGTTAATGCAACAAGTGCAATTAATGGACTCCCAGATACCAGGAAAGATGTCGAAGCTGTCAACCCTGTTGATCAGGACAAGATTCCAGAAAGTAAACCAGCAAAATGTGAAAAATCAGAAAGTCATCATTATGGGATTTCAGGCAACAAATTCATGAATACAAAACTACATGTAACTCCAGACCTGAATGTCAGACGACAAATCAGTAACTCATCTTTGAGCAATTACCTGCGTACTGTGCCTAATAATGTCACAAGGGCAGTAACCACGAGTCATACAGCAGTACCTAAATTATCTTATACACAGAGGGCCAGGGACTTTTCTGGAATACACTTAATGAGTAATAATGATAATAAATATAATACGTATCAGGATTCTTCCATGAAGACACCAAGGACATCTGCACTGTATGGAGGCTATTTGCCATCTTCAGGAAGAAAAGAAAGCAAGGTGTTCCGTGCCGGGATTACAAGCACACCTGATTTTGATGAAGGCTGCGAGGATTCCTTGACGATAAGGGATACCATCATCAGTGAGGTAGAGGGTAAGGTGGGTAAGACAGGTGACAGCAGCACTCATAAAATGACGAGCCCAAGGTGTGGTGGTGTGAGGACTAGTTACATTAGAAAGGAGCCATTTGCAAAACTCTCTGTGGATGGGCCAACAAAGGGCACCGAAATGTCTGATGGTAGCAGTTGTAAGTTGCCAGTGATTGGGAGGCATGTCTGACAGTAGCTGAAAGTGTTATACATTTACATGTATGTGACTGTATATTAATGACAAATCCAAAATTTGCAATAAAGAGGATGTTAGCTGTTGGGAATTCAGCACATGATGGCTGGGTATCTTGCAGGTCCTGATTGGTACAGATGACAGCAAAATAGAGAACTGCAAAATAGAAGTAGTACAATCAAAAGACAGCTACATGTACATGTACAAAATACAATGGATAACAGGGTTGTCATCAGGATTTGGGGATAAGGTCAGACAATATTAGAAATGGGAAAAAAAATGTACAAAAATTGGAAAAATATTTGAGGGCAAAGTCAGAAAACAAATGGGAGAACATTTTTTAAGGCTCCAAGGGTGAGCATGTTTATATTGTAACCCAGTGAGTGATATCCCTAAATTTAATTGGGACTTGATGTGATAGTGAAAGGAGGCAGTTCCTTGGGGAAGGGGAGCCATTGTACTCCCCCCCCCCTCCCCCCACCAATTTGATAATCTGGCAACACCATTATTTTTTTGATAATCTGACAACCCTGGATAACTAGTTCCTGTAAAAAGTAGTGCAGGACTGCTTCAGACAGGGAAGGTATACACTGGTATAATCAACTAAAAGTAAACCACCATGCATGGAAAGGAAGTACATTATATTGTAGCAGCTGTTTCACTAGCCCTTTATCACAGCAAAAAGGAAGGGCTAGAGCTCGAAACATCAACTGTCACTTGCTTTCCATGGTGGCTATAGCATACATGTACATGTACCATAACAGACTTTTAGTTAATTATACCATTGTTTACATAAACAAAACACTGCAGCAATGTGAATAACAGACAACAACAGAACTCAGTGCTTGATACTAGCGGTAGTCCACTTAGTTCCAGACTACCAAATGAAGGGCTGTGTGCTGTGTTCTTGATCATGTTCTAAATTCTCCCTTAGAAAACAAAGAAATTGAAGGAGAATTTAAAATGTGATCAAGAGTCACTTATGTCCTTTTTGCACACAGCCCTTCAAATATATTCAAGTTGGGTGAGTGAATCTTTAGACACTAGCCCTTGGGCTAGTAGATTTTTCTGTACTGTATAACATACATACAGCAATATAAGTTTAGACAACTAAGTAATGGACGTACAACTAAACTACTGTATATACTTGGCTACAAAATATTAGAACACACAACAGTAAAGCATACTGTGGCCTTATGTTCAAGATAACAAAAATGAGAATGCGAAAACAGGCAACAAAACTTATACTGACAGACAATATTTACAAAATATTGAACAACTAGAAAACAGACTTATAACTACTATAAAATACAGTACCTGTAATATATATTATATAGTGATATTAAAACAAAAAAAACATGTTTTTCAGCATGCACATGACACAGGACTGCAAACAGTCACATATAACTAGACAATATATATATAAACTACAGTACTACTGTGTAGAGTGATAACAAAAAAACTCGACAGCAAAATAACTGAACAAATTAATGTACAACTAAATAGAATATACTGTACATAAGTCAGGCAACAGAATAAGAAAACATACAAAAGAAATACATTGTTAAAAGTAATAAAGTTTTAATTAATAAGAATATGTTTTAGAAAGTTCAGACTCAGTTTCAGTTAAGTGTTTCTATTACCTGAAATAAACTAACATTAACACAATGCTGGTTGACTCTGATGACTGTTTTTAATTTTTGTTGTGAAATGCATTAATTAATGCATCTGCCCAACCTCGAACCTACTAAAAATTAAGCAAAGGATTAATGATATAGAATTTTAAGTCTGGCTGGGGGATCTACATAACAACAATTGATACAGTACTGTATATAGGAGCCACCCTAACCAGAAGAATAAATTGAGAACATATCGCCTTTTTAAACTCACATTTTTTTCTATTTATCAGAGGTTAAGTACCTTAAGTACAGAAACGCCCTCACTAGATTACGAATAAGCAATCATTCGCTAGAAATAGAAAAGGGCAGATACTCAGGTGGTTATAAAAAAACCTGAAGAAAGAACTTGTTTTCAGTGCCCTAATGAGACTGAAGATGAAAGGCACTTTCTTGTTAAATGCCCTTTACACAGTACAGCCGTACAATAATGCACGCGCAAGAACTTCTTTTTCTATTTCTATTTATATTTATTACTCGGTACAGCTATGCGCATTTAAAACCGAGGCGGTACTAACAAAAAGGAAATAATTACATAAATGATAAATAAATAAGTAAAGAAGATACCTAAGGTTAAATAATGAATAAATAAATAAATAAATACTCAATAAATAAGGAGGTGTAAACTAGACGAATAAACAAATTTAAATAAACTAGATAATTAGTTGCCGAAACCTGTTTAGGCCATTAAGTGGCAATAAAGCTGCTCATTAAAGGAGCTAATGGAAGGCGCTAGTACGACATTACTTGGTAAGTCATTCCATTCTGGGACAGTTCTAGGAAAGTAAGAGTACTTAAAGCAATCAGTTTTAGGAGAAAAAAGGTTGAACTTTAAATTATGCTTGCGTCTAGTAATAGTTGAAGACGAAGTAAGATAATCCTCGATGGGGATAGCGCAGTGATGGTTTAGAATTTTATAAAAGAGACTTAGTCTACTATATTGCCTTCTAGATTGGAGCGTAGGCCATTTAAGGTTCTCTAACATGTTAGTAACACTAGAGTATCTGGAATAGTCATTTTTCACAAATCTGGCAGCACGCCTTTGAATCATTTCAAGCTTATTGATATTTGACAAAGTGTAAGGGTCCCATACAGAACAGCAGTATTCAACAGTTGGTTTGACTAAACTAAGATAGGCAGTTTCTTTGACAGCTGGTGGGCAATGATACAAGTTTCGTCTAAGAAATCCCAAGGTGCTATTGGCTTTCTTCGCAATTTTTGTACAGTGAGAGTTCCAGCGGAGATCATCAGAAATTTCAACACCGAGGTAAGGGTGAGTTTTTGTGAAAGTCAAAGGTCTATTATACAGGAAATATGGGGTAATACAGGGGCTGCGCTTGCGAGAGACGTGCATGATGTAGCACTTAGCAGGGTTGAAACGCAATTGCCATTTCGTGGACCAAGAGGACAGTTTGTCAAGATCAGATTGGAGTTGGAGGGATGACGAAGGAGATTGCAGTTCGATATACAAAAGACAGTCATCAGCAAATAGGCGTATGTGGGAGCAGATATCATCAGGCAGATCGTTTATATATAGGAGAAATAGGAGAGGGCCCAGGACAGAACCTTGAGGGACACCAGATATGACGGGGCAGACATCAGAATTTACGCCACCAATAACCGTAGCTTGAGTGCGTCCAGTGAGAAATCCTTCGATCCAGTGTAAGATACTGCTATCAATACCAAAATGTTTAAGTTTAATGAGTAGTCGTTTGTGGGGAACAGAGTCGAAGGCCTTTGTGAAGTCAAGGAGGGCAAGGTCGACTTGATGGTGATCGTCGACAGCTTTAGCAAGGTCATGTGCAGTGATTAGAAGCTGAGTTTCACAGGAGTGACGTAGGCGGAAGCCGTGCTGGAAGGGAGATAGAAGATTTTGGTAGGCCAAGTGTTTCCTGATACTACTCGATATTACATGTTCAAGTAGTTTGCAAGAAATACAAGTCAAAGATATCGGTCGATAATTTGTAGGCTCCGAGCGAGGACCCTTCTTGTGTACAGGATTCACTAAAGCAAATTTCCAGTCCAGGGGGACGGAGCCAGAGTCTAGAGACTGTTGGAATATAAACTGAAGAATGGAAGCACAATCATCTGGAGCTAGCTTGAGGAGACGGGCAGAGATGTTATCAGGGCCGGAAGCCTTATTTGAGTTCAGGTTGGAGATAAGTTTTGCTATACCAGTAGAGGACACAGAGATACTTTCCATTAGTGGGACTGATCTGAAGCCATAATCTGGGAGGTTGGTCACATCCTCTTTAGTGAAGTTAGAATAAAATGTTTGGTTTAAGATGTTTGCTTTAGCTTGGTCGTCAGCCACTGGGACGCCATTTATTACGAGTGGAGGGACACCAACTTGGTCTTGGCGCTTAGATTTGATAAATCGTCAGAATTTCTTTCGGTCACTTTTATGCTTTCAAAGAGAGTGCTTTGAGGTGTAGTCATCTTTCGACTTGCGGATGACATGCTGAGCTTTCTTTTGCGTCCGCAAGCCAACAGGTTCTTGCGTGCAGCTTGCGCTTGAAATTACTGAACTAACGCAAGAACTTAAGACCCGCAAGAAGTTCTTCCCGCAAGAAGATCAACCCGCAAAGAAGTTATTTCCGCAAGACGATCAACCCGCAAGAAGGTAAACTTTAGAAGACCCGCAAGAACGCTGAAGAACACGCAAGACGTGGCATATGAGAACATGTCCGCCTGTTTTATGTGAGGTCGCTAATAGGAAATGGAACCTTTGAGAACCATGAAAGTTTCCTTTAAAAAAGTAGAGATTAGCTGGATAACCGCAGACTTCAGTGAATGTTTTATTAACTCGTTACAAAGAAGCTGAAATCAAAACTCCAGAAGATTCGGTACGATCTCATGCAAATTATTAAACAGACAACAAATTAAAATTTCCAAAAACTTATTCACCAGTGTATCGATTTGACAGAAAAGACTCAAACCAGTTTTCACAACAGGTGGAAACTATTCAGATCCGTAAGTAAAGTGAAACTTTCAAAACATTTGGTTTGGTAGGAAGACAATTTTTTTGGTGCGATTTCAAAGCAAAACAAACACTGCAGAGCTCATTGATTATTCAAATCAGTTCGCGGAAAATGTCACACATTCAAGACTCGGACTTCGAAAACGGAGCCACATTAAATAAAAATATATTTTCCAGAATATTTATTTGTTAGAATTTATCATTTTCCAATAAAGCTTCCCGCAAAGTTTGTGGCACCACAGGCCGCCCAAGTTGTGACTGTATAACAAGGTTTGTATGGGAGTTCTTCCGATAACTCAGAAGGAAAAAAAAGGAAGAAGACTTACTTGAAGTTGTTTTGTCGTCCTATGTGTATTTCAAGTCGCTAGAACGGTGTTTTATGGAAAAACACCGTTCTAGCGACTTGAAATACACATAGGACGACAAAACAACTTCAAGTATAAAGTCTTCTTCCTTTATTACTCGGGCTGCCTGTGGCAGCGCCGAGTCTTAAAATGCAAGTCGTTATTTTTTTATTTTTTATTTTTTTTATTCAGTGTAGCACGCGATTTGCGCATGCGTTAAAGGTCAAATTCACACCAATCAGATTGCACTGTGCTGGTCACGCAACAATCGCCAGGTTAATGTATTTACAGAATTTAATACAGTAAATCAAAATGGTCGACCCGCGAGGGCGAAAGCCTTCCAACAGGCTCAGGATATTTCAACTGGCGCTCTTGTTGACCATAAATATACATGAACAACCAGGAGCCGTAATACATTCGATCAGCGCTGTTTGGACAGATCCAATGTACATTTAGAAACGTAAGCGAAATACAATATCCAAACACGTTTGGATATCAACGGGTATCGAATTATCATCAAAGGTTACATCTGTACCAAACCCGAAATGATCCCGAACCTGAAATGATCCCCGAACCCGAAATGATCCCCGAAACTGTTCAAGCCGTACCTGAAATGATCCCCAACCCGAAATGATCCCCAATCAGTACCCGAAATGATCCCGCAATAAAACTGGGAATGGACTTAATGATTTTGGACAATATTTTTGCTAAACTTCTTGCTAAAAGAAATAAAGCTCAAAAGTAAGAATGTTTACTGCAGACAACAAACAACCCTTGTCAATCAAACCACGTGACGTCATCGATCACGTGACCGTAGCGAAAATCGCCCCCATACTAATTCACGATAGTTACTAGCCATTTTTGTACTGCCTTCTTTGCTTTTCTTTTGCCGAATTCCTAATCGTTCGACTAGTTCGCCTGGAATTGTAACCAGCAGCAGAAAGCGACAATCATGTCTAAGAAAACCACTTTCCTATAGTAGGAATTGTTATTACGTAAGCACATTTGATGATCAGACCTGACATTTCTTCCCAGCGGTCATGTAAAGTTACAAATCACAAAATAGAGACACGAAGTTTTTTTGTGCTCAGTCTACAGGCAGTGTGAGAGAAATGTATTATGACCTTTTTCTTCTGGCCAATGAGCGTGCGTTTACCTATATATTCATGATTGACACGCTGCTATCCTGCCGGATATTTGTAGCTGGGAGCTTCGAATTCCATGGGAAAACTATTTCGCCATGGGTGGCAGCACGTGTTATTCGATTGCTTTCTTCTGCGTATTTTTATGCTTTTTGCCGGTGATCATAAGAGGAGGAGATGACGATGACATACAAGATGAGAAAAAGTGTTGGTTTGTCCTATTAGAAAACACTAGTAAACATTCTTACTTTTGAGCTTTATTTCTTTTAGCAAGAAGTTTAGCAAATCAATTCATTAACTAATGACCCGCTTAGCGATGGCTTTCTATGACACCATGTATTAGCAAATTTCACTATAAAGACTCGGACGGTTCGACGTTGTGTGACTTTTTCTGGCTGTTTTACTGTTTATCTCCAGTGAGATATGGGCGATTCTTGCTACGGTCACGTGATCGATGACATCACGTGGTTTGATTGACAAGGGTTGTTTGTTGTCTGCTAGTGACTCGTGAATTGTTCTGGCTGTTTTGCTGTTTATCTCCAGTGAGATATGGGCGATTTTCGCTACGGTCACGTGGTCGATGACGTCACGTGGTTTGATTGACAAGGGTTGTTTGTTGTCTGCAGTAAACATTCTTACTTTTGAGCTTTATTTCTTTTAGCAAGAAGTTTAGCAAAAAAATTGTCCAAAATCCTTAAGTCCATTCCCAGTTTTATTGCGGGATCATTTCGGGTACGGATTGGGGATCATTTCGGGTTGGGGATCATTTCAGGTACGGCTTGAACAGTTTCGGGGATCATTTCGGGTTCGGGGATCATTTCAGGTTCGGGATCATTTCGGGTTTGGTACAGATCTCGTCAGGCGCGCTCAGATAAGAAAGTTCAAAGCTCTCAGACAAGGCGAGACAAGGAGATATTACTTTCAATGAGTCATTGTTAGAAATCTATTCCATCGTGGGCGGTCTTGTACAGCTAAGGCATGTTTTACGACAGAACAAGAGCCCATCTGGGCTTTCACTCGGGCCACATGAGATTGAAGATGAAACTACCAAAAGATCCAAAACGAAAGTTCAGTTACGTAAGTACTGTAAGTAAACTCTTTTTGATTTGAATAAATTTCCTCTCAGTTTGTCTGTTAATGTACTTTTTCTTCTAATTATCGCTTTATTTAACATCTGTGATTTAGAGTATGCGTACCTCAGAATAAATTATTTGAAAGGTCAACTGAATTCTTGTGTCGATAAGCGCAAATGTTTTTTGTGAAACAGTCTGTGTATATGAGAAGCGGCTTAATAGAAGAGCTTTCTCATTTATAGGAATTACAATTTTTTTTCTTGCTATGAAATTTATGTTTCATTTCACATTTATTCATACAGTTTTAGCCGGACATTTCCCCGAGTTTTTGATCTATTTTCAATCAAATTCAAAGTCTGAATATGTCATTGTATTGCATTTATACACTTGAATTGCCAGTATTCTGTTGTTCGAATCCTGCGTTATCATAGTCATGCCATAAAAGCGATTAATAGACCAGTCTGTTTTTTTTGACGTTCTCACTGGCGAATTAAAGCACGACTTGATACTGAGAGGATTTCAAATGAAAGTGTATTTCATCTTCAATCTCATGTGGCCCGAGTGAAAGCCCAGATGGGCTCTTGTTTACCTTGTATTACAGGAGATTTATGTCAAAAACTCTTGTGTCAAAAACCAGACAATTAGTCTCCACGGCTGAAAGCACACGTGAACTCGGAGAATCCCCGGGGGGGGGGGGGGGGGGGGGGGGGGGGGGGGGTGGACTCCCTCTTGTTAAGGACGGTACGATTACGGATGTACGATACTGATGCGATCATGATCAGCTAGCTATTCACAAGGACGGTAATATTGGTTAACCTTCACCCGGTTAAACTGTACATCATGGAAAAGGCGGAAAAAGAGAAATTTTATCTATGGCAAACAAATGAATCGGCCGGAATAGCGGACAGTTATCCAGAGTGTCAAAATTTAACGGCGGGAAAACCAGGAGGAAGATGTCTTAAAAAATATTCAAAGAGAGAAGCAGCAGAGAAAGAACTTGAAAACATCTTACGATCACTCAAACCCCAAGACGATGATGAGGCAAATGAAGGAAATTCGAACGAAGATCCCGGCACTAAATTAACCAACACAACCGAAGAACCGAAATCCAAAGGCGATGAAATTGACAGCGAAAATAACGGTCACGATAGCCGGTACGAAGAGTTCCTAAACTTTGTCAAAGAACAAAGAGAGTTCAATGAAAAGCTAGAACGGAATATTACCCGGCTGAGCATCGAAATAAGTGAGCAGGCGGTTGAAATCAAAGATATCGAAGTCCAATTCAGAGGGAAAATAATCGAGACGAGAACGTATTGCGACAGAAACATGGAGGAAATACAAGAACAATTTGAAACAAAACTGAAATCTTCAGTAAAAGACCTCTCAAATGCGAATTCGGGAATCAAAGCAGAAATAAAAAGCATTAAAGGAAAGATCGCAAATCAGGAAGAGCTTATGAAGTCGAAACTGGCAGAGCTGGAGCAACTGCGTGATCACGCAAAAATTCCAACCGTAGATCTGGATGACGACGGGAAAGAAAGTCAGAATTCGAATAACGAACTCTCAGATGATGAAGAATCCGATACTGTATACAATGTTGAAGTGTCGAACTCGTTCACACTCCCAGATGAAACACGAAGTGTCCCGCGAATAGATCCTCTACCGCACCAGAATACAGAACGAAATGAGGATAGAGGAAGCCCGACAGCAGCACCGAGAAACAAACCTAGCGAAGTCGAAAATAAAACTGGTCAGGGCCCTATTTTAATATTATCGGATTCAATGTTACGAGGTATAATCCAAAGTAAATTCGCACCAAACAGGTACGTGAATAAACAATATATCCCTGGGGGTAGTACTGAGATGGTGAATCATATAAGAGCAATGGAAGATCAAATTCAGTACGAACATATTTTGTTACATACTGGAACAAACGACATCTACAGGATCAGCAATGAAGAAATATGCCAAAATATAGACAACATGATAAGGATCATAGAAGAGAAATGGCCAAATTCCAACGTTACCATATCCGGAATAATACTTCATGCCCGAGATGTGAGAAAAAACAACATCATAATGGATACAAATGACAAAATATTCAATCTATGCCACCCACATGACAACGTTGTTTTTGTAGACAACCGCTCTGTTGTCCTAAATCCCAACGGAACCATTAACGAAGAGGTTTATTTTGATGACCTTCACCTGAACAATAAATCGGGAACCAAAAGACTAGTGGCTAATCTAAAAACAAAAATGGGTTTACGGCGACCGCAACCAAGGGAGTTTCGTAGCCAAAGAGAACAGCGTCAACCGAACAACCGCAGATGGGAAAGAAACAATCAACCAATCAATCAAAACCAGCAACGAAGATGGGCAGAGCCGCACAACGAGTCTAACTACCAACACCAAGGTGATAGAACTTTAAATCAGTATAGAAATAACTCAGGTCCAACTCTAGATCATGCAACTTTTTATCGAGACAGCTATAGTCCCGCACAAAATACACAATATAATAATGAACAGAATCCACAAACGTCCGCCGCCATTGGGTACGTAATCGATATACTCGCCAACTGGTTGAAGGAAAATCAGTGAAAATTACCGTCCTCGAAGCGCATAACACTTCTAAAGTTTTACTGTTACTGAGACCTATATATAAAGTATTAATTCTCTCCGAACTATATAATTATATAACTAATGCCTGGATCTCTGCAACTAGGATTTTGGAACATTCACGGCTATAAACATAAAGAATTGGGAAATAAATTGAAACTGAGTGACGTCAAAAACGTCATAAAACGGCATGATATATTTGGAGTTGTAGAGACCCACGCAAGTATAGAATCAGATCTTGAGATTGAAACACTCAAACATTACATAAAAATTCGTGATAAATCTGGTAACAGTAGAAATTATGGTGGCATCGCCCTATATATTAACTACAGAATTAAGGAAGGCGTACAATACATACCAACACAAAATAAGAATATCATTTGGTGCAAATTAGACAGGAATTATTTTCATATCGCAAAGGATATCTATCTGGGAACTGTATACCTCAGTCCCAGTAATTACGAAAGAACTCAAAATCAAGATTATATATCGGACCTAGAAGACGAAATATCATGTTTCTCTGCGAAAGGAGAAGTAGTACTTCAGGGAGATTTTAACGCCCGTACAGGCAATTTACAAGAGTATGTACTATTTGATGATAACAAATTTATTGAAGTCCCGGAAGACTATGAAGTTGATCAACCAAGTAAGAGAAATTCTCAAGACGAAAGTAATATAGATTCAAGAGGAAAAGCCCTTATCGACGTTTGTACAGAAAACAGCCTTAGAATACTAAACGGTAGAGTAATAGGGGATTCAACAGGTAAAAAAACATGTTTTCAGTATAACGGAAGTAGCCTAGTAGATTATGTCATTGCCAACACGAACATTATTCCTTGCATTCGATATCTAACAGTTAACCCATTGCAGCCTGACATATCTGATCACTGTCAAATTTCATTTGGTATGAAATTAAGCAATTATACAACACAAAGCAAAACTGCCTCCACTAAATTTTGCAAACACAGAAGATTAATGATCAACGAAGAAGCAAAAGACAGAATCCCAGAGATACTTGAATCTGATGAATACAAAAACAAATTCGAAACGTTAAATAACAGCGAAATATATGATAAAAACTCTTTAAGTACTCTAACAAAAAACTTCACGGCAGAAATACTAATAGAAGTGTGTGAAAAGGCAGGTATGAAATACCAAGATAGAGACAATGAACTAAAAGAGACAAATGCCAGTTGGTTTGACAAGGACTGTACCATGGAAAAAGAAAATCTTAAGTCTCTCGGGAGAAAGGTTTGTAACGATCCAAACAATGACCAATTAAGGCAACACTTACATGTAAAGAAAAAGCACTTCAGGAAATTATGCAAACAGAAAAAGACACAATCAATCGAATCTCGACTAAAAAACCTAGACCATAAAAATCCAAAGAAACTTTGGAAAGAACTGAAAAATCTGTTTAACTTAAACAAAAAACAGGCCAAAAAATCATTCCCAATTGATATACAAGAATCCTACGAACACTTCAAAAATCAAAACGATAATCGAAAGGACAATGCAGAGCCAGAGGATATAGTTAACGCTCAGATGAACTGTGCGGCGGAACAAACAGGAGTTTTAGACTATGAAATAACGGCAAAGGAGGTCGAGAATGCTATTAAAAAACTAAAACATAAAAAGGCAACAGGCATCGATAGCATCCCAAATGAAATCCTAATATGGGGTAAACAAGAACTCATAAAGCCGCTAACATCTCTCTTCAATAAGATCCTTTCTTCGGGAATCTACCCGCAAGAATGGAGCATAGGCCTCATTACTCCCATCCACAAAAAGGGTGACCGATCAGAAATAGAGAACTACAGAGGCATTACGCTTTTATCTGCGCTTAGTAAACTATTCACATCAATTTTAAACCAGAGATTATACGACTACCTAACATATAAAGGAATACTGAAGAAAGAACAATTTGGGTTTAGAAAACGACACTCCACTGTTGATAGCATTTTTGTTTTGAAAGGCCTTATCGATAAGTACGTTAAAAGTAAACCAAACAAGAAAAATAACATGCTTTTTACTTGCTTTGTCGATTTTAAAAAAGCATTTGATAGTATACCAAGGGAAAAGCTGTTCGAGAAAATAAAACAGGCAGGTATTGAAGGTAATTTTTTCTCACTATTACACTCAATGTATTCCGACGATTATTCAGCAGTTAAAATAGATAATGTTATCACAGAAAAGTTTAGATGTTACATTGGAGTCAAACAGGGCTGCATTCTAAGCCCCACCCTCTTTAATCTTTTCCTCAGTGATCTGCCTCAAGTGTTAGACGAATCAGGAGTAAAGGATCCCATATGTATTGCCGGTGGAACTAATATAAGCAACTTACTCTACGCAGACGACTTAGTCCTAGTATCTAAGAATAAACATGATTTACAAAGTCTACTGGAAGGCCTTGAAGGGTATTGCGACACTAACCAATTAACTGTTAATATAGAGAAAACAAAAGCTATTGTTTTTAATAATAACGGAAAACGAATGAACAATTATTGTTTTTATTATAAAAATAACCAATTAGAAAATGTGCGAATGTACAAATATCTCGGACTTACTTTCAGCGCATTCGGCAACTTTAATGTGGCAGCACAAGAACTTAAAAAATCAGCACTGAAGGCAATGTTTAAACTAAAAAAAGAAATGGGATCCCACTTTAGATCTGATATTAAACTGACAATCAAACTCTTCGACACTTTGATAAAACCAATCTTGCTCTATGGAAGCGAAATCTGGGGGACCGATAGCAAAATATCTAACGAAAATGATCCGATAGAAATAGTGCATACAAAATTTTGCAAGTTACTATTAGGAACCAGCAGAACATCAGTCAATAATGGATGTAGAGCAGAGCTTGGTAGATATCCTTTGAGATGTGAATTAACATTCAGAAGTATTAACTATTGGACAAAATTGTTAACCAGGGACGAGCCAATGCTTACAAAAAATATGTATCTCGACAGTATGCAATCAAGCAACCCAGTTTTTTGGAGTTACAAAATTAAGCGAACCGTACAAAGCCTAGGCTATGGTGATATATGGATACTCCAAAATAATACTCCAGATTTTAGGGAATTTCTGAAGAATATAAAGCAACGCCTAAAAGACACAGAACTACAAATTTGGTTAAGTGATATATTTAATGACCAACGACAGAATCCAAACCAGAGTAACAAACTACGAGTTTATCGAACATTCAAAACGAAGTATGAATTCGAAAACTATTTGGATCTTGTCAGAAACATCAAACATAGAATTACGTTCACCAAATTAAGAATAAGCAATCATTGCCTTCAAATTGAAAAAGGAAGACACCTTAAACCTTATCTAAAACCAGAAGAACGAATTTGCCCAACATGCAAACAAGAAATGGAAGACGAAATTCACTTCCTGCTGAGATGCAAAACTTACCAGACAATCAGGCATGATTTCTTTTCCTCCTTAAAAACTCTAACGAAATTAGATAGCAGAAAAATGACAGAAAAAGAACTATTTTCGGTAATCATTGATCCCCCGAGACAAGTCACAACAATAGCAGCAAAATATGTCTATGATTGTATGGACATGCGATCCACCATAATTTCAGCACAAATAATGTAAGCTAATTTAATGATAACTAACTATATATATATTATATTTTTAAGATTACAGAACAATCTATCCGTCATTAACCAACTTTTTAAATTTGTTAGCAGTCATCTGATGTACCAATGTAGTACAAAGAGCTAATGAATAAAGTCTGTCTGTCTGTCTATGGATGCTCGTCGTACCTTTTAGGGGTCAAAATCAGGAGTTTGGTACCACTTAGGGTATCCACCATCAAACACAGACATTTCTATTTAAAGCGGTACCTTTTCGGGGTCGGGTGTCAATTGAACAGAAAAGCTGTTATCAATTTACATTTTTATTATCTTTTAGGGGTCAAAATAAGCTTGAGCCACGCCCATTTTAGTACCTCTTAGGGGTCAAATCGAAAATGTCCGACGAGCATCCCTACCCCTTTTATATGGGAGTCCCCCCCACCGGGGGAGAATCGTTGTATCACCGAAAAGCTGGCTTCATGAATTGAAAACATATGCAATAGATGACTTTAAAAAATACTGAATGATTGACGGATCTATTAAAGTATTAATCTACAAAAGCTAAAGTTTATCAGATGAAATAAAAACACCGAACTAACGATAGGACGGTGTTTAGTAACGCAATCCCACACAACCTTTCTTTTGGTGACCCTTCGATAATTATTAATTTGGTCATTGAGAGACATTCATTATAACGTTTTGGTAGCCATTTGATAGTCAAGACCATCAAGGAACATTCAATATGGATTTGATGACTGATAGCTTCAAAAGCTTAGTTTAATACCACCGTTTCATTACAACGCGATAGAGTGAGACATTCCCGCCGGGCCAGATTTTTGCCGCTCAGCGTGATTTGCAGTCTTGGTATGAATATTCTGGAACTCGCGGTATCTCAAACAATTTTTCACTTCCCTCGAGTGGATCAATATTTATTCTACTTGCCTGCTAAAACAGCCGAGTGCTTGAGATACAAGCATCGATTATCGTACTCTAGAAAACCTTTATATCCAAGAGGGAAATAAAAGGTCGAACGTCGATATCTGAAGATTGAAACAAAAATTTAGCGTACGAAAACAGCCGCGTCCTTCCCGAGCTCAAAGAAGCGACCAAGTTCTTGCGTTAAGACTCAACTTCTTGCGTTTCATCTTCTTGCGGATAAGCTCAAAATATTTAGTTCTTGCGCTTCAGCCTGAACTTCTTGCGGTTCAGTAGTTCTTGCGTCTAAAGCGCAAAAAGTTGGTTTAGGCCTTCTTGCGGCAGCTTGCGTGTTCTTGCGTCGCAAGAAGTTACTTGCGCCACTTCTTGCGCGTGCATTATTTTACGGCTGTCCTGTATATAACAACTTGAGGAACGAATATATTTATTATTAGCTCAATTTAGCTCCCTCAATATCAATCGAAAAAGAATATCAGACGATCAGTTGTTCCTCTTAATGATAGATCCTCCACCTAAACTCCAAAACATAGTAGCAAAATACATATTTAACTGTTTTTCTCAGAGATAAGGAAAAACAATCTTAGTTAGGGACTGTTCGTTTATTACGTCGCAGGGGGGGTGGTGGTTTTTCGAAAAACATTCTGGATAAAAAATCTACCCCCCTCCGTTGTTTTTTTCTTAAACTCCTTCAAAAAAAACGTTTTCAAATTTTTACCCCCCTCCCCTCCACTCTAAAACTATAGTTTATAGTCACCAATTCGAAACGGTTCCAAATAATCGCCAAGTTACATTTTCAAAATGGAGGCCAACTGACAGCTAGCAAAGATAGCAGAGCTTGAGACAGGGTAGCCTGCGTGACAGGGCGGGTAGGAACAGGACTGACGGGGCTAGTCCAGTCCCAGCCTCTCTTAACTGCTCTGTAGACTGGAAGGATGCTGGAGTCTAGAGTCTGAAATGTAACCAGGGGATGACCAAAAATGTGGATGTTGTCTGGCTACAATAATTATTATAACGATGGCAGGAATGGAGCAGTGTTTTTCATCATTAGCACTGCTTTGTTCGTAGTTTATGCAGCAATAACGGGACAAGTCTAACTTATTCCAAAATAATACATGTAGGCACTTAATTTGTATGCTTAAAAAAATCCTTGCAATTATTTAAATGAATGTTGTCAGTCCATACGGGTAAAGCAGAAAGCTGAGCAGAGACCAGTGCCAGAGTAAATCCCAAGTCTTTTTGTTCCATCTGGTTTCATTTTATTGATTTGAAAAGGTATAAATGTTTAATTTCTAACAAAGCTGTTGTCTTTCAGGAAGATGCAAGGTTTTCTTTTGTTTTTGTCTGTTGTGATTTTATTCAAATTAGTCTGTTTCTGGATTTGTGATAGGATGGCTTTGAGCATGCGCATGCAAAATCTACTGGACTCTTAGTTTGCAAGGGAGCTTCCTTCTTTACATTGTATTCCATCTAACCATGTTTAAAGATTATAAACAAATTCTGGTATTTTAAATAAAATTTATTGGGGAGCATGTCAAATATATTACACATTACAAAGAGATTCATTTGGTCAAAAAAGATATGACATCCAGATGAGGAAAGTCACCTAACCTGGAGAGGTACATGTATTTAGAATTTGTGTCTCAGATGGAAAATAAGCAACTACAATGTAGTGTAGGTGAGTATAGAGCAGTTAAATATATGAATTTTTGGTAAGATGTTTAGAAGGATGCACAGATGGCCATTTTCACTGGCTCCTGGCATCTAAATACACCCCTGCCTAACACCTCTTACATATACAACTTTAAATTTAATAGATGTCCACATCATTCTGAGTACTTCTGTGAAGAAAGTGTTGATTTACATAGAATACTCTGTTCTATGCTAATTTAACCCTTTCCCTCCTGCACCGCCCAATATGAAGCATGTACCTGGAGAAAATTATTGCATCAAACCTAGACATGCTAGAAATACGATGTTGTGATATTATTTCAAGGGATGAATGACTTCGAAGCCACAGCTGTAACGGGGATCACTTGACTCTACCACTTTGGAGAAAAACTCATTTGTTTTGGAGATTGTTGTTTATTTCTTCACTTTTCACGAATTTTGAGGAGCTGAAAATCGGCTCAAAAAACCCTTCCCATTCACACTTGAAATCAAAAGCAAATACAAAATCACCACTCAGTCGTTACAGTACCTTGTTTAATCTTTCCAACCAGCAGGTTTGTTTGCATAAAATGCACCACACCGATGTTTACACTGCATTTCACTCGATTTACCTGCTCCCACCTCCAACTGCATGCTGGGTAATCAAAAAAAAATCACAAGGGTCCCCCCCCCCCTCTGGGACTGCAGTAGGTTCTTTTTTTATAAGTCTTTTACCCCTACAACCAAGAGCAGTGATTTGGACTCAAGCCGTTGCTTTAAAGTGACAAAAACACATCCTAATAGGTTGAGCAGGGGGAAAAGACAACCAACTGCAAAATTTCAAGGAGTTCAGTGAAGAATTATTTCATGTGTCTCAAAGCAGAAACACAACAGAAAAATCCTGTGAAACCCCTCACAAGGCCTACTAAAAGCAAACCAAGTACTTTTCAGCCGTCCTCAGACTTAATGATGTCCTCTAGCTCTCTTGCAGTGGCTTTTTTCTCCCAAATTAGAGCACATTTCATTGGAAACCATACCGAAGCAGCCATACCTACCGTTAACGAGTGCACAGAATTCTCCCAAATGGTATTGTGGGAAACGTTTGAGCCCTCGGCTTAAAAAATCAGCAGTATTTAACTGCCCCAGGCTAGCCAAACTTGAACCGAGGGAGGAGGGTTGAGTTAGCACTCAGGATTTCACCAACTGAGCCAAACATGTCCAGTAGAGAAAGGGTTAAAATAGTGAAAAATCAGTAAAAGCCTGGGTAGATACTACATGTACATGTATGTCATTGATGCATTATTCATCATGGTCCCTTTCTATCAACATCAATTTACATGTATAGAGAATACTGTAAATACAGTTTGTGATTTGTATTTCAAATTATTACAAAGTTGAATTAATGAGATGACATTTACCCAGGAATTGACCCAGACTTACTTACATTGTATGTGCTCATGGGTCAGGAAAGGCCAATTTTTCACTATTTCAAACTAGCGTAGGTTATCTGTAAAACCAAAATTTTCTTTACAGAAGTGCTTAAAACTTTTTGGAGGTTCATACATGTAGGTATAAAAATTGCAAGCAGGGTTAGGTTAGCCTGCGTCGCATCCAAAGTGAACCTTGGTTAAGTGTGTCTGCAAATTAACGAACGAAAGCTTGTTTTGGACCCCCAGCAAAGTAGCACAATTATATGTATCCTGATTGGTTTTTACTAATGCTCATTCTTACACGTCTTCTGAATGGCCATTCAACTGTCACCAGCCTTGGAGATTGTTATGATGGGCAGTTCATGTCAGAGGCCGCTCGGTTGAAACTGTTCGTTTGTATCTGAGTCGGCAGCCAGGCTGTTTATTCGGAATTTCTCGTCATCATCCCCTCTTGTTTTACTATTGGAGAAGGTTAGGTTTATTTCAATTTCGGGACAGGTTTTGATAGTAATGTAACATAATAGGCTGGCTGAGGTTTAGTGCCACACAAACAAATCTCCCATGCAGCTTGGAAATATCTAGTATGTGCCACATCTGAACTCTACTACGGTCAACTGCTCTTGTTCTAGCAAACAAATCTTGATGTCAAACTGATATTGTACAGATGCCATTGCTTTTCTCAACGTGTATAAAAGCCACCATATTTTGAAATGTAAATTAGCTGTAAGTCGCACTGGTGACAGTTGAATGGCCATTCAGAAGACGTGTAATAATGAGCATTAGTAAAATCCAATCAAAGGAGGGTACATATACGTGTAATCGTGCTACTCCGCTGGGGGTCCAAAACAAGCTTTCGTTCATTAATTCGCAGTCGGACTTAACCAGGGTTCAGTTCGGATGCGATGCAGGCTAGGTTAGGTGTACTTTGATAATGTATTTGTTAATCAGGGAACAAGCCAGTCTGTGCCATTCCTGCTTTAAAAACACATTTGTCCCTTGAAAAAAATCTGATAAGGGTCAAATTGCCCCGCTTTTTCCCACTTCCAAAGGAAATGAAATGGCAAAAGGGCCAAATTGTTCCTTCTGGCTGATCTCCTGGTTAATGTGTTTAATTAAGTAAACAGAAAAAAACTGTTCAACAATGTGGAGGTAACTACAATGTATATTACAGCAGCAGCTAGTTGTCATACAAAGACAAACAAAACCCAGTGTTTGAAGACTGAATTGAAGTGTACATGTAACACCCAACAAGTTTTTTCTGAAAATTCAGTAAAGAGAAAACCCACATTGTAAAATTCCATGACTGGAAAAACCACCTCGAAAGTAGCCAGGTTATCATTGAAGTTTCAAAGGCATTGGTTGTTTTCCCACAGAGCAGGTCAGAGTTAAGACATGCAAAGTCAGAATGTATGGAATTCCATTGGAGGGCAACCCTACATTCAACTGTAATCTTTTATGAAATGTGTGCACTCGCACCTCTGTGAAACAACCTATTTCTTTGAAACTTGTCAATCTGACAAATTGTAGTCATGGTATGTTTTTCTCTTTGCTGAATAAAAAAAATCCGTCATTGTTGGGTGTTGCATTCTGATTGGAATAATACCTTTTATGTACATGTAGCATAAGAGTGCTTTATAAGAAACCACACAACAGTTTTCTCAATCATATCCCTCATAAAACTTTCCAAGAAAGTCTGTTTTCCTTGGAATTTCTGTCTCCTTGAAGTAGCGCATAACGTGTGTTCTTTGTTTCCATATGTTGTGTGTCTCTTCTAACTCCATCTTACCCTTCAAAATAAAAGACAACAGAAATAATGTTATAATGGGATTATTGAAGCATTTACCGCGGTTTTACCGCGTCCAATGACCGCGGTAATACCGCGGTTTGACCTCAGAATGACCGCAGTATTACCGCGGTAATACCTCGGTAAAACCGCGGTAATTAGTTGGCCGCGGTCACGGCCGCGGAGATTTGTATCACGCCGAAATCATTGACTTTAGTGTGAAGATGTAGCAGTCATGATCACAAACGTGCAAGTTTGGCGCGATGACTCGGCGTTCTTTTCATTCTTTATTCAACACCGCTGTTAACTTTAGAATCTTTTATTTTCGTTTCATTGAGAACTCTAAAAGCACTCATCGGTGAAACTAAAGACTTTAGAATCTTTTCTTTTCGCTTCATTCAGAACTCAAACGGCGGGTAAAGAAGCACTCATCGGTGAAACTAATTAAGACTTTAGAATCTTTAAGATTCTAACCCGCCGTTTCTAATAGAGTTCTGAATGAACGGCGAAAATAAAAGATTCTAAAGTCTTAGTTTCACCGATGAGTGCTTCTCTACCCGCCGTTTGAAATTTCGATCCTTGCCCGTCAAAGATCAAGTTACTTTTTCCGGCTCACTCGGTCAATTCAACCAACCTAAGTTGTAAACTTTATTCGGACTTTGACTAACTGAACTTTACGGCTCACTTTCGAACGGTACAGGAGGACAACTGTAGAGTTTACTTCAGTTCAGTGAGTATAATCAGGCTAAGAATGGCTCCGCTAAGAACAGAAATCCGATGCTTTGAACCCGGTTTGAATCGAAGGGTAATAAACGAAAGGAATGCGTTACTATAAATCGCACGTCTCAACTTCGGAAGTGTTCAATTTTGTAAACGTTATCCGTATATCCACAATAATATTCAGATCCTTCAGCCTTCCAGAGCTTTGTAAAAGTCATTGCATAAAGTTTTCAAGTAAATTCGGACCATGCAGTTTATCAAAATATCGTGAGCCGTAAAATAAACAAAACAACGAATGCTCGCTTAGTTCCCAGACCGGCGGATCAGATCAGTCAGTTCGCGTAAATGGAAATTAATTGCGCCCCGCGGTATTTGTGTCAGAAATGAGACACGCGTCTGGCTGACAGTTCACGATTGACGGGGACTTTTATTAAGAATCTTGACTTTTTGACGCCTCTGGCACGCAGGTTATTTACCAAAACCATCTTACTGTACGTTTGTAAAACTGTTTGTCATGAATTCGAATTTGTCACGCGTTAATCCTAGTGGGTCCGAATTTTCGTTTGACAATAAACGAAATATCGTCGAAATGTCGCTCGCAGGTTGGCGATATTTCGCCTTGGCATTCGAAATTTCGCGTATCTGATCGATTCTTCGTCGAAATTTCGAACGAAAAGTTGCGACATTCGTAGGAACAAAGAGCGAAATTCGTCGAAATACGTTTGCATGACTTTTGCACAATACTACAGTATTGTGTGGCGGTACTGTAGGAAACTGGTGCATTTAAATAAATATAATATGAACTACTGAAAAAGAATCCATGCAAGAACACTGAATTACTAATGATCATGTTCCAAATTCTCCTTCATATTCTCTGTTTTCTAAGGGAAAATTTGGAACCTGATCACAAGTAACTTATGCTGTTCTTGCATGGACCCCTTCATTCTGACGTGCTGATCATATTCCAAATTCTCCTTCATATGATCAAAGGTCACTTCCACTGTTCTTGCACAAACCCCTTGTGGTTAACTTTTTTTACCGGTTAGACAACGGATAGTATTCAAACTACTATTACTGTCATTTCGGAAAAATGCTCTTGCAGCGTCCCAATTAAAGTCACATAGACGTACATGTACTATACACAATTTTAAAGGTCTTGAATTGAAGAAAGTATACATTTAATCCGTTTTGAACAAAAGTTAAAAGCGTAGATGTTGTATATTTTTGAACGTGAAATGACTCTGTCCGCCAGTAGGAGTTTTCAGCCCTTCAGGCTTTGAAATAATTTTATTCGTAATTATCCATTTCAAATCCCAACTAAATTGTCTCAAATACTGTGTCAGGCATTTTTGATATTTTGCGTATTACAGATTTTATCCCATTTCAAAGTCGAAAAAGTAGTTTTTCATCCAATTTTGATACAAACCAGGTCATAAAACCTGAACGAAAAAGAAATTCAAAATTCCCCGACACAGTATTTGAGAAACGGCTGTTTTTAATTACTACAATGCGTGAAAAATTTAGGAAAATTGGACAAAACGCAATAAGGCTGGACTTCAACAAAGTTCTGTGTTTGGCCAAAAAGACCCGAGAAACAGCCCAATAAAGGTTTTCGATTCATTTCACGGTTGACTAGGAAGTCCTGCTAGTCCAGTCATTTTACTGATAGACCTACCACTAATTGCAACAGAAGGTTTTTCTGCATAATATAATCTGGAATACCGTCTAGAACAACATACTAAAAGTCTACATGAATCTATTTAGGGGAACATCCTCAAAATCAACTTTATGTGAAGTCCAGTGTTGGATTGACATGAAAACGAGGCTCTGAACCGGAAGTTGTATTATTATGCCTTTGAATGCCTTGTAATTGCCTGAAATCTTCTAGAATTGTGGTAACGAGAGAGTATAACAATCATGAAATGGGGTGCGCGACCTGTGTATAAACCCACTGGTAAGATTTGTTATCTACCATACTGGATTAAAATCCATATTCTAGCTATATGGCAGTGCGGGGCTTTGCGAAGGCTGTATACATGTATGAAGAATGTGATATAAAGTGGTAAGCTGTAGTGCTAAGTGTGCACGCCCTACGAGGGAAAGAGAAAAAATCTCTGACCCGAGTGGGACTAGAACCCAACGACCTCCAGGTTGTATACATGTATGTGCTGTTTCACGCTCTGTCGAGTATTTAGCTCGTAGAAGGGCCTTACACAATATACCATTTAACACATTGTGTCACCCTAAACTCAGTCCTTGTTCTGTTAGTTTTTCATTGTCAATACTACAGTATATTAATCTCAAATTAAAACATAGGCATTATGTTTCCTTTTAAAACCTAAACCAAACAATATCATTTTCTCATTTAAATAACCCCAGAAATGGCTAAGTACAACTAAACTGGTCGGCAGCTAGCCCCGAGTACAAACGTAAAATATAAGAACTCTAAGACGTAATGAATAAAATACATAACACCGTACTATCATAATATGATAACAATAATTTATTCTTTGAACTACTGGGCTACTGCATACAGTCTGCATACATAAACCAATTAATATTTAAACATGTTTTGTTAACCATCATTATGCCTAAAATCCAATTACTATATCATACAGGTTTCCTAACGGTCTTAAGCTCGTTAAACTATTTAAATGTGGTCTTTACTGACATAAACTCGCACATAGGCTAGCCTATGCATAATTATGTTGTGATGATATGCTATTTTAAACAAGTCCTAATGTTAATCATACCTCTTAAATAAATCCTTGTTAAACAATTTTAAACACTTCATTTAAACATAATTTATTCAAATAGTGCTTTGGATATAAAGTTTAATACACGTAAATTACATACCATGCCTATCACGCTTATCTTGATATGGTTTAGTCGATAAAATTATTAAACATGACTTTGATTCTTTTTTTGGTAAACTGAATACTGCTCTAAACGCTTATTAATCAAGCCTCTCAGCCACAGTTTTCATACCTTTCTAGCTGTTTTGCCTGCCTTCTTTGCCTCCTTCAACTTAGGTACCAGTTTCTTCCTACGGTCCACTATAGGTTTAGGTAGATCAGGAGGAATCGCCATACCTGTGCGTGCCAATTTTCCCACATTCGAAAAAACGTCCTCACGATCCGGGTAACGTAAGAACCGCACAATAATCTGGTCCCGCTTTTCCTTGATTAGGACGATAGTTTCCAATACAGTGAACGTGCTGCAATTCAAACTTCTTCTGTATATTCCTTACCGGTGTTTGACTCCTTAATTCCATGAAAGCGTAGATTGTGTCGCCTTGTGTACACCTAATGATATAACAATTCTCGTAGGAGGGTTTCCAAGTCCTCACTTGCTTTCTTTTCAACTTGTACGAAACCTAAACGCAAACTTTCCACTTCAGAATCAAGTCCTTGCAGCCCAGATTCCATTTCTGTAACTTTCTTATTCATGTCACTAAGCGTACCTTCTAGGGAATCCACTTTATGCTGGAGATCATTTATGTTGTTATCGATGCTAGCCACATGAGTTTCGATTTTTGCAATTCTTGAGTCAAGGCTGGCAAGCTTTTCGATTATTAGGTCCAATTTTGGCACCATGTCT
Organism: Actinernus sp. WN-2022; assembly: GCA_030867875.1. Classification (NCBI taxonomy): domain Eukaryota; kingdom Metazoa; phylum Cnidaria; class Anthozoa; order Actiniaria; family Actinernidae; genus Actinernus; species Actinernus sp. WN-2022. The sequence goes on along the minus strand of JAOWCC010000019.1, from coordinate 18,254,919 downwards.
TCGGCCTGTTTAAGGCCTCCAAAACTTCGTCTTCCTCCTCCTCTCTGTGGCGTTTTAAATCTGGACTTTCACTGGAATTAGTGCTACTGCTGCTTTGCCTATTCTTTCGTTTAGCAATACCAGCAAAAAAAGCTTCCATAAAAAAGATAAATGCGAAATTTCGAAAATAAAACCGGAGCCCAAGCACATAACAATATGCAGAGTTGTGAATAGCCCATCGCCGGTATTTATGAATGTTTAACTTCAGAATGAGACTAACCCTGCGTACATGCGTCTGTATTCATTGCATTCAGCGGTAATTTTTGAATACGAAACTGGACTATTCGTCACTGCGTGACTATAACTAGTTTTAAGACAAACATCAAAACCTATCTTTTTAATCAAGCTTACAATAAATTAGTCATTTTATATCGATAAGTTTCATTATATATTTTTATTCATTAGATATTGCATATTTTAACACCCAAGTAAATCTTACACATCCTATAAATATTTTTACTTCATATATATAATATACATGCATGTAATTTATATATCTTATTATAATATAGATACGATAGTACGCGCGCTCTGATTGGCTAAGAAGCCATGTTTAATCAGAGTATATAACATGGTTAGCCGTGTTATATAGTTTTCAACTGGCGGTTTCCTTTCATCGCGCGCGTAAATCTATATTATAAAACAGATAAAGAAGCCTTAAATCCATGTTTTATACTATCATAAAACACTCTGGTCATTTGAGAACACTCTAGAAATGTTGAAAGCACGCGCCTTCGGCTTGTGCTTTAACATTTCTCTCATGTTCTCAAATGCCCATCGTGTTTTATGATAGTATAAAACATGGCTAAGGCTTCTTTATTTGTTAAATAGTTCTAGTCCTAGACTTATGTTAGTACCACATGAGACTGTAAAGCGCCATTGGGCTAAATGTAAATAGAGCTATATGAATGAATCCACAGTTATTTTGACCATGAGACTACAGAAATTAAATCATTGGTAAAACATGTAAAACGTAGGGTAGACCTATAAATGCTATAGCGATGTTTCGTGTTGATAAACATTACAATTGTTATGCTAATGTAACCACCGTGATTTCAAAAGGCCACTTTGTGTCAGGAACCAATGGATCTCTGGTTGGCACATTAATGACAATGGATGACGTGGCAGCAAACATTGCTAAAGTCAAATTGTTTGTACTGTTTTCATTGAAGTGTGACCCTGGAAGTTTCAAGTCGCATTTTGAAAATTGCATTTATCCGACTGTCAATCACATGCAAAGTCTGCTCTCATACAAGGCTTTCAAAGGCGTACCATCTAGACTTACTTAAATCTAGTAGGTACTTGTTTGATTGACAGCTGACTAAATGCAATTATCCAAACGAGACTTGAAACACTTCAATGAAAATGGTAATGCACTTATCAGCAGTCATCCCAGGGGGTGACCCCAGAAACATATGCGGGCATCCCAGGGGATTCCTTCACTTTTGTAGCCAGTTTTTATCCTGGGACTGGATGCTTTTTGCACTTTCGCCATTTTACCCTAAACACCCTTCTTTTCTTCGCCACACGCTTAGACTAATATTTTCCATAATTTCCCCATGGCCCCGCACATTTTCTTTTTTCTCGGCTCTTATTCCACACCAATTGCTTGCCCTAATTAGCTTCCACCTTTCATTGTAACCCTATGTACCTCCATTCAATATCGTTATACCTCAGTTGGTCTTAGTTCATTTCTATATCTTCATGTAAATTGCTTTCGGAAAACATTTTGTTCGTCCCACGCCACCGACTTCACATTCCTTCATGTACAACCTAGATTTTCAACACTATCCTTTTCATGCACGCACTTATCTCTCCTTACCCGTTACCACAAAGGAAACTACGCCTTCCTACTTAGCTTAGCTCATTATTATCCTATCAATCACTTCCTGACACTCACCAGTCCTCCCCAGTTCCCCATCCTCCTACCACAGATTACCCAACCGTTTCCCCCCCCCCTCACTTCCTCTTTACTTTTTTCATCATATTTTTATCCGAAATATTTTTTATCCTTAATGTAGGCACATATATTTATGGGGTTATATTTTAACCACTGGGTTTCCCCTTCTCCTTTTTATTAGATTTCTGCTTGTTCATTATTTTTCATGTATATTTTTCATTACATATGTATTTCCATACCAATCTGTCCCCCCCTTTTTTTCTATTCTTTCAATTCTATTTTGTATTTTATTTTTTCATTGGTCAGTCCATTTCTCACATGTTTCATCTCCTCACCAGGTTAATTTTACATTTTCTTTTTCACATTCACATTTTACCATCTTTCAAAAAAATTTTTTTTACTTATTCATTTTCTTAGCTATATATTTATTCGTTCATTTCATTGACTTATTTTCTTAATTTCACTTAATTATATTTTTCCATACACTCCTTACCTACCCACAAGTGCCCTACATAAACTACCATTAACTACCACAATTAACCACCACCAGTCCATTTGTATTCCCTCTTCCTCCCTCCCCTCCCTCTCCAAACAACTGAGTCCGAATACCCGAACAACATATAAAAACCTTGAGGATACCTGCGGGTACCGACCCACAGGATTTGTAAGGAATCGGTCAGTGGTTTCTTCTTTCACAGCACATGGAACATTGTCCTCCTACGTCGAAGTGTAGTCTGAGTTGGAATATGGAAAAGTTGGTTTATTTTGCTTAAATTTTGCACAATTTTATGTTTATGTGTAAAAGTAGATAATTTATAAGCTACCTACTGCTGAATGAATGACCAAATGGCATTCTAAAGTGCCCGGGGTAGGGAATATTGTTTAGCTTTTTTGTTAAAAAATCCTGCCCTTGGGTATGAGGTTGACATTGCATTTATTATGTACAAATGCCTGGGTGTTCCCCGGGGTTGCCCCCTGGGATGGCCGCTGATAAGTGCATAATCATATGCCATTATTAGCACTGATGAAGTGAGCATATTTATCTTGCCCACAGATTATTGTGAATTGCATTTCCAAGGGCCTGAATTCCAATCTTGTCTACCAACCTTAATGATCAGCATATCAATGACCCTCAAGTCCCTGACATGGGCATTCTTGACAAACTCCTCCCTTACTTTGCTACGTCCTCTCTTCACACTAATGTCCAGTGCCAAGGTTTGAACAGCGTGTGGAATCTAACCAGCGGTAAATATAAATGACTTTACTAATAATACGAAATACTGTAAACCTATGGCTATGGACAGCCAGTACTCCGACTCTTTTTTGGGTCTTACTGTATTAAAATTACTATTGCGTGACGCATAAATATCTCTCTTCCATACCTCTCTCCACCATGCTCGATAAAGGTTGAAAACTCTCCTTCTAGCTTCGCCTGGAGTAGTAGAAAGAAGTGGTTTTGCTACAGCTCGGCCTACAGTCTGAGCAACTTGTTTGGCCGCCATCTTGTCGCCCCCGGCACTGCATTATGGGCAAATATGTTTTTCACGTACAACCACAGGAGGCCCATATGGATTTAATATCGGTTCGAATAGAAGGTGATGTGAAAGGGTTACATTTTGCCACAGATATGAATACCATGATTACATGAATATACGGTTGCAGGTGGCGAGGGAGCCCAAATAGAAACCATTTTGGGCTACCTCTTTGACAACTGATTGTATTAAAATATTGCAGGAGCTGCGCGAAAGAACATGTATGGTAAAAAACAAGCATAGAACTAGTATAGACTAATTAAACAAATAAAGTTGAGAGAAAAAGGGACGGATTCAAAGACGGGAGAAAAGATACATTTTCAGTTTCGACTGAAACAAGGAGATGGTCGTGGCATTACGAATGTTGGAGCTAAGCGTGTTAAAGGGGCGGTGTCACGGTAAGACTTTACATTCGTTTTTTTGGGCCGGAAAGAGTTATTTCCACCGATTTTTATATGAATTAACGAACCTCTCGGCCATGTGGGATGCTTAAAATGAAAGCTTATATGCAAAAATGACTAACAAACAGTGAATATAAACAGAGAAAATATTGAAAATCCTTTCAATCAAGCATTGAGGGAGGGAAGTTTAACTGTTTGTATCCAATTAAACAGCCACTAAATGAGCGATTACTCGATACATGTACATGGAAACTGTCTAATTTTTGTTCTACAATAAGGAGCTTAAAATAGACTTAGAGCTTCTTGTATAGTGACTGTGTACTTGATTGGTTCGTAAAATTAAATTGTCAAAGCTTCGAGGGAGTAAATTGTTTTTTATACGAATACATAAACTTTCCTAAATGAAATAAGTAGATATGTTCGAATTTCAGGAACATAACTCCTTCAATATAGGGTCGTTGTGCGCGCGTCAAATGCCTCCTTGTTAATGATTCTAATTGCACGTTTTTTGAAGCATAACAATACTGTTGCTAGCTGACTCTGGGAATAAAGAATTCACAAAACTTCCAGTAAGAAAGGAGCGATGAGAACTTGACGAAGTAGGTATTTTGTTAGCTAGGTTTGGACCAATATGTTAGTGAAGTACACTAGTCACAAAATATTTTTGCAATTACTGCAGGGTTGGATATTTTGATTGTCAATGGTAAAATTAAGGTAATTTGTTAGTGCGTTTTTTCCTGTTTATGACTTCATTTAGAATCTTCCAAGTACTTTTGATATGTGATTAGAGCATATGCCAACTTCTCCTTATAATAGAGGAGTTTATCAATTCGTAACGAATGGCTTAGTTTATTTTTATATTTTTTATAAAAATTCTCATTTTCAGGGCTTGGAAAACTGTATAATTTATTTTCTTTTTATAGATTTTAGAAGACCCTTTGATAGCCAAGGTTTTTTTAAAGTGCATTTTGCAGCTTTCACCTATTTTAGCGGGAAGCAAGAGTTATAACTAACTATAAATTCGTCCAAAAATCTTCCATACGCATTTTGGGGGTCATTGTATCCGTGTAGGTCGCTCCAATTCGTATTTCTTAACCGGTCATGAAATTTCGACATGTTTGTTTTACTTTTGTCACGAAAAACGAACGACGCATTTGTATCCACATCAGTGCACATGCGTTGCTCGTAAGGAAAACAAAAAATTGGTACCTGTAGGTAGCTAAAGCTATATTCGAGGCAAAGGGTACCGAGAAGAGATAAATAGAAAATATAAAGGTTCAATAATAATGTATAACAAGTAAGTAAAGCAAATGTAATACACTGCGGACACAAACACGGAAAAGTAAGGCTCGGTTAACGAAATCCGGTTATAACCTGATTTTCCAACTAAAGCACCAAACTAATCGGCATTATATCGATCGGGTTTTCTAGTTTAATCAGTAACGTTCTACGGTGTATCAGAAATCCGCTATAAACTTCTGACTGTATATATACATGTAAATAGCAGTTTTTGTTCAATAGCGGTTTACAGTACAAGAGTATAGTTGAGCCACTCCAGAGGAATTAACGAGTCAGTTATTCGCTATATTTATATATCAGTAGCTAGATTTCACGAATCGGCCTCTAAATTGTGTTCATTATAATGGGGATTCCTTATAACCGGGTTCCGTATATCCTGGATCTAATAAATCCATACACATTTTTAATAGTGTATTTTTGCCTAGCCGTGTTCAAAAAAATATGTTCGTTATATTGGGAACTTCATTCAGTAACCGCGGGTTCGTTATACTGACGAGTTTCAACTATTTTGTATTTCAAATTAATACTTAAAGGCTTCAATACTAACTTGTTTAATCTCATGACTTCCTTATTTTGTTTGGCTTTCATCAATTAAAAGATTTTAACGACCCATTAAAGGATTTTAACGATTAAACAACAATTCTACACGATCTTAACGACTAATCAACTACTCTTAACGATCCATTGAGAGATTTTAACGGCGATAATCAACGATTCTTGACGATTCATTAAAATTAATTAATGACGCATGAGGAAATTAAGGATTATCTACATATGTATATAGTGATCCATAAAAAAATATCTTGAAGGAAATGACGGATGCTTAATCAGCACCAGACAATTCCAACATTGCCCATTTTCCCTCCGCCGACCCCCGGGTATTAGACATTTTGGGGCCAAACAAATAAGGCAAATGCCCCGCCCCCGGGCACATCCATGTACCTTCCTCGAGTACGAGTATTTTGAAATGAACCGGCGAGTCGGGCTTGACTTTATACTGAAAATAGTTCAAACAAACAGTTCAAAACTAGCTTTAACGGGAAAATATGGTCTTTAAATACACCCACAAGATTTTGTAGCTGGTCTTGCTGGACAAGGCCAGTCAGCCACGAAGCTCGCGCTTCTATTTATAATGTTTGCTGCAAGTATGTAGTCGACAACAAGGGAACAACCACGATCTGATCAGGCCAAAGGGTGCGTTTGTTGGGGCCGGGAGAATCCAAGATCGGATACTAATCCCGTGGCACGGATTCTCCATAACCAAACAAAAATAAAGAATCCCAAAATGGATTATTTTGGCGTGAGAACTCCGATACGTAGTCTCCTTTGCAGCCGTCGTGCGCTCTGTCACGCAACTCTTGGAGACTTCCCCCCCCCCCCCCCCCCCCCCACCCAACTCCGACCGTTGTGTGACAGAGCACACGACGGCTGCAAAGGAGACTATCCGATATGCATTTCGCGCTAAAATGTCGGCAAGCTTATTTGTAGTTTTCGAGTAGAGACTTTCTACTGAGCAATTTAACTCAGCGAGATATTCTGGATCGGTGGTTAAATGTCCTACTCTCTGTCAAGACGAAGACCGGTTGTCATATGTACTTTTCGGATTTTGAATCTTAAGAAACCAGTTTTGCCGGGATTAATCCGTCGAATCCATTTTGACTATGGATAATCCGTTTTAGGATTCTAGTAAAGAAACACGAAATTCATTTTTGGATTAAAAATTTCGGATTCGTATCGTATCTCTCTCCTGGAGCGGAACCGTGCATGATTCTCTGAGGGGAGGGGGTGGGGGGGTTCGATCATCGCAACTTCTTTATTTTTCTTATAAAAGGGAGGAAGGGGGTTCGATTAACCGCCCCAGATCTCGGGGTTTGTTGTAGCTTCCAATGAGAGGGTGGCTTACTTGTTCAGGCTCCAATGGAGAGAAAGAAAGAGGGGGATGAGAGATGGGAGGAGATTTGGAGGTAGAAAAAAGAAAAATGGGAAGCAAAGGCCAGGTCTATATCTGACCTTCTCTCTTGTCCTTACGCGTTATACTTGTATTTTACCCTAATCCGTCTTTTTTTAACCCTTATACACACCTTTTAATGGACCTTTCAATATTTCATAATTCCACTATCATTAATTGCTAATCTCAGAAATTGTATTATTTATTTACGCGGTGTAAGGCGTAGTTTACAGGATGGTAAAGGGTATTTTCGAGAAGCTTGATTAGCCTATTTATTTAATTTGTTCGTTAATAATGTGAAACGGCAGTTTATTTGCCAGTGAATCGTGATTTGTTTAATTTCTGTGACCAGTGAATTAACTTTTTTTGTGTTCGTGAAATCAGAATTGAGTAATTAATTTACTGTTAATTGTGATTTCTGGCAAATGTGCGAGAATCGTGATTGCCTTTCTTCTTTGTTTTCAAATAACGCTTATCCTGGAAGCGGCGCGCGCGGACAACCTTAATCAGTTATTATGCGTGAAACGTGAAATGGTCATTTTATTTTCCGGGAATCGTGAAATGGGCATTTATTTTTTTGTGAAACGTGATCAGACCTCTCCCACCCCTTACCTCCAGTTTACGGTGCAACTATTTGTCTGATTCGAGCTAACAATTGCGTAAAATTTTCTGTATTAACTCTGTGGGCTTCGCTTACGGCGCATGTGCACCGCTTATCGACCGCATGCCAATCACATTGCTACCTCGGCTTTGTCTGACAGATTCCAGTGGATAAACGTGGGAATAAAACCCACAAATCCGATAGCAACAGGGACAGATCTGTCTTAGGTACCTGGTGAAACCAATTCTATAATCCTTCATAATTGTACCATAGACCAACGGGTTACATGAACTGTGAATGTATAACATGACTTCGGAAAAAGTTAGAACATCGCTGAAGTACTCAAAATCACCTCCGTCACCAAAATCAAGCCACAGCCAAACGATTTGTTTTGGAAGCATGAAAATAGCAAAGAGGATGACGATAGTGCGCAGGTTTTTGTTGACTCTTGCGCTCTCGTTCTGCTGTAGTTTGATAATCTGTCGACCGTACGAGGTGCTAGAATTTGACGCATTGCAGTTAGTCCTAAAGTTATGACTTGCTTTCAAGTGTTGGGAAAGGTTCGCGTATGCCACAGTTATCATCACTAATGGTACAACATATTGTAAAGCCAGAAGTGAAGCTGTGTATGCTTTTCTCATGGGAAACGAGGGCCATTTCTCGATGCAGAAACTCCCTGCGCCTGGATAAGCCACTATAGACAGCGGCAACACGCAAGCGATAGCCGCTGACCAGATGGTAACGATGACCCAAAACACTTGTACTCCTCGTAGCTTGGGCGCCATTGGCTTGACAATGACTCGTCTGCGTTCCACAGCCATGCAGGTTAATGTAAAAATGCTCGTTAGCAGCGCTGCAGTCATGCCAGGCCAAAGGAACTTGCACAGTAATGTGCCCGACGGGAACGCGGCGAGCTTTTGATGAAAATCTACTGGAATGCTGATGAAGATGACTAGGAGGTCACCTATAGCAAGGTTCAGGATGAAGTAGTCGTTGGTTTTGCGGAGCGTTTTTTTCCCTTTTATAACGAGTAGCACCAGGGTGTTTCCGATGCCGCCGATGAGGAATATTATGACGTAGAACGACAGCTGTATTATCGTGATGGTGTAGAGGTGTTGTGCAACTTGTGGCTGATCTGTTAGGTTCATTTTTGGCTTGGATAAACTTCTTTTTCTCCTACTACTTCTTTTCCACACTTTTCTTTTGTCTTTAGTATGATTCTTGTTATTTGCCGTCTCGCTAATGAATCGGTGTGGACTCATAAATCACCTGACACCTGCGAATGACAACTGAATATATTGCTATTAACAACACAAGCAAAAGCAAATAAATAGTAATACTGCTAGCTAGTAATAATAATGACAATAATGATAACATCAGTACATATGATAGTCGATAATAATAATAATAATAAAATATTGGTTGGATCAAATGACTAATTACCTGCTCGAATAGCTCAATTTTTCATTGTTCCGATAATAGAATACATTTTAATTATCCCGGAGTCTTTGACACCGTTAATCATGATTTTTTAAATCTAAAGTTATATAAGTATGGTGTACGTGGAACTCCATTGGCATAGTTTGGTGACTAATCGACAACAATATCTACAATATGTTAGAATTATAAACACCGATTCAGATTTACTAATAATGACTTGTGGGATCCCTCCGCACATCTCAACTCTTGGTTAGACGTAGGCAGTGTTCAACACGAAAGCTTCTTGCTACTTTGATCACTGCGCACGAACAATTGATTATAGTTTCTTTTTTATGTAAATGTATGTCTTTTATTTATCCTGTAATTATCTACATACAGTGGAACCTCGATTTAACGAACCTCTATATAACGAAGTCCTCGGTATAACGAACGATATTCTTCAGCCCGGCAAAATTACAAGTAAAATGTATGTAACAGAACCTCGATATAACGAACCTCGATATAACGAACACAATCCGGCAGCCCAAACGTAAAATCTACCCCAATATAACGAATAAATGTCAACACGCGACAAAATATGAATGCGGAACAGGCCAACAGCGATGAAAATCCTTTAATCCTGTAACAAGAGAACAACCTCTCAGTCAACAGCTCATTAAATGTGTATATACAGTACAGACACTGGCACTATCGAGACCGTCTACAGATCCGCTTTACCCTCTTTGTCTCTTATTAGTTCTATTAACTTCGTTACAAAACAATTATTAACTATACCTCGACATAACGAACATTTTGGTTGTTTTTCCGCAAATTCGTTATAACGAGGTTTTCGATTTAACGAACCCTCGATATAACGAACTAATTTCCCCAGTCCCTTGGTACTTCGTTAAATCGAGGTTCCACTGTACTATCCTGTTATTAGGACGTTTGCATGATGGCGTCACATACTACAACTACCAGAACTCTTTGCGCGGGTTCTTTTGTTCCTTTAATTTGGAGCATTGTCTTGGAATTCACAAAGGAGTTGATACTGATTTGAATGAGAAAAAGAATTTGAAAAGGATTCTGGTAGTTGTAGTAAAATGACGTCATAATGCAAATGTTAAGAAAAGGGATCTTACGATTTTAGACAAAATTATACTTTAGGAGAAACATATAATAAATTAACGAGTTCTAGTTTAGCCCACGCTCGATGCATCCAAATTTGAGTTACTTTAATTAAAACGTTCTTTTGTTAATTTGGTTTGGAAAACGAGCCTGTAGTTACTAAGGTCACTTTCGATCCACTGACAACATTGAATATAACTCATTTTCCAATAACCTGTGTTTATTACTAATCGATACCAAGCGATCCCGACAACAAGCCAATAAGATTTGAGTATTTCTAGTTACAGTTCCGTACCTTAATTGAAAGGTACCAAACCATTGAACTTTCTGTCAATGCAAATTAGTTACTAACTTCAAGTTGGATTTCTACGGAAAATATCTAAAGACTCATATAATGTTTTACGCTCAAACTATGATATTTGATCTCTAGTTTCACCTTTAACATATCTTATTTATGTTGTCGATCGTTTGAAACATCTTTCTTTCAAGGTCAGTTTTCTTTTGTTCAGGTGACGACCCTACTTACAATAGGTGTCCATGTAAAGACACCTGTATGGTTCTCAGTAACTATATATTGGAGTGTTTGTAAATGACATAAATACAGAACGAATATCTTGTAACATAGACGAAGATAGACGAAGATAGACGAAGATAGACGAAGAGAAGAGCCGTCATGGCTGGTCCATGATTCTTCATGGTCAGTCAATGCTGACCGTAGAAATCCAACTTGAAGTTAGTAACTAATTTGCATTGACGGAAAGTTCAATGGTTTGGTACCTTTCAAGGTACGGAACTGTAATTAGAAATACTCAAATCTTATTGGCTTGTTATCGGGATCGTTTGGTATCGATAGCTTAAGATATAATCAATACCTTTTTAGTTCCCTGTAATAAACACAGGTTATTGGAAAATGAGTTATATTCAATGTTGTCAGTAGATCGAAAGTGACCTTAGTAAATACAGGCTCGTCTTCCAAACCAAATTAACAAAAGAACGTTTTAATTAAAGTAACTCAAATTTGGATGCGTCGAGCGTGGGCTAAACTAGAACTTGTTAATTTATTATATGTTTCTCCTAAAGTATAATTTTGTCTAACATCGTAAGATCCCTTTTCTTAATACAAATTTCCTATTAAAAAGTGTGCAAATAAGTCTGAAGCGGTCTCATTTTGAAAACTTTGTGCGTGACAAGTGAAGCATATTTACAGATACCAAAAGTGTAATTATTGCTTTGGTTTTGCGTTTTCATAGCTTTTCGATTGGCTGTGAAAACTGTTTTGTAATTATCAGCCAATTTGTTTTTGTCTGTCAGGCAATCAATTTTCGTTTACTTTTCCTCGTGATTGGTTTAAGTAAAACCAATCATAAATTACTTCAGTTTGTGATTGGCTCATTGCGTTTTTACTTGCTCGTGATTGGCTCATTGCGTTTTTACTTGCTCGTGATTGGCTCATTGCGTTTTTACTTGCTCCCGTGATTGGCTTTGTAATTATTTGTTTTTGTTTTATGACACTCAATCGAAAATGCTCTAAACAGTACCAGGGTGTTAACTAAAGATTTTTTTGTATTTGGTAGAGTTTAAATATGTGATTTGTCCTATCTAGTCGAAATAAAGCGCGAATTCAAACTGAAATTTACATCTAAAGGGACAGGTTGTTTGTCAACGTATCACATCTGCTTCACTCGAAGTTTATACGATATTATTTATTCACTCGCCAATCCAATACGACAGAAAACTAATTTCGCGTTATTTGTAGTCATTTAATGAAAGTGTAGAGTGCGAAGCCGGCTAACCATTAACCCGATGAATATACGAACATGAAGTCTGGATTATAGTTAACAAACGACTGATTAAATGAGGAAAGGAGTATGTTTCTCCCGGCTCTTGTTCTTTATATCTTTGCATGAGTGAATGCTAGCTTAATTTGTCATTTGGTTGTAACTCAGGTCCCAAACAAGTGAATGGCTAGCATTGAAAAGAGAATCTGTCATCGAAGCCCGCGAAAATCACTTCAGTTCAGTTTACGATCTCCTTCAGACTATAGCTTAGTACTTACAGTCCGTCGGGTAAGGACAACCTTGCTCTCTAAATATCAGAATCTTGCCTCAACCGAATTGTTAAAGTTTTACCCATCACATCTGATCCCTTCAATACTGATAATTACGCAAAGCAAAATTAAAGCTTTTCCCCGGTATTAAACGGAAAACAAATCATTTGTTGCTGTCACTGTACATGTAGAATCAATCGAGCGGTGAGTTTGCTTCAGTCGGCCTATACGTACTGCCAAAATGCCTTATAAAATGCTTTACTGTATCTGATGTTCATAAACGTGACAATCTAATGTGAATGTTACCAAGTACTTGTTCTTCAAGTTGGATATATAGGTGTAGAAGCACGTATTCTTGCTCGAATAAGCGCCATTATTCAACTGAGTTACATATAAGAGTCCTCCTTCGCTTACGCAATCCCTGGAATGAGCGCCCCTTAGATAGATTGATCGATTGACTTTGCTTTAACCAGCCGTTAGGTATAGAGTTCGTGTTTATACACCAACATCCAGTTAGTACAAACAGTAGTAGTATATATTATCTCAGCAGAAAAAATGGATCAAATCAAAGAAAATACATGTATACTTGAATGAGGCAAGAGTTAGTCACCGATTCATTACTCCCTAAAGTATTAATACATGCAGTCGCGATTTTTAAACTACGTTCTTGAGTTTTTATCTTTCTGTATTCGAATATTCTTTCTATCGATTGTAAAACGAAAAACTAAATTAACAAAGCATATTATTTCACGTATATAGCATTGGGTTTTTTCGATGTTTTTTAAAATGATATTTACAGAAGACTACAAACTACTTGTATAGATATTTCGCTGAAAGAGGGTTCAACTTTAACTTGTATATTCTTGGCATACAGCTTAGAAAAAGTGACGGAAGGAACCAAAAAAGAAAGGGTATATCTCACCTTGGAAATAAACTGAAGGAGATGTCGAGGTTTCCAGCTCGGCTTCAATTGCCTCTCGCGAAAACAAGATGGTATTATGTTTCCGTACGACTCTCTGGCCAAGGATGGCGGCTTAAAACTGTTCTCACAACTAGCAATCAAGACAATCCCTTCAATTCGGTATACTAATTATGAATCAAAATGGAATTGATTACGCTGCGAACAGTGTAACTTACGCGTGTCCAGGTGTTGCCAGAAAAGGTTACTTGATACCTAACGGAGTCATTGTACTCGGAAAACTGTTTATCGCACGTCGTGTCCAAGAGAGTAGGGGGCAGATGGCGTGCCAACTCAACAAAGAAATGCCATTGAGGTTTAAAAAAAAAATATGTGATTAAGCACTTCGGTGGGATCTTATTTCCTGTAAGCCTTAATGAAACGAGCCAGGTTCATTTTGCATTAATCGCTTTTGGGGCCTTGTTAGGAAAATTAATGAGGCAATTATAGCGTAGTGCATCCGATGTGATGGGAAATTGAGTCATTCGTGACCGCACTAGAATATCAAACTACGTAAAATTAGCAATTCGTTCCTGAGTAATAAGATAAAATAAAAATGGTTTTAAGGGGGTAAAGAGAACTGTATCGTATCAAATTCAAGGGCTCGTGTATGATTATTTTCACGTTTCTCTCACACAAACAAGTTTATACTCTGATGAAAATCCTGCTGGTCGTTAGCCTGATTTTCAGATAGTACGAGGTCCTTCGTTCTCACTTCCTCTAGCTCCAGAGGAGGACCTGTACAGCACCCGAAATGATCCCGTGCCCCAAATGATCCCGAACCCGAAATGAGGATTAGATTATAGAATACCCCGCAACTTCGAAAGATCACTTGAAAACTGTGCTAAACTATGCTAAATTCTCCATTATAGTGCAGGTGTAGGGTCGTTCTATGAATGATTTGGAGTCGAAAATGGTTGTTGTTTTTTTATTTCAGGGTTAGGTTTTTAGAAGGTTTGTATGAAAATTTGAGAAAATGAATTATTAATGATCCAAGTTGCGGGGTATTCTATAATTGCTCCAGAAATGATCCCCAACCCGAAATGACTCCCATCAAACTACCTGAGATGATCCCGAAATAATTTTGGGAACGGGCTTGGATTGCAGGGTAGAATTCCGGAATAGGTAAAACAATTTTATACTTTCTTGAACAGAAGACAAACAGCACAAACAAAAACAACAACAATATGACGTCATCGGTCACATGATTCTGATGAAATTCGCTAATATTTCGTTCCAAATAAGCAATGTCTAGTACTCTTTACAGCTAGGCCGGGTAGGAGCATTGCAAGAACATATTACTTCTAAAATAAGACTCAGTTTGTGAGTCAAGAAAAACATGTGATTTTACTACAGGCCAAGAAACACTTAAAAAGTTTCCTTATTTGGAATTATTGACAGGTTATGAGAAGCCATTTTTTACTTCGCGATGTGTCGAACTTAGCGACGATCGTAATATGCTATCTTTGACCTTCAATTAATGAGATGACCCTTAAAACCGTCAAGACAATGGAGATAAACTACCTCAGTTTTGAGGAAAAGATCCTCAAATATGACCGATTTTCACGTCAACGCTAGAGGCTTCTTTATAGTAGGCAACAAACCAAGAGACCATGGTCTCTGATAATAAACCCATGAGCACATCCCCATTGGGACAGATAATGCATTGCTGTTCAGAAGCCGGATTAGTCATGCCAATGCTGAGCTCTTTTTCATTTATTTATTTATTCATTTGAGACTTCGGAACAATGCAATATGATGCACTAGCATGCAATTATCAGTACAATTTCAAGTACCCATCCGGAAAGGAGGGCGAGGTAGAGATGTCCAGAAGAATACACGTGTATATATGTTTTCTACTAAAAAAAGGTATTGTATCATGGGAAATACCATAAATCTAGAAACATTAATAGTAAATTTAATAGATTACATGTATATTCAGTTTGGATTCTTTCTTGCACATCCATCTTTTTTTGTTGGGGGAGGGGTCAATAAAGTTTTAAGCAATTTTATAGGGGGGGTCATCTAAGTTTTAATTCATTCATAGGGGGGTCATAAAAGTTTTAACAAGAGAAGCCGATGAAATGCCGACCTCCTCTCCCCCTCCCCCAAGCCATAAATAATGAACACTCCCTAATATTAAATATTAATTAACTCACCTTGATATTTTCTTTCTTGGGCGTATCACCATTATCTCCTCCTCTCACGATTACCGTTAAAACGCAGTAAAATACACAGAAGAGAGCAATTGAAATAAGCGTGTTACGACACATCGCGAAGTAAAAAAATGGCTTCTCAAATGTTTGTTCTGTGGAAAGCCGCTAACCTATCAATAATTCCAAATAAGGAAACTTTTAAGTGTTTTTTGGCCTGTAGTAAAATCACATGTTTTTCTTGACTCACAAACTGAGTCTTATTTTAGAAGTACGTGTAATATGTTCTTGCAATGCTCCTACTCCTAGCTGTAAACAGTACTAGACATTGCTTATTTGGAACGAAATATTAGCGAATTTCATCAGAATCACGTGACCGATGACGTCATATTGTTGTTGTTTGTGCTGTTTGTCTTCTTTTCAAGAAAGTATGAAATTGTTTTACCTATTCCGGAATTCTACCCTCCGAATACAAGTCCGTTCCCAATATTATTTCGGGATCATCTCAGGTACTTGATGGGAGTCATTTCGGGTTGGGGATCATTTCGGGTACGATTTGGGGATAATTTCGGGTTCGGGATCATTTGGGGCACGGGATCATTTCGGGTGCTGTACAGACCTCGTACCGTCTGGAAATCAGGCTCGCTGGTCGTACGTCGAATCTCAGGTTCAGATCTAATCAGCCAAACGGTACAACAAATATAGATGAGAAGTCCGAGGACTACGGCAAAGCTGGTACAACAACGTTAATCAGTGATATTGAATACAATATTTCGGCTGGCCAAATCAGCTTTCTTCAGGTACTAGATGTTAATAGTTTTGACAAAGGATAAAAGGCAGTCATTGAGTCACAGGCAGCCCAAGCTAATATTTTTTACAAGGATTGTATGGGAATTTTTTAGAGTAATTAAAGAGGAACAACTGCACAACACAACTGCCTATTTTAGTACAGTTTCAATTTTTTCGAAAAATTCCCATACAATCCTTGTAAAAAATCATTAGCTTGGGCTGCCTGTGGTTTCAGTTGAGTTTTTATTGAGTTCGTTTAATTTACAGACCGAACTCCAAATATTTGAGATATTGCAGCTCAAATGAGAGATTTTTGTATGAGACAGTAATGCCTGACTAGCCTCGTGTTGGCCATGTTTTCCACACATGTAAGGCAAACCTTGATAAATTCTTCAAACATATAAAACTTACTGCCATGCACATTTAGTATGTTACAGTCGGAAATAGGCTTGAATAAATAGTCCAGTTTCGTATTCGAAAATTACCGCTGAATGCAATGACTACAGACGCATGTACGCAGGATTAGCCTCATTCTGAAGTTAAACAATGATAAATACCAGCGAGAATGGTGGCCTATTCACGACACTGTGTATTGTTGTAGTTTCGCGTTTTGCACCTTCTCGCTGGTATTTAAGAATGTTTAACTTCAGAATGAGGCTAACCCTGCGTACATGCGTCTGTAGTCATTGCATTCAGCGGTAACTTTCGAATACGAAACTGGACTATTCTGAGCACAATACACCACTTGCGGCAGTGAGCATTCTGCCGGCAGAATACTCGATTTGAGTAGAATAAAGGGAAAATCTGTAATAAAAAAAGGTTATATCATAATTCAAATAGTGATAATAAAAATAAATTTAAAACAAGACCAACATACTAAGCAATGTGATTCGCACTAAAAATAACTCAAATTACTAAAAACGCCCACAGATCACTACTCTACAGTCAGCGGCACTCTGGCGAGGCAGCACTACAGTCAGCGGCATTACCCAACAATACATATTTCAACATTCTACCGAGCAGAATACATATGTCCGAGCAGAATTTAGAGCAGAATACGCGATTTTTATTAGCATTTCCGGCAGGAATAATACGCCAATTTACGAGCAGAATTTATCCAAGCTCAGTCGGGAGTGGCGGCAGCGTCTCGAGACTAATTATGTATTCAAATTTCTAGATTCTGATTGGCTGAAAAATAAATAGCGCGAAAATTTCCTGCATTTTGATTGGCTTCATCTAGCCATGAAATACAGCTGTATTTAATAGAAAAACTATAAAATATCGGGATATTCAAGTTATCATTGATAATTTACTTGTTTCCTTTTATACTTCACCGTTCAGTCTCAAATGCATTACCTTTTCAAACAATAACTGGCAATTGAAAAAATCCATTTTCATCGATCGGTTGAAAACTTGTTTTTCACAAGGCTCAAGCCGGAAGCTTTCATGGAAATATCAACATGCTGTCAGATCTATTTCGGATTCGTCCTGCGTCAGTGAAACAAATTAATTTTCCTTGTATATGACAAGAATTAATCAATACCATTCCGGCTTGAGTAAATATATAACACGGATGGTTTTATGACAGTTCGTCCGGCAAACAGATCCAAGTGCCATGAATAATATCGAGGGCGTATCTTCCTGTGTTGATTTATATATATGGTCTTTTACAAAAAGTCACAAAGGAGAGAGAGCAAACTTTAGACTGAGTTGTATGTACTCTCGGCCCCAGCCCTTCTCATTTATTAGTGGCGCCTACTGCGATGCGTGAATTTTTGATCTTCTTTAGTATGTCGGGTAAGTGATTTAAAATTCGCCCAAATTCGCTGAAACTGCATACAGACACAGCCAAGACACATATTATAGACACCAGCTAAGTTTTATTCATTTTATTATAATATATTTATCGAAAAGCTAGATTTAAAAATTCCCATACAAACCCTTATGAAATTGACATAAACAGAGCTTGGGCTTCCTTAACCTGATTTTCAGACGGTACGAGGTCGGACGACCTCGTACCGTCTGAAAATCAGGCTAGGGCTTCCTGTGATCTGACTGTATAGATCACGAATACAAGTATTTATAATAAACATAAAGTATTGTAGTGTCGTATGAAAATAATCCATAGAAAATAAATGTATAGATCCGACTGAGCAAAGCGGACTTTGCGTGCATGTAATACGCCGATGACAGATTTACTTCTTTTAATAACCTTGTTGAGGAATACAAATATGGAATGTCTGGTTTATTTCTACAACTTGATATGAATAGCATTGACATTATGTTTAGCCGGTTGAACGGTGGTTATTCTTGTTCTATGCATCAAAATGCTATTTGAAATATTAAACCGTAGGTAAGAAGTCAGTTCACGCATGCGTATTCAAGCTAAACCCAGTGTTCCTCTTCTTGGTGGTTCCTAAACCAGTAACGCCTTGTAAAAATTCACTCCAACCAGCGTAAGAAAATTCAAAATTTCATGTCGAAATCTTAACAAAATCACTCCAAACTGTTTCCAGTCAATCAATATTTATTATAATATATTAATGTATTAACAATTAACTTGCCAAACCCGCAGTTAGTAAACTAACTATTCGAGGCGGGAGGCAAGGACACACAAAAAGAAAATATACAAGTATAAATCAGTAAATGTTACATAAGCAGATGCTGTATAGTACGGTCACATGAATAAAATACAGGACTAGTGGTGGAGAGTAAAAGTAGTAACAGTCGCAGATTAGATGTTGTTTAACTTAGATTCGAGGATAAGAAGACGTTACGAATTGTTTTATTCGCTAAGAAAGGAAAAAATTGCTCCCAAAAAACTGTGTGTTTTCGAGCTGAGTAATGCAAGCTATACCGTAATCGATATGTAGGCGTTTTTGATATGAGTTGGAATAGAGGCTACAGTCATTTTTTCCAGCTTTAGGAGACTGGAACTGATTCGATTCTCGACCTCAATCCCTTCTCATTTCGTCGAGCACGCGCAGTAACATATGAAAAGAGTCTGGGTTCAAGAATGATTTGAAAAAAGGAAATTTGCATAATCGTTTATGTGTAACTGGTTAGCTTGGGCTGGGAGTACTTTGGGCGCTTCCATGTAGAGCAATTGAATGGTATGATTGGCCAGTTGTCAAATAGAACGCATCAGTTCTGAGAACTGCATGGTTCCGGGGTCGATTCTGATCATCCTGTCTTGAATACCCCTGACAATTAAACTCAAATTATATCCCGAACCATCTAAAACTTATCCTAACCACTAAGAAGAGCTTAATTCCCAGGTAAACGACGAGTTCACTTAGGGCTAGGGTTCACAGGTATGGAAACACGAGTTCTCACTATTAATGATGGAGCTCGAGAGAAAAATACTTCCGAGGTTTCCTGGAACTCGAACCCCGATCACCTGCGTGCAATGCTAAACGACCATTCTCGCTAAACATGTGACATAATCAATACATATAAAGTACTCCCAGTCAGTCTCGCGCATGCGCATTCAGGATGGTCGGAACCGACCCCGGATAAAAACGTCATCCGGACCGACTGGATTGATTTCCAGTTCTATCCCATAATGCACATGGCCGCTGTCGCCTCCACCGCCACTAGCATACTAATGGCTTACTGGCCGACCTTTCGTTTTGTACCAATCAGAATAAGTCTGTCCTATGTACGAAGATCTGATATATTCTTCCATCTTTAGAGAAGTACGAACTATAACAACACATCATAAGCTATTATGAAATGGTGTTTCTATTCATATATTAGTTTATTTCAGTTCTTTGTTGGCATTTACAATTTCATCACCCTTCGAAACAATTTTCACTTGAAGCATTAGATCTCAATGCCATTGTCGGATTCGGTACAAATGTGTTGTTGGGGGGGGGGGGGGGGGGGGGGGGGGGAGTACACCCATATATAAGCTATACGGGTATGTGTCACCCAAAAGGGTGTTTTCGAGCTAAATGGAAGTATGAGATCGCACTGTTGATATGTTTCTCTGATTTCTCATAACGTCTCTTATATTTTTTACATTGAACTTCAAAGTATATTGAGAAATAGAACAAACCCTGGCGAAAAATGTCATTGGATAACGCGATTAAAGGCCGCTTTAACAGGTAAAATACTGCACATGTCCAGTCAGCGGTATAAATCGCGGGAGCAGCTCTAAATACTCCTAAATGGTTTCTGTTTAAAAAAACTCGATACATCGCAAAAAAGAGCGGGGTTTAAGGGGAAAATCGAAAGAGTAAATAGTTTTATTATCCCTCGCCCATCCTAGCGGCTCGGGAAATTACTTCGATTTTGACAAACGCGTGAAATGTATCTCTAATTTCATTCGTCCCCATTTAAAGGGCTGTGTCACGGTAATAGACTTTACATTCGCGTTTCGGGCCGGAAACAGCTATTTACACCGATTTTGATATGAACTAAGTAACCTCTCGGCCATGTGGGATGCTTAAAATCAAAGCAAATATACAAAAATGACTAACAAACAGTGCATATAAATAGTCTCCAGGGAAAATATTGAAAATTCTTTCAATCAAGCATTGAGGAGGGAAGTTTAACTGTTTGTATCCAATTAACACCCACCAACCGAGCGATTACTCGATACATGCGCAGTACCATGACATAGCCCCTTTAATTACCTATACAAATTCACGCATGCGCAAACGTTTCGCAGACCTGTCGGCCGCTTTAAGTGGTGCATTGCGCGTGTACAGATCTGTTCGGGGTCGGGTCTGAAAAATGGTATGGAAAATTGTATATATTTGGCCTGAAATAGGGTCAGGGTTTGAGACCCGGGCGGCACACTCCACCCGGGGAGTACCCCCCTCAGGGTAATAATCGCGGAAAATCCACCATTCCATTGATTTATTCACTTTATCTCTCTCCAAAGTCTTTCCGTACCACTTTGTTTCCTATGGTATAAAAACGTTAAAACCGGTAATACAGTTCTAAGTATATGAGTAGAGGAAAGTAGTCAGTTCTGTATTAAGGGTCAATCCAGGTAGGGCATGAAAACACAGTTTAATTTGCTGATGAAAATTGTCATGATGTAAAGTCTGTTTGCAGACTTGTTTGCAGACTTGATTCTGAGTACAAAAGATATTTTCATGTTGAAAAATATAACTTAAAAACAACAACACCGAGAAAAAAACATTTTGTTAATGAACTCTTTTACATATCAAGCTTCATAGTATGCCTTGAATACGCTTCTCTCATGACAAGAAACCGTCAGATGTAGATGATTTAATATTTTGTGAGACCGCACTATCAAATGATCGTGAAATTTTATCTTGATCTACTGTCACGCCCTCGTTGTGTGACAGCATGTCACAGTTGCAGGTTGAAGAGGATTTGAATCTCACGTGGGTCTCTGCAGATAGTACGTTTAACGCTGATAAATCCACAGGTTTTCCCATTTTGTTAAGACGCTCCTCCGCTACTTTTTCCATGAGCAGTCTCATGGTGGGAAACTCGTCTACCGCGTCCCTAAAATCTTCGGCATGCAGAATGAACACGTCACACACGGACTTGGCTTTCACGCTGGCGGTTCGTCTTGTGTTTGTCAGCAGGCAGATTTCTGCAATCGAAACGAGGACGCATAATGCACTTATCAGTGGCTTCCTCAAGGTAGACCCCAGGGCCAACCAGAGGGATTGCAAAAAGGATGGTACAAACTTGATGATTTTCCCCAGGGCTGGGGGAATCTTACGAGTCAAAGTCCCCTCGGTCACGTTTCCCTTTATAACCGAAAATCTCCCTCATATGTGATTAGAATCTTACAAATTCCTCCTCCCCTATCTCGGAACTTCGAACAAAGTCAAGCGAAACTTACATTCAATCCCCTTGTATTCCCTTACATACCCCTGGTCGAACCCACACAGCGGTCAAACGTCTGCGCATGTGTCAAAAGTCTTGCAACAACAACCTATTCCAAAACAAATTCAAAGCGAGCCGGCGGCCGTCACTGTTCACAAACCCGCTTTCAAACCTTGAGAACTTCTTTGGTAAATTACGAAACAATTTGGTAAACTCACAGTTTGAAGTTTGTTCAATTTCCCGTCGACTGTGAAAATAAAAAGCTTAACTTTCACGTATTTTTCTTAACTTTTGGGGGTAGAAGTTCACTGTAATATGTTTTAAGGTAAATTTTGCGCGGGAAATTCGCGCGGCCGCCCACGCGCAGACGTTTGACCGCTGTGTGGGTCGAACCGGGGTCTACCCCTGGGAGAAGCCGCTGACAAGTGCATAATATAGATCAAGAATATTGCTCTTTGTGGAACGCGCAGTGGAACAAGCGTCAACTTTCGTAGATCAGCACTGAGGCGCGTGCGATCACGCACGGCTTTGAGTACCCATTAAATCGCCACTGAAATCCTATCAAAATCGCAGTGAAAATCTCAGCAATAAATGACCTTTCTATAAGTAACCCAAGTGTGAAGTGTGAGCTGTGAAGTGTAAAGGGTGAAGTGTAAAGTGTGAGCTGTGAAGTGTAAAGGGTGAAGTGTAAAGTGTGAGCTGTGAAGTGTAAAGGGTGAAGTCTAAAATGTGAAGTTCAAGTTCATTTTATTTGCACACTGATTATTAGTTGTATCAATAAATAATGTTTATGTAAAAAAAGGAAAAATAAATACGGAAGGTGGCTTAAGTGTTCTATAGAGTATGGTGTGTAGTGGTCAAAGTAGCAAAGCTTTCTTGTTGACCACTACCTTTGAGAAGAATAAAAATGCGGTGACAGCCTAAGTTTAGAAATACAAACATCAGCAAGGTAGATTTACGTAGATACTAGACAGTAAGAGAGAAATTAATAGACAGAACGAGAATGAAAATTACTTTTGATTACTTAATAAATATTGTTTGTAACACATTTTGAAACTATTAAATTTTAAACTTTTAATCGTAGTTGGTATGTTATCCCATATTTTAGAAATCATAAACTTAAAAGTGTGTTGGCCATAATTATTCGTTCATAAAAATGGTCTGTAAAGATTTTGATTTGCATAATACCTGGTATTATACGAATGGACATCAGAAACTGGTTTGAATTTTGGCTTTGTTGTTAATTATTTGAAAAGCAAAGGTGGCCATTTTAAACTTAAAGATATTGTCCAATTTTAGAATTCCGAGGAATTGAAGTGTGAGCTGTGAAGTGTAAAATATGAAGTGTGAGCTGCGTGTAACGTGTGAAGTGTGAGCTGTGAAGTGTAAAGGGTGAAATGTAAAATGTAAAGTACTGTGAGCTGTAAAGTGTGAAGAGACCGGTGTAAAGTGTGTAAAATGTGAAGTGTGAGCTGTGAAGTGTAAAATGCGAAGTGGGAGCTGTGAAGTGTGAGCTGTGAAGTGTAAAGGGTGAAGTGTAAAATGTAAGCTGTGAAGTCTAAAGGTTTTGAAGTAAGGTTTTGAAGTAAGGGGCTTCATATAACCGCGAGTGCCGGGAGACGGGGTGGCGTAGTGGTTAAGCGCTTCGCCTCTCACCTCTGTGGCCCAGGTTCGATTCCCGGACGCGGCGCCATATGTGAGTTGAGTTTGTTGGTATCTCACCCTTGCGCCGAGAGTTTATCTCCGGGTTTATCTTCGGTTTTCCTCCCTCCTCAAAAAACAATTTGAATTCCAATTCCCTGGAGTTCGTCGGAATACCTAAATACAAGCCTCGGGTCGGTGAGCATACACCCTGGAAAAGGTATCTTAAATGGCATTTCCTCCATTTAGAGTAAGAAACACACTCTACAATGAACTGAAAAACACATGATTACCCATCATGCACCGTTTTTAAAATACGCCGATTCTGACAATGGAGATACTCGGAAATGGAGAAGGTTATTTCGCTCTTTCTTTTTCTCTATTCTTTTAGTTATTTAATTTTTCTTCTGGCTTGGTAAAAGGTACCCTGGTTCCAGAGGTTTTCTAGAGAGAACAGCCGCGGAGAAAGAGCCGCGAAGCGGCGATCAGCGAGCTGCGAAGCACTTCTCGCTGCTTCGCAGGGCGCTGATCGCCGCTTCGCGGCTCTTTCTCCATGGCTGTTCTCTCTCTAGAAAACCTCTGGGACCAGGGTAGGTAAAAGGAGGGAGCTAGAGTGTTTTTTTTTCCTTAGGGGGGAGGGGGAGGGAGAGGGGTTCTGGAATCTGAACACCACAGGAACCTCCCCTGGCTACACCCATGAAACTCCTGGTAGGTAAGGCGATTATTCCCAGGGTCTTTAAGGTATCAAAGAAAATCGGGAAAAGAAATGAACATTGGACAAGTTATATACTTAGGGAAGAGGTCAAAACAATAGTACTTTTATGGGACCCAATTTTGAGGGAAGGGGGGTTGTACCCGGAACCCACCACCTCTTTTGAGAAAATCTATATTTTTGACCACAAATATCTTCTTGAATAAAATACTTATTGAAGAGTAACTATATTTCTAGTTTCTACAGGCAGAGAAAAACATGGGTCTGCATTAAAATCAGGTATCCATATTTTACAACGCGAGAAAATCACCCTCGAAAAAAGAGGTAGGGGTATTACCCGCCACCCCCCTGACAAAATTGGGTCCCATTCGAACCATTCTGTTGACCTCTTTCCTTACATACCTCCAAAATAGGCCCCATCAAATAACTCATTAGCATTCACTCCTCCAACAGTCACTTGTACAACGCCTTCCTTTAAGAAGTACATCTCCGTCCCAAGTTCACCCTCTCGGATAATATCGTCACCCTCGAGATAGACTTCAAATTTCAAGTTTAATATTATGGCCGATACAAAGTCGGGATCTGCATCAACGAAGAAGGGAACGGACTGGACGAGATCGCGACAGTTATAGTTGATGACTTTCTGGTATGGGCAAGACAATAAAAACACATAAAATGAATAGTCATGTTTATAACTGCGTTCATAGTTCATAGTTGATTGGATGAAATTGATCACGTGACGTGATAGTGATCGTCCGCGGATGCAAACTATCATGCGTTATAGTTTAACATGACATTTTGGCGCGTGCTCATTGTCCAAAAGTGATCACGTGACGTGATAGTTCACCACAAAGTTTTGGCGCGTGCTCATTGGCTAAAAGCGATCACGTGACGTGATATTTGTCGTCCGCGGAGGCAAACTATCAGGCGTTATAGTTCACCACAAAATTGTGGCGCGCGCTCAT
Organism: Actinernus sp. WN-2022; assembly: GCA_030867875.1. Taxonomy (NCBI): domain Eukaryota; kingdom Metazoa; phylum Cnidaria; class Anthozoa; order Actiniaria; family Actinernidae; genus Actinernus; species Actinernus sp. WN-2022. The sequence goes on along the minus strand of JAOWCC010000019.1, from coordinate 18,229,570 downwards.
TGGCCAAAAGCGATCACGTGACGTGATAATTGTCCGCGGATGCAAACTATCAGGCGTTATAGTGCCCGCTGAGAGCTGAAGACAATTTTGTGATGAACAATAACGACAAATAGACTGTGTTTGTCTCGGAACTATCGGCTGATAGTTACCCTTGGAAATTCGATGTTCTTAAAACTAGCATATAAGCCGATAGTTCCTCGACGGACACAGTCTATTTGTATAATAGTGCCCGCTGAGCACGAAAGGCAATTTTGTGTTGAACAATAACGCAAATAGACTGTGTCTGTCTTGGAACTATCGGCTGATAGTTTCCCTTGGAAATTTGATGTTCTTAAAACTAGCATTCGTTCTCGGGCTTATATAGTTCCTCGACGGACACAGTCTATTTGTATAATAGTTCCGAGACAAACACAGTCTATTTGTCGTTATTGTTCATCACAAAATTGTCTTCCGCTCTTAGCGGGCACTATTATACAAATAGACTGTGTCCGTCGAGGAACTATCGGCTGATAGTTGCCCGCGGAAATTTGATGTTCTTAAAACAAATATAAGCCCGAGAACGAAGTTCGAGGGCTTATATGCTAGTTTTAAGAACATCAAATTTCCAAGGGAAACTATCAGCCGATAGTTCCGAGACAAACAGTCTATTTGTCGTTATTGTTCAACACAAAATTGTCTTTCGTGCTCAGCGGGCACTATTATACAAATAGACTGTGTCCGTCGAGGAACTATCGGCTGATAGTTGCCCGCGGAAATTTGATGTTCTTAAAACAAATATAAGCCCGAGAACGAAGTTCGAGGGCTTATATGCTAGTTTTAAGAACATCAAATTTCCAAGGGAAACTATCAGCCGATAGTTCCGAGACAAACAGTCTATTTGTCGTTATTGTTCAACACAAAATTGTCTTTCGTGCTCAGCGGGCACTATTATACAAATAGACTGTGTCCGTCGAGGAACTATCGGCTGATAGTTGCCCGCTAGTTTTAAGAACATCAAATTTCCAAGGGAAACTATCAGCCGATAGTACCGAGACAAACACAGTCTATTTGTTGTTATTGTCAATCACAAAATTGTCTTCCGCTCTCAGCGGGCACTATCGCCTGATAGTTTGCCTCCGCGGACGACAACTATCACGCCACGTGATCTCTTTCAGTCAATGAGCGCGCGCCAAAATTTTGTGGTGAACTATAACGCCTGATAGTTTGCATCCGCGGACGGCAACTATCACATCACGTGATCGCTTTTAGCCAATGAGCGCGCGCCAAAATTTTGTGGTGAACTATAACGCCTGATAGTTTGCATCCGCGGATGACAAATATCACGTCACGTGATCGCTTTTAGCCAATGAGCGCGCGCCAAAATTTTGTGGTGAACTATAACAGCCGATAGTTCCTCGACGGACACAGTCTATTTGTATAATAGTATCAAGACAGACACAATCCATTGTTATAATAGTTCCTCGATAGTTATAATAGAGCCTGGAGAGAGCAATTTGGAACAATAACGACAAATAACGCGTGTCTGTCTCGGAACTATATCCGTTCGGTTGATAGTTTCCCTTGGAGATTTGATGTTCTTAAAACTAGCATATAAGGAGCAGTCCACTACTGCTCTTTTTATGGGGAAGGGAGTGAAAGACGTTTTCTTATGTGACTGCTTTTTCTCTCAGAGGCATGTTCATTTTATTCTTCGTTTGGCATCTTTGCGAGCAATTAGTGCTCTTGCATGGCATTTTGTCAGTACTCAAATATTCTCCCTACAGATTAAATGATCGGCTCTTAGTAGACTAATACAAAATATTAAATGCAATGTCTCCCAAATATTTAAAAGACCTATTTACATACAGAAATAGTGCAGTATGATCTAATATATATAAGGGATTTGACAAAAAAGCTTAACCTACCCAAACCCAAAACTGATCTTCTAAACAAAGTGTATCCTCAGCGGTACCAAGGTCTGGAATCAGCTTCCAGATCAAGTGAGAGCGTCTGAATCTTTGCGAGCCTTTAAGAGGAACCTCGCCCAAATGTGATCACCAGGTGCGCACTCTCAATCGTGATATAATGTTTTTCTTTATTATATATTTTTAATAGAGGTAATCGGCTAACTCTGTTGCCACCCAATTCAGATCATGTGATGTAAACACACATTACTCTGGAGAATTGACTCTTAGAACATTAATTTTATTCAGATAGGCATGACTGCATTATGATTAGAATGAAAAAGGACTAATTCCCCAGAGTAGCATCTGTTTACATCACATGATTTGAATTGGGTGGCAACAGCGGTTGAAGGTCGGCTGGTTTTCCAGGCCGATTACCTCTATTACAATATTTATACTATTTCTATTACCATTCTGTACACGGCTATCATAGCCATAAGTTTTCCAGACTCAACCATACGCTCTGATTGGCTTTTACAAGCGCAAGAGAGAGAAATTGGTAGCTAAAAAGAATGCAAGAAAGACAAAACGATGCTAAAAATGCCGTAGCGACGCTGGCAGCGTTTTGAGTTGAAAAGCAGCTTCCTGAAGAGATGACGTATCAGGTAGTAAAACGTATTTCTATATAACAAATCACTTTAATGACTGTCCCTTCGGGAATCAGTGAGTTTTGTTTCCCCTCGATCCTCGGGGAAACAAAAACTCACTGATTCCCGAAGGGCCAGTCATTAAAGTTTTTAATATTGCCTTCGTGATATTACCTATTGTTTCTCTGTTTGTTCCCAGTAAATTGTGCACTGGATGTCATTTATGCACCGATTTCCTTGTCGATAAAACTAATTTCAATTTCCTGAGTGCCGCCATCTTGGATTATATGACGTATAATAGCTCTTTTGTTATGTAACAACAGGGGCAACACTGTGACGTCATGAGATCCAAGATGGTGGCACGCAGGAAATTTAAATGGTTTGAGGTTGATATTCGATATTAAGGTGATATTATTAGACGAATGATAAATATCTGATAAATATCCAATATTTGATATTCTGCAGATATGGCACCTACATACCTCTCTGAGCGGTCGGGAGATCTCGTTCAGGATTTTTTCTTCGTCAAACATCCTTTCTTGATAGCGGTGCTCGTAATACTTAGTCATCTTGTCACGTAAAGCAACGGGTAACCTTCGGTAGGACATGTATTCCTCGATCTGCTGAATCTGAAATGAAAGGTTAAAAACATTGAGATTGAAAGCTAGAAATGTTGAACTGGAGTCAGAAAATCAGATAGCACTGCAGGGGCGGATCCAGGATTTTATCAAAGTAGGGGTTGAGCGAGAATCCGCAAAAAAAACACTATGGGATTTTGCTTCTTGCGAGCCCTTCCCAAAAAAATCAAAGCAAAAAAATCAGTAGCCACTCTGCCATAGTCGGGCTTGCAACCCCCAAAACCCCCACCCTGGATCCGCCAGTGCACTGGTATGCCAAATGGTTTATTTTGCGTTGAAGATACAGGGAGCCGTTACCGGGTCTCCCAAGCCAGAGGCTTATGATTAAGTATTCCAGAGGCTTATGATTAAGTATTCCAGAGGCTTATGATTAAGTATTCCAGAGGCTTATGATTAAGTATTCCAGAGGCTTATGATTAAGTATTCCAGAGGCCTATGATTAAGTATTCCGACGAATTCCAGGGAATTTGAGGAGGGAGAAACTAAAACCGGAGAAAATCTCTGGAAGCAAGAGTAAGCAGCATTTTTAGAATGGTTTCCCGCTATTGTTGAGTTGCAATTATTCCTAAGGGAATCAAATCACAAAAGCGTAGCATCCATATATGTTGTTTAGTATAACAAAAGTAGCTAATGAGACATCTTTTGTTCCGCCACGGTGCATCTACCAATTGGCGGGGAAAATAATCTAAAAATAGTCCAACTTGTCAAAACGCTGTGACAACTATATAGGAGATATGCAGCCTAGTCCCTAGGCCTTCTGGCTTGGTATTTTGTCTGCGGTGGGTTAATGGGATCCCTGTGGTTTGTAATGGCTTGTGACGTCACTGCTCACTGACAGTTGGTGACGTCACAAGCTATTACAAACCACAGGGATCCCATTAACCCACTCAGACAAAATACCAGCCAGAAGGCCTAGGAACTAGCTAGGCTGGGAGATATGGACGCTGCTAGTTATGGGTAGCCTCCCCAGCAGTCGTTTTTAGGGGCGAGTGGGAATGAGCCCCTAAAAACGACTGCGGGGGAGGCTAAGCTATGGGCGCCTGGATTAAGACTTTCATCTGATTAAGAACGTCAACTATTACTAGGTATTTAAATTTTATAGGTTAGATAACTTAAGTATATCGACAGAGAATTGAAGATTTAAAACATCTTTGCTAGGGGTCTGTTAAGGACAAAAATCCCGGCCTTGAGTTACTTGAGTTTTCTCCGTATTATCAATATCAAGTCATTTGTGCTACCTTTTCTCTGTAATGGCGTCGCGGAGAATCCAGCTGCTGAATGAAGTTAATACAGTATGCAATAAACATGGCGTAGAAGGTGGCGCCAGTCATCATGCTAAAGGTGGTAACGTACACTTCGGCCAGATTCTGAGGGGGATAACGACCATAACCAATACACAGCATGTGAGATAAGGCCTTGAACAGCGCCCAAAGGTACTGCTCTGTCCAATGAGCGCCCTGAAATGCATCAATCATTTCATTTTGTTATTCATTTTGGTCACGATATCGATTCTGATTGGAGGAGTTACGTGCGATTTTGCGATAGCGGCGGGCGCTGGGATTATGTAGTTGCGCGCCCAGCCAACAGATATCATGACGTAGGAGACAGGTCTGTAAAATACTGCGCATGTTCTGTCAGTGGTAGAAATCGCGGGAGCAGCTTTAAATGCTCCTAAATAGTTTCTGTTTAAAAACTCGACACATCGCAAAAAGACCGGGGGTTAAGGGGAAAATCGCAAGAGTTAGAGTTTGATTAGTTTAGTCATCATGCAAGCCAATTACATTGGATCTGGTTCATGACAAGCACTTCAAAATCGAAGCTTGTACTTTTCTGTGACAATGCTTTGAAGTCCAAATTTCGAGTGAAAATTCAACCAAAATGATGTGTGCGAGTGTGATTTCCCGCGTGAAATTCACGCATGCGCAAACGTTTTGCAGACCTGGCGACGCGAGAATCACTGAGACGCTTTATTGTGTAATTTTTAGCTGGTATCTCTCAGGCCTGACAAGACAGTGAGGCTAAAACGATTATTTTCACTTTAAGTATCTACCTAATTTACCAAGGTATGGTTCTCTGGTGCCTGCTTTTAATAATATGCCCTCACAGTAGAACATATTTTTATCCATAAGGGGATATTGAGTAAAACAGGTCACATGACCTTGTACTCGATTTATTGATCAGCGGTTTTTCCCTTACCAATAAATAAATTTAATGATGCGAGGGCAGATTTATGTGTGTCTCCAAGTCCCCAATCTTTTAAAACAAAACGGTTCTTAAAGGGATTGTCCTCATTTCCCCATTTGCAATTTATCGTTCGCACAAGGAAGGGTCACGTGATATGTCACATGACTGCAGTTTTCACTTTAAAGTGTTAAGGTGAGTATGTGCAACTTGGTAAAGATTCGCTTAAAACCAATTCGTAACAGATATAATCAATGTTAGCCGTGTTTCTGTGTTGACCCGCCTTAACGTACTTGAGTCTGCCAACCTATATTGAAGAAGTTTAAAAAATGAATAATAAAACAATTATTGGATTCGGTTTTCGCATGATTGAGCTTCAGCTTCCGCCGAGATCTTGGTCTTGATAATCTTGACAATCTACGCTATCATTCTAAACCTCATCCATCCGGTTCAATCCCGGTTTCTTGGAAACTACCCACCCACCGCTCCCTTGGAAATGCATCGTTCTATTAATGATTAACCGTTAAAGGTTAGGGTGAATTGTGGGGAGGGGTGAGGGTTTTCCAGAAACCGTGATCGACCATCCACCCCGTAACTATTATCACTGCTTTGGAGCTAAATCATAGGTTACAGCCATTAAACAAAATCGTGAAAGAAAAAAAGAGATGAATACTACTATTACACGTAATAAGATCAGAAGATTGGAATGCTTTTATGGCTGTGCTTCGGTAATTTCCTCCTGACAAGGTTTCGGTACATAATTTAATTGGCTCTGTCTTGGTGGCGTTCTTGCAACTGGGTGTATTTATACTGATGTTTTGTGTTCCCAATTAGCAGTAATGCTAAATTTCATACGACACGTAAATAAAGTTTATTATTATTATGTATTATTATTAAAAAACACACTTGAAAACATAGAGGTGAGACGCAGAGGTTGGAGCTGTTCAGATACTTACGATTAAGTTGTTTATAGAGACCCAGGACGTATCGGGAAAGTCGTACATGAAAGGCACCAGAAATTGCATGCATCCGTTCCAGTGAGCTACCAGTAGTATAAGGCTGATCAGATTTGTAAACCGTATGACAGACCTAGTGATGTTAAGGATCTAATGAGAAATAAAAGGAAAATAAGACAAGAAAATCGATAGAGACTTTGAGGATATGGTTAGCATGCAAAGTAGGCGTTTTGAGAGTGCAAACAGCTAACGAGTAAAACAATGAGAGGGATGAGAAGAGGAGAAGAAAATATGAGAGGGAGGGGAGGTTACCCTTTTCTTCTCTCCTCCTCCCTCTCTCTCTGTTTAACATTTTACGTATTTTGTTTGTTTGCTCTTGAATCGGTACGTATTTTTGCAGGTTAGGCTAAGTATTGCCTAAGATAAACCCAACATGTGATATTAACAGAAAGACACCGTGCTTTTAAAGAAAATGTTAGAGTAAGAAGAAGCCGGAATATCGATTCTTATTTCCCCCCCAAAATAATTGAGGGGCATTTGACGCTTAACAAAGTTTTAGTACGCTTGTTCGATGTTCGACTTTCCTTGATCCCAATTGATCCGAGCACATGTTTCCTCAGCGGTAATCATGCATTGGCGCAATTTCCTTTGATCCCAATTGATCCGAGTATATGTTTCCTCAGCGGTAATCATGCACTCGACACTATATAAACCGTTTCCCCACCCACAATTCTCTCTTTTGCTCTGACGAAGGGCTAGCGCTCGAAACGTCAGCTGCTACTCGCTTTCCACGGCGGTTAGCATACCTTAATCGACTTTAGTTGATTATATACCAGTGTTTATCTTCCCCGCCGACGCAGACCAACACTAGTTTTTACAGGAACTAGTTACTATCGTTAGGACTGGGGGGACTGGTTCTTGTTGTACAAAAGGTCCGCTTTCTTTTCAATCAGTCAGTAAAACTCAGCAATTCACGTTGTGTTTTGAATTCGCAGAAACCAGCCAAATTGTTTGTGACTGCATGCATTTCACGTGCAGCTATTGTATTTTGTAATTAAATCTACTGCCAGTTCAAATGTGTTTTTATCTCCTGGTCTTGCGTACTACTGGCCTAGGCTTCTCACGAACATCGAAACTCATGCGCGTGTAATGCGCATTCGTAAGGATCAGAGCTATCTCACCTTCAACCTCAATGGGCTATTATCACAGTTCGGCCATCTTGGTAAAACAATGGTTTTTGCCCCGGTAGCCTCGCACTGGTGGGTTTCAGAACGAGTTTACCGGACGAAAACAAAGGTTTTTATTCTCCTGGGACTCAACATAGCCGCCGCGTGATAAAAGTCCATTGCAAATCGTTGACATGACAATGGGCTCACACGGCGGCCATGTTGGCTTGAAACAATAGATTTCCCACGTGTAGCCTCCTACTGAGCAGTTTCAGAACGAGTTCACGCGTGCAAAACGAAGGTTTTTATACTCCTGGGATTCAACATGGCCGCCGTGTGAATAAGGTCCATGGGCCTTTTGCAGTTAGGCAATCACGTGGTTGTACTCGGGATGGAAGAAAAATCTTATTTCATTTATTTAAAGGCACTTTCGGTAGTGTTATTAGCAAAACCTGTTTTTCACCTCCAATCGATTGTCATGTTTCTAAAAACAGCGTTTTGAAGTTTGTTTGCCGTCCAGTAAAGCCTTTCCCATGGGATCACGATCGCAAATCATTGGGTACTGAAGTGATATCAGCACGTGACTATTTCCTGCAAAAGGCCTATTTTACGCTGCATCTTTGGCACCGGTAATTACTAACATAACTGCACATACTCTAACTGTGTGTTACCTCTTCATATTGTTGAACGTATCGCACGAGCCTTGAGAGCCGTAGTAATTTCAGCAGACTGAATAGTTTTGCCAGGCGCAGTATGCGTAGAGTTCGTGTTGCACCTAATAGTCCTCTGGTCGATGAATGAGTCGCTGCCTCTACAATGTAGTCAATAGGTAATGAAGAAAGGAAGTCCACGAAGAACCAAGTCCTCAAGTACCTATACAGAGGTGTACAACTTCAATTCTCAAACTCATGAATTATTCTTTAGTTTTTTAGTCAATCAGGGGACAGTATTCTGTCACATGTATGGGGACTGGATTAATTGGGTTTTCTCGGTGTTTGGAACCCCTGATCAAACACTGAAATGAGTGTTTCAAATAGTTCTTCTCGAACTCATAAATAATTAATGAGTGTCGTCCTATTTTGGTCAGATGGACGAATCTTGATACGCAATGAAGCACCAGATCGAACTTCTAAGGCCTGTTTTTAACAAGAATTACCTGTTTTTAACAAGAATTACACAATAGGTATGGCTTTATATGAAGAGAAGTGAAGGAAAAGATGGAAATACAAATCAACGTATGGAGTGTGTCTCGACTCCAACCACCTCATGACATGCTGCCGACCTCTACTGATTGACATGCGCGAACTGACGCGTAAATCGGCGGAAATTTTGTCGTAAACACTATATTGTGGCTGTCACTACACAATCAACGGAATTTATGGGATGTCATGATATTAGTTTTTACATTATAAAAGTGCCGGAAACCTTGATTTATATTCCTTAAAACAATTCCTCAGTCAATTCCTCAGTCCTTTTGGAATCTCATGGAAACTAACGAGGAGAAAACTCAAAGGAATAAAACATTAAATATATAGTCCACAATATGTGCTAATCTCGAAAATACTTCAAAAGTGTTTTATCTTTTTCTTTTTAACTGTCATGATTTAGATTAATTCCAAGAGAAAATTAGATTTTAAAATGTGGCCTTACAGGCATGATGAATATTTTCACTGACCTGTAATGGTATAGTCTCGTCTGGTAAGGGACGGACCATTAGAAAAGTTATGGGGGGGGGGGGGGATCCCCCCCAAAAAACCATACAGGAAGAAATCGAACACCCAAACATAATTATTAATAATTTAAAACAAAGACTAGTAGATGTTCAAATCCAAAATTGGCATAGTGAGCTATTCAACGATAATAACCGAAAAAACAACCAAGGTAACAAATTAAGATTTTACCGAACATTCAAATATACCTGTTAAATATTAAGAATGTGAAGCATCGAATTGCGCTAACGAAGTTGAGAATAAGTAATCATGGGCTACAAATTGAGAGGGGCAGATATGAGCGCCCATACAAACCACCCAACGAGAGGCTTTGTCCTCTTTGTAAAGCCGAAGTTGAGGATGAACGGCACTTTATAATTAGATGCACATACTACCAAGTGCTGAGAAAGGAATTCTATGCTTCATTGGAAAATACATTGAAAAGATCTCTAAAGAAAACAAATGATGACCAAATTTTAACCCTTATACTTAAGCCAGATACCAAAATTGCAAGAAGAGCAGCCAAATACATATCTGATTGCCTTACAATTAGATCCCACATTATAAGTAACTTGCCACCTGTTTCAACAATAAATTAATGTCATATATATTACCCTACAACAAGACTTAGTATTCATCTATTTAGTCATCTTATTATTATTGGATTCAACACTGATGTAAACATTAATGTCTGCAAAGTGCCAATAAACCTCTTCTGTCTGTCTGTCTGTCTGTCATACAAGGGAAAATTATCAAAAAAATATTCATGCACAGCCAGCAACACAGAAAAACAAATTCTACATGGAGAGGGAGAGGCAAGGCAGAGGCCAGGGACTGCACAAATGTACAGGGATGCCATCAACTCCAAATGGTTTCCTTCTATCGCACTGTATTTTTGTTGCAGCTACAGCTAACGCTATACTAGGAGAAAGTTAAATATATAACTACATATAATTAACAATTAATAAGTTAGAATAAAAACACTAATAAATAAATAAATACAAACAACACCAATATTAACACTAATGCTAATAAAAATAACAAAAATAAATTAATAATTAAACAACAATGATGACATGATAATAATAATAATAATAATAAAAATTGGAATTTAAAAATATATATACAGTAACTCTTTTGTGAGAGGTACACATATGTATCCTTTATTACCAAACTCATTAATAATTCATGAAGCAAAAACAAAGGAAATCACCGACCGATAAGTGATTTCGTCCTGATTTACATAAACTTTGGCTTCGATTTTCTCGGCTAAAATAAGTCGTATCGCCAAAATAACTGAAAACATCACTCTCCGAACTTCGTAATGTAAGTAACCTGCCAAGCTTTAAATCTCAACTTAAGACTTACTTGTTTAAACTAGCCTTTGATCTATAGTTTGTATATATTTATTTATCATTTATCTAGACGTATATGTAATGCGCGCATGAACATATTCACATGTAATGCGCGCAATATAAATTAAATATTATTATTATTATCAAATATTATTATTATCATATCTTTACATCTAGACGTTTCGCGTCCAATCTTTATCCAATTTTACAAACTCTCGCTTTCAGCTCGGGTTTGTAAATCGGATAAAAGCGGCCTCTCATTCTTTATCTACTTAAGATATCAGGAGCCCTTTATGCGATAATTTTTGTGAACAAAATCTTAAGTTCAAAGTTAATTCTACAGTTTAGTGAAAATAAAATTTCAAAACATTTTATTTTCAACGAGAAATTACGGCGAAAATAAATATGGACGGGAAAGCAGGCTGTCATCGGCTTATTAGCACTTGTGAAGCGTTCTCATGGAAACTGCGGAAAAAAACACGTGAATCTTTTATTTAACAAATAAAGAAGCCTTAGCCATGTTTTATACTATCATAGAACACGATGGGCATTTGAGAACATGAGAGAAATGTTAAAGCACAAGCCGAAGGCGCGTGCTTTCAACATTTCCGCCGAGAGTGTTCTCAAATAAAAATGCACCAATACCCACGATTTCTCTCATCTGACTTGATAGCTCGGTTGGTAGAGCGCCAGACATGCAACCTGGAGGTCGTTGGGTTCGAGTCCCACTTGGGTCAGAGATTTTTTTCTCTTTCCCTCGTACGGCGTGCACACTTAGCACTACAGCTTCGGCCACTTTACATCACATTCTTTACACTTACTAGTGCTACGCGGCAAACATGATTTCATATCATAACTACATATGTTCTCAAATGATCAGAGTGTTTTATGATAGTATAAAACATGGATTTAAGGCTTCTTTATCTGTTTTATAATATAGATTTACGCGCGCGATGAAAGGAAACCGCCAGTTGAAAACTATATAACACGGCTAACCATGCATGTTATATACTCTGGTAAAACATGGCTTCTTAGCCAATCAGAGCGCGCGTACTATCGTATCTATATTTGCGTTCGACGAAGGAGAACGCATACTAATCTTGCAGTGGACTCCCTGTGGTTATGTGTGGGCTACCTGTGCTTCCCCAGGCGAAAAAAATCGAGATTCGTGTATGTCCGTCGTCATGTCATCATGTCCTCATGTTTGTACTTTTTGGAATAAATTATCTCGGCCGGGGAACTGGTAACCACACGTACACGATGCGAGCGGCCATTTTGGTGAATGCCATCATGGCTTCTGACTGTTCTGTTTCGCGATCGGTTAGTTACTTGCCTTATTTTCCGACAATGCAATGCAATGATGTTTCAAAGGTTCGCAAGTACAATTGAGCAAAGCCTGAGGAAAGTGTGTAGTACATTTGGAGGACCTTGAACATTCAACTCGGCCATAATTATTTATTTATGCTGAACCCGAGTTAATGTGCGATCGAAAAATATGCTGTTGGCGTGCTCGCTGCATTGAATTGTGCTGTTCGGTTTGCCGATACCAAAACTGCAAATGGTCAAGATGCTATAAATCATACCTGAAGGCTGAAGAGAAATACATGGATATGAATATTTCAGTGTGAGTTGTGAAGAGTGACATCACCAGCGAAGTTGAACAGAGACGACTCTTATCGCTCCCCAAATCAACTCACCATAATTTGTAAACAACCGAGTGAATTCTGTTGGCTTGCTCGCTGTACTGGATTCTGCTTTTCGCTGTACATACAGATACCGAAACTACAAACAGTACGATGACCTGGCTGAAGAGAAATCTATGTCTGAGTTTTCTAGATACCCGTAATCGCCGTATCTTGTGTGAGTTGCGACACTGTGTACATCTTGCCTTTCTTGGTTGTACAAATTAACGGATTCAAATTAACACTACATTCAGGCAGAGAGTTAATCTTTGATTTGCCAAGGAACTGGAATATCGATACAGTACAAGGTGAGGGAAATTTAAAGTGCTGAGTTCTTTGCTGTGTTCCCTAAATCCTAATCACTTAATCTACACTGAATTTCTAGCGGACCTGAAACAAGGCTGATCAAAGCCAGGACATTGACCATAAGTTATTCTGGAACTAACTTACTTGAAAAATACCCGGGAAAAGTAATGTGAATGATCTGAATCGAAGGAACTACATGGGGTGTACTTTATACACATGCATATATAGTTTATGTTCCAGGAACAGGAATGCAGTTTATACACATCTGAATAGCCGTAGCTAAGCTTGTAATATTTATTTATACGTACAGTGTACTTTATATATCCTGTAATATAGTGTCCCCAATTAGCTTTATAGCTAAATACTATTGACACTCAAATAAAGTTCATGTATGTATGTAAATGTATGTAGCTATAGCCTGGGTTGATTTGACCCTCAGGGATAACCTTCAGAGTTCAAGCCTATCATCAATGCAGATGTCTGTGGAAATCGATTCACCTTCGTGCCAATACACACTTAATGACTTTGCTACCGTATCTGAAAACTACGTCACCGATGTTGTGAAGCATTCTAAGCCTAAATCATGCGTACTCGATCCTATACCTACGTCTATCCTGAAAGAATCCGTTGACGTACTCGCTGGACCGATTACTAGTCTTGTTAACGCATCACTGTCGTCTGGTCTATTTCCATCCACCCTTAATAAGGGTGTTGTATATCCATCTATCAAGAAGAATGCCTCTGATCATCAGCTATTTCCAAGTTATCGCCCTATCACGAATGTCGCTTTCCTTTCAAAGACTCTCGAGCGCGTAGCTGCCACTCAAACGCTGAACTATCTTATCACTAATCGTCTACTAGCCAAGCTACAATCAGCTTACAGATGCTTCTACAGTACTGAGACTGCGCTTTTGCGGGTATTTAATGACATGCTACGTGCAGTTGACAACCATCAGGAAGTAGTACTGGTTCTGTTGGACCTGTCATCTGCATTTGACACTATTGACCATGTGCTGTTACTGGAAAGACTTCATCATCGGTATGGAATATGTGGCACAGCTCTGAAATGGTTTCACTCCTATCTCCTGAATCGTTCTCACTCAGTCCGAGTTAGGGATGTTGCTTCGTCTGATAAGGAACTACAGTATGGTGTCCCCCAAGGGTCCGTCTTAGGCCCTCTTCTTTTTTCGTTATTCTTTGCTCCTCTGGAAGATGTGATTTTAGCCCATCACCTAGATTGCATGATGTATGCAGACGACACGCAGCTTTACATATCCATCGGTTCCCATCAAGATCGTTCCTCCGTGCTGACGAAGCTAGAGTTGTGTGTCAAGGACATGCTTATTTGGTGTACTACCAACGGACTTTCGTGTAATCCAGACAAGACCGAAGTCATTCATGTTTCATCACGGTTCTCTCATCGTGATCCTATGCCTGGAATCAATGTTGATGGATCAATCATCCTTCCGAAGCCAGTTGCACGCAACCTTGGCGTTGCGGTGGATTGTCATCTACAGATGACGAATCACGTAAATAATATTTGTAAGTCAGCCTTCTTCTCTATTAGGAACATTGGCAGAATACGAAAACATCTCAACCAAGAAAACTGTGAAAGGCTTGTGCACGCATTCATCACATCCAAGCTAGACTCCTGTAATAGCCTTCTCTTTGGACTACCAGACACGCAAATTGACAAGCTTCAACGAGTTCAAAATGCTGCTGCAAGGCTAATCTTAGGTGTAAAGAAGAATGATCACATAACTCCTGTTCTGCAGAGCCTTCATTGGCTACCTGTACGAGCTAGGATTGACTTTAAGACTTTACTACTCACATATAAGGCTCTTCACAATCAAGCTCCTGCATATATATCAGAACTCTTAATCGTATACCAACCTCGACGTTCTCTCAGATCTGCTTCACAAAACCTTCTCACAGTACCAACATCGAACACTAAGTCCTATGGTGATAGATCTTTTTCAGTTGCTGCTCCCAAACTCTGGAACTCCCTGCCATCACACATTAGATGTGCAGATACTCTTAGTTTATTTAAGTCCTCTCTCAAGACCCACCTTTTTCGTGAATATTTTCTTATTTTATAACATATTGTATATTGGTTAGCTTTTTAATATATTTAAGTGTAGTTTTTCATTATTGTAAAGCATTGAGACTTAGTGTAATGCTCTATATATTATTATTATTATTATTATTATTTGTGTTCTACACTAACTTCAGTTATTGCTTTACACTGTATACCACACAGCAAAATGTGCTACGAATTCTCAAATCAATGCCACATGTATACATATATTTAATAGCCACATAAGCATCGCATCCAATCATTTAATGTTACACAAAGATAATTACAGTTTTATACCCAGATGCATCCCCTTGTATATTAACATATAAGTCAATACATCAAAATTTACACATTTTTGATCAGAATTACGTACACCGTCCACATCATTGCAGAAATATTTCAGCTTTTCAGACTGTTACCACAGTCCTTTCTCCGTCTTTCAAAAAATTTATCGAACGCACTTTGATAATCTATGATTACTTCTAGTATAAAAATAAATACGAAACATGCTCACTCGTCTAGCTCGTCTTGAAGCCGTTGAGTTGCAAATATTCATTTACGTTTCACACAGAAATCATATCTAAAATCTAGTTGTGTTCGACGAAGGAGAACGCATACTAATCTTGCAGTGGACTCCCTGTGGTCATGTGTGGGCTACCTGTGCTTCCCCAGGCGAAAGAAATCGAGATTCGTGTATGTCCTCATGTCCTCATGTTTGTACTTTTTAGAATAAATTATCTCGGCCGGGGAACTGGTAACCACACGTACACGATGCGAGCGGCCATTTTGGTGAATGCCAGCATGGCTTCTGTTTTGTTTCGCGATCGGTTAGTTACTTGCCTTATTTTCCGACAATGCAATGCAATGATGTTTCAAAGGTTCGCAAGTACAATTGAGCAAAGCCTGAGGAAAGTGTGTAGTACATCTGGAGGACCTTGAACATTCAACTCGGCCATAATTATTTATTTATGCTGAACCCGAGTGAATGTGCGATCGAAAAATATGCTATTGGCTTGCTGTGCTGTTCGGTTTGTCGATACCAAAACTGCAAATGGTCAAGATGCTATGAATCATACCTGAAGGCTGAAGAGAAATACATGGATATGAATATTTCAGTGTGAGTTGTGAAGAAGCTTTTTAAATACTACACATGTGTGCATCGTGGTGGTTTTATCGTGGTTATACAAATTAACACTGCATTCAGGCTATAACCACACTGGATATGTCAAGGAACTTAAATATCAAAACAAGGTGAGCCCTAATATGATCAGAAATTATTCTGCAATAACAATGGACACTCAATATTCTGCAGCCAGCCTTGGTCTCACTTGAAGAATAATTTGAATCAGTCTGAAGGTGTAGTTTACACACTTGCACATACACTGTATGTTCTACACTGGAGTGTAATCACTGACACTTAGTCAGTATTATGGAGACAGCCTTGGTCATGAAAAATGGGATGCAGTTTATACACATCTGAATAGGGTTGATTGTGTTTTATACTAACTCATATGTACTATTTAAAACATTGATTGGAGTGGTATTACAAATGTTGAGAAAACAATTGAAACCCGAGAGGCGTTAGTTCTCATACAAAAAAAATAAGTCGAACGCACTTTGATAATCTATGATTACTTCTAGTTTAATAGTAATTTGGCAAATTACGAATTGAGCTATATAAGGGTGGACTTATGTCAATTTTCTTCCGCGAAGAAACGAAAGTCGCCCCTGATGGAAAGCGATCTTGGTTGGCTCATATTTTTATAACCAAGATAATCAGTGGGCAGACGTTCTGCAAAGTCAATTCTAAAACTCATTAATAATTCATGAGATAGTCATCCAATGGAGGAACTGTATTTGGTCACATGCGTGATGGGTCTTGATACCCGGTGAAACCCTTGTTCGAAGCTTCGTCAGGTGGATGCATCTCAGTTGACATCAAATGAAACACCAGTTTCAAATGCACTAGTGTTTGATCAGATTTCCAACCCTAGTGATCAATATTTCTTAATCATCATATTCATAAATTCATGCATACTGATAAACTACAAGTAAGGAGCGAAGAAGTAAAGAAATAAAGAATGGAAAGATAGAAACAGAAATAGAAACAGAAATAGAAACATAGAAAGAGAAAGTCTGCCTCCACTGGAGTTCCGAACCTCGACCCTTCCGACTGCTTGTACTAACTCTTGTCCACTACACTACTAGTACGCTAGTTGAAATCACTGCCCTCAAAAAAGAATAATAAGTAAATTCAGCCGGGTGATAGCTTTGATATGATCTTCTCAAACTCATTAATAATTCGATCATGAGATAGTCATCCAATCATAGTTATAGAGTGGAATGGTTAGGAAACCCGGCAAACTTCAAAAGGGCTAACAAAGGCGCTGCGATTTAGGTTGGAAGGGGTAAGACAAAAGATTGTGCACGATCATAGTTCATTAGCGTCCCCTGAACGACTGAACTCACACGTTTCTATTGGCTGATTGACTAACATGTTGGAATTTCTATTGTATTTTGTGCACGGTAGTGGTCGAAAAAAGCTAACAAAGACCTATAACAAAGAAGGTCCCTGAGTTTCCTAACCATTCCACTCTATTAACTATGATCCAATGGAGGAACTGCATTTGGTCACATGCATGGGTCTTGATACCCGGTGAAACCCTTCTTCGAAGCTTCGTCAGGTGGATGCATCTTGACATCCAATGAAACACCAGTTCCAAATGCACTATTGTTTGATCAGATATCCAACCCTAGTGATCAATATTTCTTAATCATCACATTCATGAACCACTAACTAATTGCATACTGATAAACTACAAGTAAGGAGCGAAGAAGTAAAGAAATACAGAATGACATAGAAAGAAAAAGTCTGCCTCCACTGGAGTTCGAACCTCGACCCTCGACCTCGACCTCGACCCAACTATGGGCCCAATCAGCTTCAACTCAGAAGGAATAAAGAAACTCCTTAAAGATCTTGATATTAAGAAAGCAAATGGCCCGGATAACCTACCAACTAGACTTCTTAAAGAAACCGCAAACGAAATAGCAGAAATTGTATCATTTCTCTATAACCAGTCATATAGTACAGGTCAACTACCAAAGGACTGGTGTAATGCTAATGTTGTACCCATATTCAAGAAAGGCTCTACACACGATCCTAGTAACTACAGACCAGTATCCTTAACTTCCGTATTATGTAAACTTATGGAACATGTTATTTATAGGAACATAATGCACCACCTAAATAGTTTTAATATATTGTTCAAAAATCAACATGGTTTCCGCAAAAACCACTCATGCGAAACACAATTACTACTAACTATTGGAGATCTGGCAAGGAATATTGACAAAGGAGATCAAATAGACATCCATATCCTCGACTTCAGCAAAGCATTTGATAAAGTAGCACACCAACGCCTAATCCATAAACTACATCATTATGGTATCCAGGGGAATACTATCTCGTGGATCACATCATGGCTTACCAATAGATCGCAAAGGGTCGTTGTGGATGGAGTAACATCTAAAGAAGTGCTGGTAACATCAGGTGTACCTCAAGGTACAGTCCTTGGACCACTGATGTTCCTATTATTTATTAACGACATACACGAGAATTTAGAGGGCACACTGAGGCTATTTGCTGATGATGCTTTACTGTATCACAAAATCAACTGTGAAGATGATACTCTTGCATTACAAAGATACTTAGATAAATTAGGTTCATGGGCTAAGGACTGGCAAATGGTGTTTAATCCCACCAAGTGCTACAAGATGTCAGCCTACAGAAACAAGTCGCCAATATTAAAAGACTCTTCCTTATACAATCAGAAACTCTCATCAGTAAAGAAACATCCTTACCTTGGCGTCATGCTGTCAGATGATCTTCGGTGGAACTCTCACATAAACAACATCGTAAACAAAGCGAACTCAACACTTGGATTTGTTAAACGTAATTTATACTCGTGTAGTGAACAAACTAAGCGTGCAGC
The DNA here is from genome assembly GCA_030867875.1 of Actinernus sp. WN-2022. Classification (NCBI taxonomy): domain Eukaryota; kingdom Metazoa; phylum Cnidaria; class Anthozoa; order Actiniaria; family Actinernidae; genus Actinernus; species Actinernus sp. WN-2022. The sequence continues at coordinate 18,210,978 of JAOWCC010000019.1, read as the reverse complement.
TTATGTTACAATCGTACGCCCACATCTCGAATATGCATCAGCTGTGTGGGACCCATACAGACAAGACCAGATCAAATCTATTGAAGCTGTCCAAAGACGCGCTGTGAGATTCATCAAAAATGACCATAGTTGGACCTCCAGTGTCACCAACATGCAGAAAACACTCCAACTAGAAACACTTAAAGATAGAAGGCTTGCTCACCGTTTAAACATATTTTACTTAGCTTTACATAATTTAATTGCATTACCTATTCCTAACTATTTTTGTTACTCAACACGTACAACCAGAAATCATTCAAGCACTACATTCATTCAAGCAACTGCACACCATGATTACTACCTATTTAGCTTCTTCCCTAGGACCATAACAGATTGGAACTCTATCCCCATTAATATAAGATCTCTTAATTATGTAAAATTTACTAGCTCAACTAAATCTCACATCTGTAATAACTTTCCACGTAATAATTAAGTACTGTACTTATATATATTTTTTATTAGCATTGGTTTTTACTTATTATTTTCTTGCATTTTATTACATTTATTTAATTAATTATCTTTATTCATTCCATTTATTTGGATTCATATCGTAATTCTATATTTTGACTATCATTGTAATATTTACTATTATCAGGATTTTGTTGACCAAAGATTGTAAATAAGTAACATTTTATTTTGATTTGGTCCTGGACTCGATGCGAAAGCGTTGTTCAGTAATAAACGTAAACGTAAACGTAAACGTCTTGTCCACTATACTACTAGTACGCTAGTTGAAATCACCGCCATCAAAAAAGAGTAATAAGCCATCTATTGAGTAATTAGATACAACAGTCAAACGGTAAACAATACTTGCTAATGAAGTTTGAAAAGAAGCGTAAGTAAATTGTCGGTTTTGCATTCGCATGAGAAGTAATTTCAAACACTCATTGTTCGTGTTTCATCAGAGGATTCCAAATATTTCGAAAACAATAAAACCCTCGAGGCTACGCCTCTCGGGTTTCAATTGTTTTCTCAATACTGAAACACTACAATTCGTGTTTGAAATAGTACTTCTAAGTTGAAAGAGTGCAAGTGCCATAAACATGACAATGGTAACCATGACAATGGTAACGATAAAATTGAACTTCTCTACTGCGATATACTGATCGCACTGAAGAGCTAACTTACCGCGCAAAATCCATGAACAACATGGCATCGTGTTTCACTTTACCTACTGCTCAACATGATGTACTGGAAAATGACATTCTTAATGACAGATAAGTTAATTGTGTCAACAAACCTCAGTGGGATGCCAGGAAACTTTGAAACCACTTTTCACGGCGTTATAAATGCAGGTTTTGTAGCATGTATTCGAAGCTCCTGTCCCTCTAGATGATTGAGAATTGGCATATGGCTAGATACCCTGCGAGCAGAGGTTTCTCATCTCTTTGCCTTTCCAAAGGGAAAGGAAAGGCAAAGAGATAAGAAACCTCTGCTCGCAGGGTAATGCTAGATCGATAGCGATGTTTCGTGTTGATAAACATTGCATTGCAAGTTTTATTATGGTTATATTTTCATTGGACGAGGTACAAATATCGTATTAAAAAAGCCTCGTTTCCATACTGCAATGATCACACCCCCCGGATATTCAATAAATGAACTCTTTGTAGAATAAAGAAGCCTTACCTATTAAAATATGGAGAGATTGGCGTCAATTCCTATTTATTTGAAGTTCATTGAAGCACGCAGTTGTTAAGCCTCGTTTTGGTGCTAGAGTGATCACGTGACCCCCATTATTCTGTAATGACACATTGGAGACCGCCTACTGAGTATATCTGGTAAGTTTGGGCGTGTTTCCTTGATTTGTAGGGAAGTTACAGCCACTTTTAATTTTTCAGCCTCGTTTCCATGCTGGATTATGCGGACTATTTTTAGATCCCCATAAATACCCCCTTAACACTTTACGTAATGTTTAAAGTCCGACAATGAGGACTGGACGGGGATTTCAAGTCCGCGCAATTTGTTCCAGTCCGAGGCGCAGCCGAGGACTGGAACTAATTGCAAGGACTTGAAATCCCGTCCAGTCCGAAATTGGAGGACTTTGAACGACTTCAACTCCTCATTAATTATTCGGGAGGAATCAAAGACAAATAAAAGTTGCTGGTAGTTTAGTATTTTGCAAGGAAAACTAAAAAATATCGAGAAAATAGGGCTACAAATTCTTTTAATCACTGTTATTATGAAGAGCAAAGTTAATTGAACAATCAGTGCTATTCAATTGCCTTTTGTTCATAATGCAATCAAATATTTTTTAAAGCATAGTCTCTCGGGATATGTTAGCTGCATTACCTGTTACAGTTACTGGTTTCAATTAAGCTAGTTCAGTGTTAATTGAACAAAACTTTATTGAGCAATCATAATAATAATCAGTGCTATTCATGCCATTCGTACATATTGCTTTCAAGTAATGATGTTTTCTAAAGGCATAGTCTCTCGGGATATGCTAAATCAAGCCTGCGTTGCGAGTTACAGTTTTCCGGTTCAGTTCAGTGCAAATCCAGCATGGCGTCAAGAGCAACCGATTCCTCTGACGAGTTTGAGCCTCCACTAAAGCGGTTCAGAAAACCTCTAGCGCCGAAGGAACAAGATTTAAAATTGAAAAATGCTATCCCAAAAGCAACATTATACAAGAATAACTGGGCAGTGAACATCTTTACTGAATGGCGTGATAATAGAGAAAACAAGATGGCCACTTTTGAACCCAAAAGTCAGTCAACATTTGTACCTCACGAGGAAGTTGAAAACTTGGATATTAAGCCATGGGAAAAAATGAGTGTGCCGTCACTTAATTTTTGGATTTCCAAATTTCTCCAAGAGGTGTGCAACAACTTGTTCCAGTAACTAGAAACTTTTCCAGTTACTGCTAGGAGGACTAGACCAGGTATCCAGTGTCCTCAAGGGATTAAAATCAGACCATTGGATTGGCTGAATACCTCGTGAATAATTAATGAGGACTTGAAAGAATTGTCAACAACATTTTTTGGGTTCCTAGAGGTCCAATGAACACAACTAAAATATTGGTTTGCTTTCTTCATAAAAATCCCACGGGAAAACATTAGCTCCTGGACTATTATTTAGGGTCGTAACGAGGTATATTTTTTCTCTTTCCCGGCGACTGAAACCGAACACGATCTTCCGTAACAGTTATTGTTCTGTTTTGGTCTCTTTCTTTACGCTTTCTTCGTCTTTGCCTTCTCTGTGCACTCATGATTTCTGTGAAATACCATGACAACGGTAACTTGTCTACTGCGATATACTCATAGTCCTTCACTGAAGCGCGCAAAATCCATGAACAACATGGCATCGTGTTTCACTATCGGCTACTGCTCAACATCAAATACTGGAAAAATGACATTCATAATGACAGATAAGTTAATTGTGTCAACAAAGTTCAGTGGGATGCCAGGAAACTTTGAAACCACTTTTCACGGCGTTATAAATGCAGGTTTTGTAGCATGTATTCGAAGCTCCTGTCCCTCTAGATGATTGAGAATTGGCATATGGCTAGATACCCAGCGAGCAGAGGTTTCTCATCTCTTTGCCTTTCTAAAGGGAAAGGAAAGGCAAAGAGATAAGAAACCTCTGCTCGCAGGGTAATGCTAGATCAATAGCGATGTTTCGTGTTGATAAACATTGCAATTGTTATGCTAATGTTCCAACCATGATTTGTAAAGCCCGCTTTGTGTTAGGAACCAATGGATCTCTGGTTGGCACATTAATGACAATAGATGACGACACACGAAACATCGCTATATGTTGACAAAAAAGGTGTCTCAGTTTTTTGTTCTTGAGATACTTTCATGTTTCTTTCTTCAACCCCTAAAAAAGGTGTTCCGATCTTTGCAGTTGATTATTTTCGCGTCGAAATAAGATATCAGAGTCATGGGGGGATGGGGGATTCTCAAGCTGCATGAATTTTTTTTAACTCCAGTTTGCTGTGCAGCAATTTTTATTTCGCCTAAGATCTCACGCACGTTTTTTTATATATATATTCAGTTATGTACTAATCTATGAAATTTTGAATATTAAGTTATTCCAAAATTAGCTATCTTTGTACTTACCAATTCAGTGCGATCAGTATATCGCAGTAGACAAGTTCAATTTTATCGTTACCATTGTCATGGTATTTCACAGAAATCATGAGTGCACAGAGAAGGCAAAGACGATGAAAGCGTAAATAAACAGACCTAACCAGTACAATAACTGTTACGGAGGTTCAGTCGGTTCGAGTTCAAGTTCATTTTATTTTGCACTATTTTTTTATAAAGATAATTACACAAGAAAATAATTGTAGAAAGAAAATAATTGTAGAAAGAAAAAGAGAGATACAGTAATAATAGAATAGTTATGAATTTCAAGAATGTGCATAGAGGTCAAAGGAGCCATAGGCTTTCTAGTTGACCCCTATCACAAGAAAAATAAATGAGGATATTTGGAGCAAAGAAAATACATAAATATCTATTGTACAAGTTTGCTTGAGTAGTAAGCGGCTGGAATTAATATTAATAGGAAGAAGAATTTATTTACAATATTGATACATAATTATATGGAAACGTTGACAATATATTTATATATATATGCAAAGAATAAAGATGGTATGAATATATTAACTCGTTATTATTCTATATTTACAATTTTATACAATAATTTAGGCCTGGTTTTCAAGTAAAAATAATTTGTATTGTTTTTTTAAACTATTGTGTGGGAGAGATTTTATTTTCCCATAATCGTGATGCAAGAGATTTAAATCTCGATAGACCATAATTAGTTCTGGAAGCTGGTCTGTATAAGTTTTGGTTGGTAGCATATCTAGTATTACACTGATGAATATCAGTTGCAGAGGGGACTAAGTCGAAAAGAGCAGATGGTACACCTGTTTTAACATATTTTATTTTGTGAACAAGAGTGGAGATTTTCAGATTAAAGGCATTGTCAAGTTTTAGAATTTGCAAAATTCTAAAGTTCTATAATTCTATAGCAAAGAACTGATGCAGCGAACACATTTATGTTGCTTTGTTTTAATTTTACTTAGTCTAGTCTTAACAGCAGTACCCCAGGGGCGCTTTCCATTCAACCAAAAAAAACGAAAATTCCGGTCAGAAATCAAATAGAACAGTACAATTTCCGGTTCGACCGAAATTTTCTGTTCCATTCAAATTTGCTGTGATTTGCCAATTTTGAGAATTGAAATCGAGGCTACTAATAACCGGGTAGTTTCTGCTCACTAAACTGTAGAATTAACTTTGAACATAAGGCTCCTGATATCTTAAGTAGATAAAGAATGAGAGGCCGCTTTTATCCGATTTACAAACCCGAGCTGAAAGCGAGAGTTTGTAAAATTGGATAAAGATTGGACGCGAATTCTTTATCTTACTTATCAAACGTCTAGATGTAAAGATATGATAATAATAATATTTGATAATAATAATAATATTTAATTTATATTGCGCGCATTACATGTGAATATGTTCATGCGCGCATTACATATACGTCTAGATAAATGATAAATAATATATACAAACTATAGATCAAAGGCTAGTTTAAACAAGTAAGTCTTAAGCTTGGCAGGTTACTTACATTACGTAGTTCGGAGAGTCATGTTTTCAGTTATTTTGGCGATACGACTTATTTTGGCCGAGAAAATCGAAGCCAAAGTTTATGTAAATCAGGACGAAATCACTTATCGGTCGGTGATTTTCTTTGTTTTTGCTTCATGCATTATTAATGAGTTTGGTAATAAAGGATACATATGTGTACCTCTCACAAAAGAGTTGCTACAACAAAAACACAGTGCGATAGAAGGAAACCATTTGGAGTTGATGGCATCCCTGTACATTTGTGCAGTCCCTGGCCTCTGCCTTGCCTCTCCCTCTCCAAGTAGAATTGTTGCTGGCTGTGCATGAAATTTTTTTTTGATTATTTTCTCTTGGCTGGATTTTTTTTTGGGAATTCCCCCACCCCCCTCATAACTTTTCTAATGGTCCGTCCCTTATATAATTAGTTGCAGTGGGTATATCCATTCAAGCCCGTGACGTAATTATTGCTTCTCTCTCAGTGGCTAGAGGTAAAATGCTTATAACTTCCGGCGTTCTACAAGGATGTTTATAAAAGATATTCAAAAGTGCGTGCACTCAGATTGGCTGTTGCAATGTTAGTATGAAGTAAACACGGGTATAAAATTGGGATTTAATTCCTTTGACGTAGCCATATTTATGTTTCAGTCAATTCCGAACTTTTGTCCAACTTCTCTCCAGCCATTTACGGGTCAGCTCAGCTATGCAAATGCATCACAGTTGGTCTAGCTTTTGAACGAATGCAAATCTCTTAACATTGATGAACAATTAGCTTTCTTTGACAAGTGCATACCTGCCAACTCTCCCGGTTTATGCGGGAGACTCCAGAGTGTGGACCTCATCTCCCGATCTCCCGGATAGAGCCTCAAATCTCCCGGTTTTTAGCCATTTTATGGATTGAGTTCGCCGGTTTTCAGGCTCGAGGGTTAAAAAATAAACAATTTTACTCTTAAGTTGAGTTAAGTTGTGTTTGTGTTCTTTCGCACGCTAGCGAATGCGCGAAAAACACCGAGTGACTCTCGATCGATCGCGAGGCGTCATGGACATCGTGTGATTGGTTGCAACTATTTTTTCCGAGAGCTTTCGGAAAGTCTTCGGAACACAATCAGGGTATCTTCGGTAAAATTCGGAAATCATTACGACATAACAAAGCCTCAACCAACATTCTCCAGATTTTAGAACTCCGGGGGTTCGCAGGTATGCAAGTGTCACACTCCCCGGCTGACCGATATCTTTCCTGGCAAATGCCCCACCGTAGGTACGTCAGCTTAGCTATACAAGTGCCTCACAGTTGCACTTAGCTTTCGCCGAATGAAAATCTCTTAAAAACTGATTGATGAAAAATTCGCTATCTTTATCAAGTTTCACACTTTCCAGCTGATCTTAAATTTGCTGGCAAATGCCCCACCCCCGGACCTGATCGTTATAAGTCGTCAAGTTGCCCCACGTATGCCCGGGGAGCGGTGGACCAAGTTTGGAACCTTATTATATATTTCAGCAAAGAAATACAAAAGAGTTTAGTTGTTTACCGAAACGTTATATCCACACTCACCAGTGACGGCTATAGAAATATATTTCAATTGGGTTATTACCCACAACTCTAATTGTTTACATAAATAGAAATTATCTTAAAAAGATATTTGGGATACAGAAACATCGAAACTGATAACACAACAAGTTAAATATCCTACGCCTCCGCCTACTAACCTGACTGCAATCCCCTGCGGATCCAAAATAAATTTGTTAGGACTTCCATGAACGAGAACTCCCGTCCTGAAGTTCAGGACGATATCGATTATGAAAGCGGTGTCCGACACGATGTTAAAAACAGTCCAGGTGGTACTGATGTTATTAGCAAAGAACGAGATGGCAACTGGCAGGACAAACATGTTGATCATCAGCAACAGCAATATCCACATGTCCCAGTATAACCTGTAAGGCAAACAACAACAACAACAATATCCACATGTCCCAGTATAACCTGTAAGGCAAACAACAACAACAACAACAACAACAATATCCACATGTCCCAGTATAACCTGTAAGGCAAACAACAACAACAACAACAACAATATCCACATGTCCCAGTATAACCTGTAAGGCAAACAACAACAACAACAACAACAACAATATCCACATGTCCCAGTATAACCTGTAAGGCAAACAACAACAACAACAACAACAATATCCACATGTCCCAGTATAACCTGTAAGGCAAACAACAACAACAACAACAACAACAATATCCACATGTCCCAGTATAACCTGTAAGGCAAACAACAACAACAACAACAACAATATCCACATGTCCCAGTATAACCTGTAAGGCAAACAACAACAACAACAACAATATCCACATGTCCCAGTATAACCTGTAAGGCAAACGGTGTTCTGTGTTCTTATGCATAATATCCACATGTCCCAGTATAACCTGTAAGGCAAACGGTGTTCTGTGTTCTTATGCATAATATCCACATGTCCCAGTATAACCTGTAAGGCAAACGGTGTTCTGTGTTCTTATGCATAATATCCACATGTCCCAGTATAACCTGTAAGGCAAACGGTGTTCTGTGTTCTTATGCATTTATCTTTAAAGAATATAGACCAACCGTCATGCTTTGCGCTATGGCGGCCATTTTGTCTCAGTTGAAAAGCAGGTTTTGTACGAGTTGTCTTCCAATCTTTTGAAAATCGTCACAGTCCTGTTGTTTTGTATAGTTTCAATTTGAATCTGTTTTGGGAAAGTTCCTTTTGTAGTTTTCCTGTTTAGTTTGATAGTTTCACGAAGCGGAAATAAGCAAAAGGCCGTTAAGCATCACGGGTGGACCATATTATTTAAAAAAACATGCATTACAGGACATATAGTAAACAGGATTGAAGACATAGGGCATTCCAAGCCCGAAATGGATTGTGGGTATCTCTTCTCATCTCATAATTATTAATCCTTTTAGTCATGAAAGACTTTACAGGTATAGCTGAAAAGTCTCGCGGTGAATTCGCTTGAACTGTAAGACAAATATTATTGGTTTCTGTCGATCAGACCGTAGGTAACCCGAGTATATCAGGCCTACATGTAGTGGGAGAGGGAAGAAGGAGAGGGAGAATGGGGCGACCGTCTTCCCTTCGTGAGAGCCTGGTACTCAGGCTACACCGTACTGTTTACCCATTCCGCATGCATAGTTGCATAGTGATACAACCACAATCATTTTGAATATCCTATGTTCCATTTGAGTTTAGACTCAGCTCAGGACTGCGAGCAGTCTTTTCTTCACTTCGCTCGCTCCGCTCGCAAACTCACTATCAACGGAGGGAAAAGGAGGGACTGCGAGCAGTCTATTTGAGTTCATCGCGTACAGTCAGCAAGTGCCTGCATTTGTCCATAAAACACAAACATAAAGTCTCTAACTTTATTAAAAGTAATATTCAAACAGAGCGCACAGCAGTGCGTTCTTTTGGTTGTAACTGAAATTCTGGTGAATTCGTTTGTTTTGGGGGTCAAAAGCTTTCAGGCGAATATCAAGGGTTCCTTGAAATCGATTTTCGAATTACACCATAGTTTATAGGTTCCGCACATTTATAAGCATATTTTCATTACACTTGCAATTGTGTCTAAACTTTTGTTGCATCGAATGCTAGCTGTCATTTAGACTCGCGTATCAGTCTGGATATCGGCTTTTTGAATATCGACTGATATCATTATTTCCATTTGAGGTCATGCAAAACTATCCATGGATACCATTTGATGCACCTATTTCAAGATACCGGCTTTGCCGGATATCGCTATTTTTGATAGTGAGGAATTCGTTTAGACTGTTGTCTATTTCATGATACGAGTCTACGACAAACTGGCTGTTGAATAACTGATCAAGAGAGGAGTCGATGACAAAACACTGCACTTGTTCTAACGATAAACCTGCGGGCTGAGTAGTAATCTGAAACCCTTTGATACCCTAAATCCCTCAGTTAAATGAACCGATTCAGTGTTACGCGCATAGGCTATAAATAGGGGGTGTTTCGAGTGTTTGAGACAATCATTTGACGTACTTATTCTAGAACATTGAGTATGTCGGAAATTTGACTCCCCATTCGCTCCCCATCCCACTACCACTCTATTTCGTTTCCTATAAGTCAGGTGCGGAAGATGCCATTCGCTCCCCACCCCACTACCACTCTATTTCGTTTCCTATAAGTCAGGTGCGGGAAACGCCATTCACTCCCCACCCCACTACCACTGACTCTATTTCGTTTTCTATAAGTCAGGTGCGGAAGATGCCATTCGCTCCCCACCCCACTACCCCTCTATCTCGTTTCCTATAAATCAGGTGCGTGAAACGCCATTCACTCCCCACCCCACTACCACTAATGAGGAACTTCAGATCCTTATAAATAATGTATTAGACAAAATCAGTGTTTGGCTTAGAGCAAATAAACTCAGTTTAAATGTCACAAAGAGCATGTAAATAAACTTACTAAGAAAATATCTGCAGGTTTGGCGCCCAATTATGTGATTATCATGTGATTTCCCGCTCCGTAATAACCTGTAAAAGTTAGGATTCTATGCACTATTTTCGTAGTTCTTGTTCGTATTTTGTCTTTGTTTAACCGTACTTCAGCTATGGAGGAGATGCTCGATCGAAAGCTCGAGCCTATTCTTAGCCAGATGTCAAAATTGAACTCAACTGTATCTGGACTAGTCGACTCGTTCAACTATGCAAGTCTTATCAAGTACTCAGAGGTATAGTTTTTATCCATCTCAAGCAAATCTATGCATGTAAGCTGACCTCATATTTATTATTTATAAACATAGCCTTTTGTCATGTGGGCAGCTCACGAATCTATTGTACAATTATATTGCACATTTCATCTTGACACTAGCTAACACTATATATAGCTAATGGTTGGTTGCCCAAAATGTTGTAAAGTAGTGAAGGATAACTGTAGAGCTATACAGTGCGACTATTGTCATTCTTGGCTCCATTTGAAGTGCTCCTTGTTGAGTCTCAAACTTTATAATTATTATTCTGTCACAAATGACCTATGGCTTTGTAGACACTGTCAACATGAAAGTTTCCCATTTTTTGACCTTGACAACACTGAATTGTTACAGTTATCTTTCAACTCTAATACAGAATGCCTGTGCTCTGCGAATATCTCCCATTTAAGACTAGATTCTTTACCATCTATGGACTTACTGTCCTCCATTAGTAATATTCCTTGCCTTCAAAATATTGATACTGATTTACATGTACCATCACAATCTAATTTTAAATATTATTCTACACATGATTTTCATTGTAACAATGAAATCAAGCATTCATTTTCAAAACAATCATTTTCTGCTTTACACTGGAACATTAGGAGTCTGAATGCAAATTTTGATAACCTTATTAATTTATTAGATGAACTTTATATAACCATACCTTTAAGGTTATTGGTATCTCAGAATCTAAACTTAAACATGAAGATAATATCTTAAACACTACAATTAAAGGATATCAATTTACATCCCAGCCAAGCCTATCTAATGCTGGAGGAGTCGGTCTTTATGTACAAAATGACCTTAACTTTGTTAAGATTGATGATTATTCTGTTTCTAAACAAGAGTATGAGGGCCTATGGATCGAAATTGATAATGCTTCCCAACGTAACATAGTATGTGGTATAATATATAGGCACCCGAATGCTAATCTCGATGTTTTTCTAGATTACTTATACCAGGTCATTGATAAAATTCACAAAGGAAATAAATATTGTATTTTAATGGGTGACTTTAATATTAATCTTCTAAATTTTGATTCACACCCAACTACTGAACAGTTTATTGATACTCTTGGTACCTATTTTCTTCACCCACAAATTCTAAAACCTACACGAATAACCAACCATTCAGCTACATTGATAGACAACATATTTTTTAATTCAGTAGAACATTACCTCATGAGTGGAAACATTCTTTATGATGTGTCTGATCATTTTCCAAATTTTCTTGTAATTAACAAAGTTTGTGCTTTACCAACCAAGACTAAACTCTTTAGAAGAGACTATTCAAAATTTGACCAAACCTCATTACTTGAGGAAGTTAGTTTAGTAGACTGGAATGTTGTCCTTCCTGAATCTAATGATACTAATGACATATTTAATTCATTTTATACAGAAATAACAAAGATAATTGATAAACATGTTCCAGTTAAAAAACTCTCAAGACGAGAAATTAAAGTCATGTCCAAACCTTGGATCACCAAGGGATTAAGAATATCAATTAGCATTAAAAACAAACTATATAAAAAATATTTAAAACATAAACATGGCTACTATGAATTAAAATACAAAGCATATCGTAACAAACTAAGTCTTCTAATACATATTAGTAAGAAATTGTACTATAATAATTATTTTACTGAAAATAGCAAAAACACTAAGAATGTTTGGAAAGGAATTAAACAAATAATAACCTTAAAACCACTAGGTATAAATGTACCTACAAAAATTGTTAAAAACAACTCTGAGATAACAGACTCCAAAGGTATTGCAGATGCCTTCAACCGATACTTTTCTAACATTGGTAATCAACTGGCTATGTCTATTCCTGTGGTACCTAACTCACCTCTTGATTATCTCTCTGCATCTCCTATTGATAGCTTTTACCTATTTCCTGTTACTGCTCGTGAAATAGAAGAAGAAATTTCGAACCTTAATACGAAGAAAGCCACCGGACCTTTTAGTATACCGTCTAATTTGTTAAAATTATTAAAAGTATGTCTATCTAAACCACTAGAATTGCTTTTTAATTTGTCTTTTGTAACTGGCAAGGTTCCTGATAGCTTCAAGCTTGCTCGTGTAATTCCTGTTTACAAGAAAGGATCTCATGTCACACTAATTAATTACAGACCTATTTCACTTCTTTCTATTTTTAATAGACTTCTAGAAAAAGTAATGTATAATAGACTAATTAATTATATCAATAGGATGAATATTTTATTTGATAAACAATTTGGCTTTCGATCAAACCATTCTACTGTTCATGCCCTGATCTTAATTGTCGATAAAATTCAAAAGGCAATAGAAGAGGGCAATTACTCTTGTGGGATTTTTCTTGATTTTAGCAAAGCATTCGACACTGTCAATCATGCAATTTTGTTAAGAAAACTCAACCATTATGGCATTCGTGGCATAGCAAATGAATGGTTTGTTTCCTACCTAAGTAATCGAAAGCAGTTTGTTTCTATTGGTAGTGTATCGTCAAACAAACAACCTATTTCATGTGGTGTCCCTCAAGGTTCAGTTCTTGGCCCTCTTCTATTCCTTATATATATAAATGATTTTATGAACTGTTCAGATCTTTTCGACTTTCATCTCTTTGCAGATGATACTAATCTTTTTTATGATAATAAGGACATAACTGTTCTAGAGTCAAATATTAATAGTCATCTGGAGTATGTCAGTACATGGTTAGCCTGTAACAAACTCTCACTTAATATAGATAAAACTGATTTTGTTATCTTCCACCCCCCTCAAAAGAAAATCCTCTTTCCCATCAATTTGGCTATTCATCAAAAAGTAATTACACAGAAACAAAGTCTAAAGTATTTGGGTGTTTACTTAGATTCAAATCTGAATTGGAAGAGTCAAGTTCAGCATATATCTGCTAAAATTCGTAGAGGGGTAGGAATATTATCTAAGATTCGTAAATATTTAACTATAAATATCCTAATACAATTATATTATTCTCTGATATACCCTTTCTTAACTTACGGCTTACTAGTATGGGGAAATACTTATCATTCCACATTAAAGCAAGTCATCATTCTTCAAAAAAAGGCAATGAGAATTATGACTCACTCTGACTTTCGTGAACATAGTAGCCCCCTATTCAAAAACCTTAACATTCTAAAACTCACTGATTTGATAGCTCTAAGCAATGCATTATTTGTGTATGACTATTATACAAATAAGCTGCCTCATGCATTTTCATTTTTTTTTACCAAAGTTGATAAAATTCATAATTATAACACCCGACTGGCCTCAAGAAAATCTTTTTATCTTCCCTCCACTAGAACTAACTACGGGAAATTCAGTTTACGCTTCACTGGAGTCAAAATATGGAATGAAATAAAAGAAGATTATAAATCCCTAAAAAAATCCGCATTTAAATATAATCTAAAATTAGATTTTTTGAATTGCTATTAGTTGAATTGACTTATAATTATTATTGTTATTTAAAGTTTAATCTCCTCCATCTCCTGATTTCTATATATATGTGTGTATGTATGTGTGTTTATAAATATTTGTTTCAAACGACCTACAAATTATTATCTTAACAATGTAAGCTGTCTGACTCGACTAGCTCTTTAGCTATTTCAGACAGCTCGTGTCAACCCTGTTATTCTCTTTCGCCATTAAGTATCACTTTGTAATTCATTGACACAAATAAATTATGTTGTTGTTAAATTATGTTGTTGCACGCTCAACCATGATAAACGGTTTTTTAAGTATTCATACTATATTTTTAATTACAATATCTATACTTTTTCTATTACTATTTTGTACACGGCTATCATGTAAAACAGTATTTAATTGTTAATCTAAATTTTATATGTAAATAACTGATGAATACTACCGTGTCTAAATAAAGTTTATGTATGTATGTACTCTATTTCGTTTTCTATAAGTCAGGTGCGGAAGATGCCATTCGCTCCCCACTCCACTACCACTCTATTTCGTTTACTATAAGTCAGGTGCGGGAAACGCCATTCACTCCCCACCCCACTACCACTCTATTTCGTTTCCTATAAGTCAGGTGCAGCCTTATTATCCTGGAACAAGATACTTCAGTTTTCTATTAGAAAAACGTACACGCCGCGTTGTCTTTAATTAATTCATTTGCCTTCACCGAGAATACAAAATTCGCACCTATGATTCGATCAAGCAGCCTGCCATATTAGGAAAAAACTGGAAATCAAGCTCTCAGCGGCTGAGATGTGGCATTTGTTTTAGATGATAATCCAATTGGGGTGATTTCAGGAGTCCATCACTGCTGTTGTTTTTGAAACTAAAATATTAAAATGAAAATTGCCACTTATGCTAAAACAAGAGGACACATTGTCCATTAGAACTCGTTGAAAATAAAAGGCCTTCGAGGCTACTAACGATCTTCTGGTTCGGCTATACAATCTATCTGTTTGGCGGCAAAATACCTACAAGGAAGCTACGCTGATAAACATCATGCATATATAGAATTAAAGTGACGCTTAGTCAGACCAACGAAATCTTAAGAAAGACCTAAACGAAAATTAGTGCTTTAGAATTAATAATTTAGCCGGGATTTTGAAAATTTTCATTTATTGCCTATCGAACACGTAATAATACATCTGCCATTAGCAGCAAAACCATCTATTCGATGTAAAAAGGATTAGCAACTAATGAATTATCAAATAGTGAAAACACGCAGAAAAGCTCTTGCCACAAAAAATACCAATTTATTTTTAGCATAACAAAAACGACGAGAAGAATAAAGATATCGAACCGCAAAAGATAATATTCTAAAACTGGAAAGTCTTAAATGAGTTATCGAGATTTGCTTTGCCTTTTCGCGGCGTATTTAATAATTGGCGGGAAAAACCACTCGATGCAGTAGGCGAGAAACTTCTCACATTATTGCATTTCCTTAAACATAACTTTACCTCATATATTCAGTGAACAATTAACTATTATCGACAGTTCGGTTGAAAATGAAAACATAAATTTTAGCAAAGAACAAAAAAGATAAATCGTTTTTAGAATCGTATTGTTTTTGAGTCAACACAGTTCCGTTGTAAAATCGTACCTTAAGGTTTAATACCACTCGGTAATTCACGGTAGAAAGATGTTTGCAGGTTTCAAAGAAAGTCAATTTTCCAGTTTAGTCTACCGTTCACCGTGCTGAACTGAATGATGATCTAACCCGGCGTGGCATAATTTTACGAAACAACAGCACTTTATCGAGAGAGAAGCCTGGTGATTTGTTTTTGTAACCATGGCTTTTAACTAAATTATAAAGAACAATTCCATTACCGCGAAAACATTCAGCACCGGCGAAAGATTTCTAACGCAAAAGATTAAATTCTCATTTAAAGCCGATTTGAGACGGCTCCAGATGCACCTCATTCAAACGAATTCAAACCACAAAACAAGAAAAAAATATTCACGATGACAATTAGCGGAAGAATATTCATATTCCCACAAGACAATTTCCTGGTATATTGATCAAAGAACATGCCGTAGGGGTTTCGAAATAGGCTGATATATTGAAATACCTGAATATACTGGTAGGATGGATAACCCAACCGGCTCTACTATACCGCATTTGCTCATCTCTCATCGCTCTCCTGCTGCCGAAAACTTTCATGTTCATTTTGTTATCCATTGGTTTGAGCCATGAGCGTAATTTCGCATTAATTGTACTTGCAACAGTTTCTTCAACAGCTATATGTGGAGCACTAACAGACAGGTACGGATTTTTGGAAACAGGCTTCGGTTTGGATCTTTCCCTTACGCTCATCGACCGTCTAGCCACGGTACTAAATTTCTTTGGATAATCCAAAGTTGCGCCTTCGTCGTTAATGCCTTTTTCCATGTTGCTAATAAATTCATCGTATTTTTGTTGTGAAATAAGTCCCGCAAGATCCTTCCCACTGAATCTCGAGTCGGCAGTTTTATTGAGTTTAGTGTTCTCAGTGTCAGACCCATCGCTGCTTTCAAGATCTGAATTTTCTGTCTGTGCTGCTCCATTCGCCTCAACATCCTCAATATCTTCAATGTCGACTATATGGAAAACAGGTAAAATCGGTGGATCACCGGAACTTTCTTTCTTAAGGCGTTCGTCTGTGTGTTCAGTTATAGTGGTGCTGGCGTCCTTGCCATTAAGATCTCTTCCAATTCCTTCAACTGTGTTTTGTTGGTCTGTATTGTTGTCTATTTGTAGGGTTGTTGAATTCACCGCACAAGGAATCTCAACGAGAACATCCCTTCCACTGCAGGAATCCATTTCCACCCGATTGTTTACACTTGATGCTGTCTCCTGATCCAAGTTCTTCATTTCAAGTTTATGATCTTTACAAAAATATTCAGATTCAGTGCATCCATCTCGTTGACAGAGTCGTTAAATACATTAACCAATGATGCTTAGCTTTGGACAGATCGTCTTAGAAAACACGGCATGAGGAATACTTTTCCCCTCCGAGATTGTTGTAAATTTGCTGCATTCTGAATATTTTGGATAAACTTAAAGTAGATATGTACATGTTAAAGAATAACTAAATCACAGAAATTTCCTTTCATGACGTTGAACGTTTATGACATCACACCTCATACGTACTTGGCGGGAAAGCAAAACTAACCGCGCGCGCTGAAACCAATTTTGCTGAACGACTCAAACGATGAACCATGATCGAACCAAACACGCATTAGAAAAAAATAGAAACCCTCCAAACAAATTTAAAGCGGTCTTTCCTTTGTCTAATTCGAATGAATTCATTCGTGAATGACACAATGGCAGGTTGCATAAAGCGAAAGCAAAGTCGATTAAGCTATCACAACTATTCTCCAGTGAACGCCATTCAACTTATTAACTTTTAACCGGGTTATGATTTCTGCCGGAAATTCTCCTTGATGGATTTTTCATGGTTAATGTTTAACTCGAGAAAGTGTTTGACTCATGGTGCCGCCTAGCGTTTGCCGTAAATAAAATTTGATTTTGCGATGTTTAATACATCGATGACGTCATTCTTCGGGGTAGAAATATAATAGGTCGAAGGACTACATATGTCTTGTTTAGATGTAGCAATTTGTAGAAAAGCAAAAACAAGAATGCGAAACTACAATGTTTGGTTCAGAGAAATGTATGAAATATTTCAATACTCTAAGGAAATATTTCATTATTGTTGTAGATAATATAATAACTGAAGAATAATCAAAATATTCTAAAGATTTTCACTGCAAAGTTTACTATAACATTACATGACCCGTCTCCTTATACGGTTACTGCATCTACGGGTTTAAAAATAACGGTGTTTTAAGTAATTTGGATTCAGTGATTTTATCATCGAAGGGGCGAAGATCTTTTCACAATCAACCCATGAGGAAAATTCATTTCCGAGTTTATTTTTAAATGGGGAATTTTTAGTTAGATATTGTACTTTTTAATGTTTTCACGGCATTGTTAGGGTACGCATTATTGAATTTCTTTATGTCCTCTAAAACTAACTTTAATTATATTTCCCTTTTCGTGCCCTCGACTAATCCTGCCATTATTCGATATCTCCAAACTAGCGCAGACATTTGTTGCATACACCTGTTCCAAAATTCGATGTCGTTGGATAATAGCCCGGCAAGAACGAGCGTGCAAAAGTTACTTATAATTTGTTCTTCGCTGATAAACTCTACCTTCCATACTGACGTAGGAGTTATAGGTATATAGTATCTTAACAAACGGCGGAAGAAAACAATACAAGCGAAAACATATGTGAAAAAATTGAATACTCGACGGCAGAAGGAAGCCGCTAAAGAAGAAATCCTTGCTTGTCCATTAGGAATACGCAGAGCCTCATTGAACATTCTATTCAATTGAATACAATGAAATGCTTCAATTTTTAGACGGTCACGGACATCAATGGCACATTTCTTTTTTCTTGATATCTATCATTAGTTATTCTTTTTTTTCCACACTCTTCGCTTTACATTTGGGTAATTTACACTGACATATACTTAATATAATAATAGATATTAAGGGGGGGGGGGGAATTAAATAGATCATACGAAAGGGTGCAGGGAAGTTGAAACGAAACTTCATTCTCCGGCTCTGAATCTCTAGTCCTGAATACTGTTTAACAATATTAAGTTCACACTGATGGATTTGCCTTTCTATGTAACTAGTTACAGTTTCATTTCTGAGTATCATGTCTAGGTTAAAGAAAAACAAATTGTCGAAACGATGTTCGCCAGTGGCCCGAGAACACAGCAAGTGACAGCTGCATGTCAACCACAAAATGATAAACTTTCTCAAGGCGAAAGGCAAAAATAACTGAGTACTAAGACTGATATATACTGGTGAAAATTTGAGATAATTTCATTGAAGCGAGGATGACAAAGACAAGGGTGGATGAAAAATACTGCTTAGAGCACCTTGAAATCGGTTCACTGTAACGGAAAATAGGTTTCTAGAATGAGCTTTTGTAATCCACTTTAATCTTTGCCATCGTCTATCGAAAAAGTTCAAATGGACATTCACATGGTATTTATCTTCGCTGTTAGGTGTTATATTTGTAGGTCTGTTTTAAAGAAACTGGAAGGCTCAATTTTTTTGACAGTCCCCCGGCCTTTATAATAACACGACCTAACGAATTAACTCGACTAGAAGAGCACCTCCAAATAATAATATACACTTAATGACTGCATGGTCCCGAAGGAAACAGCGAGTTTTGTTTCCCGCCGAGACTCTTGATGTTTCCCGAGATGCCAGTATCGAGTCGAGGGAAAGAAAACTCATTGGTTTCCCGAGAGACCAGTTATTAAGTGTTCTGTTACTTTTATAGACATAGGTAGTTTTACTACCTGATACAAGCGAGGTTTGTCGTCTTCTCTTCGGGAAGGTGCTGCGTCGCTACGGCCTTTTTAGTCAGCGTTTTGTTTGTTTCTTGCATCTTATTTTAGCTACCAATTTCTTTCTCTCACGCTTGATAAATAATTATATAAATTGTTTCTTTGGAGCTGGTTCCAATTTGAACGATTTCATTCGACGAAAAAGGTAAACTTTTGATGAAGATCTAGATGTTTTAGTTTCGTTCCCAGGGTCTTCTCGGTCAGATCCAAGATGGCGGCTACTCAGAGAGAAGACCCTGGTAAAGCTGGATCACGTGATCAAATACTCCCAGATTTTGGGAGTATTTTGTCACGTGATTTAGCGATCTAAGATGGCGGCCAAGCTAAATATGGGAATAGTTCATGACGTGTACAAACCATAGGTATCCCAATCCGGAGTGAGCTAGAAGCGATTAACGGTATTTCCACGCGGCGAACGATGCAGGTCTACTAAATGGCTCGAAATGGAGTTTACTTGGATAAAGATCCAGTGGAAAGGTATCACAAAGCTACCAGGATGTATCTAAGCTAGAAGAGAATCATAAAAAGACGTTCATTTTCCGTTAGCGTTGAAGCGAAGCGATCGATAGCACATGTTCAGGTTTAACGGCTTCTCCTGGCTTTCCCACTGATGAACCTTACCAGAACTGAACTACCCCGTAATGCACTACATCTATTGCTCTATCTACACAACGTGTTTTAAGGTTATTTAAAATCGTTTTATTGATAAAATTTGAGCAATCTAAACTATATACAATAAATAGGCCAATAAATAGCATTGTTAGAACAACCCTTGCGTCATAATCGAAGCGCCAATCAGAATACGTGACAGTTCAGCGTTTACCAGGGTCGGCTTCTCTCTGAGTAGCTGCCGTCTTGGATCTGACCAAGAAGACCCTGGGGACGAGGTTGGTTTTAATAAACAAATATTTCCCGCTTTTTAGCTAGCCAGTTATCACGATGTGATCACGTGACGGGCAACAACTCCAGAAATCCTGGAGATTTTAATCACGTGATGTGGGCATCCAATATGGCTGCCAAGCTAAATATGGAAATGTTTAACACGTGCCTACAAACCATAGGTATCCCATTCCGGAGTGAGCGAGTGCGATTAACGGTATTTCCACGCAGCGTACGATGTAGTGAAAACAGGTCTACTAAATGGCTCGAAATGGAGTTTACTTGGATAAAGATCCAGTGCAAAGGTATCACAAAGCTACCAGGATGTATCTAACCTAGACGAAAATCATAAAAAGACGTTCATTTTCCGTTAGCGTTGAAGCGAAGCGATCGATAGCACATGCTCAGGTTAAACCACTGGCAGCCCAATCTCATGATTTGTGTATTTATACGCTTACAAATATCGCTTGAATAGTTCATATTATAAATCCTTCCAAAACATGAATGTTAGACAAATAAATCCACGACTTCACCCTACAATGTTTCAGTTGTGGTTATTCATACCTCTGAGCTCTTCTACGGTCGTTTCCGCTGTTTTTTCGAACCTCTTTCCCTCACCTCCTAATAAAAGGAAAAGGCTAGAGACAACCGACAAATATACGACGCATAACCTGTAATCTTTGCCACGAAAATCACACTTCGCTCACTCCAAATAACTCGAAACTACGGCAGACCATAGACTGATAAATGAACTCATCCCTATCCGAATTTTAAGATCCAGCGATACCACATTCTGGAGAAATCGAACAATTTGTCGCCCATTTTCAAGTCCTTCCTTATGCATCATATATTGGTCGGTTATCTCCAGCTAATAGCTTCGCCAGACCGAGGCTATTTGACGGCTGGTCCTAACCGGAAATTCCCCCGTCCAACTTCGTTGGCTGCCAACCTCGAAGGACTTAAAAATGGGCGACAAATTGTTCGATTTCTCCAGAATGTGGTATCGCTGGATCTTAAAATTCGGGTAGGGATGAGTTCATTTATCATTTTATGTCCTACCGTAGTTTTGAGTTATTTGGAGTGAGCGAAGTGTGATTTTCGTGGCAAAGATTACAGGTTATGAATCGTATAATTGTCGGTTGTCTCCAGCCTTTTCCTTTTATTACGGGAGGTGAGGGAAAGAGGTTCGAAAAACACAGCGGAAACGACCCTAGAAGAGCTCAGAGGTATGAATAACCACAACTGAAACATTGTATAGGGTGAAGTCGTGTATTTATTTGTCTAGCATTCATGTTTTGGAAGGATTTATAATATGAACTATTCAAGCGATATTTGTAAGCGTATATAAACACACAAATCATGAGATTGGGCTGCCTGTGGTTAAACGGCTTCTCCTGGCTTTTCCACTGTGAAACTTACCAGAAAACTACCCAGTAATACACTTCATCTAGTAACACAACGTGTTTTAAGGTTGCTTAAAATCGTTTATATATTTATTTAATAAAATTTGAGAATATTAAACTATATACAAATCATCTCCGTGGTCTCACTCCCGTCTCGGCCCGTTTGGCCAATAAAAAGCATTGTTAGAACAACCTTTGCGCGTCATAACCAAAGAGCCAATCAGAATACGTAATAGTTCAGCCTTTACCAGGGTCTTCTCTCGGAGTAGCCGCCATCTTGGATCTGACCGAGAAGACCCTGGTCACGAGGTTGGGCAACAGTTTGTTTTGTTACTTGTCAGGTGACCATAAATCAACCAATCAGAGCGCACGTTATATCTGGAAAACTTATGGCTATTTATCTTCGAGCGAAGCGGCGATCACCTTTGTCCATTTCACAGAAAATAAAATAACTGTGGCGGATATTTACTTCGCCGCTTCGCGGCTCGGTAAATATCCACCACTATTCACCTCCATGCATCTCGGTGAATAATTGTTCAATATCAATATCAAGGTTTGTCATGGGGTTTAGGTCTACTGGTATCCAATGGTCTGGTATACGGTATTTTTACATTGATAGGTACTTAGTATAATATTTAAGATTTTGACATATTATTTGAATGTCACAATTTAGGGTATTTGGGTATTTTGGATAATTTTTAAAAGGTATCACCACTACTTGATATATGCGCTTTTTTCTTATCGTTAAACTAACTTAAAGCTGCTAAATTCCAATTCGATCTGTGACCGTTTAGCCGGGACGTGACTTTGATCAGCATCTATGGTTATTTCAGGTTCCGTCTCGTAAAATTCAGTGGTCACGAACTGCCGGGTTTCACTTACTCGTAAAAATACCCAACCGTAATTACACAAATTTCCGTGTCATAACCTCTATTTATCCAAAGAAGCCACTGCGATCCGAAACAAAACTCTTCATTTTACTGCCTCTTACTTCACTGAAGAGTATTTCGGCTGCATGTGAGTTAGGTCAAAGTCTTTTCCCGTGTTCTGCGGTTTTCCTGGCCCCGTGTAAAAATCAACATGGGTCGAGCGATGTGTCCAAAATAGTTAATACAGCGAGGCGTGTGCGAGGAGTACAAGTAGGCCCACACCCATGGTTGAAATAACATGTTAGAAATTTGTTTTCCTGTATCAGTAGAAACGCCCATTCACAACCACTAAGAAGTGATTGCAGATACCTCCCCTGACGTCATGTAATTAGCATTTTGGATATTAAAACCTCCTTAACTCAGTGGCACACCATTCAAAGCAAAATATATTTTACCATTCTACTATTCACTTGATTTAGAATTGATATCTAAAATAAAAAAAATAAGGTTCATAGGCACTTTAAGAACAAATTGAAGGCTATCAACTGAGCTCATTGACTGAATGGCTATTTCTACATTGTAGCTATAATAATGGTCTTTTATGGATGTTATTCAGTACTTCTCGACTTCGACAGCGTGTATTTTACATTTTTAATCACGGAATTCATGCAAATCAATGTAATGCTGTTGAATTTTCCATGTTTAAATAAAATCTATCTATAATAGTGAAAAAGATAATTCGACTAGATTTCGAGTAATTGCTCAAAATGTCAAACCGGTGGGGTTGACTGACGTCACAATACGTCATTAGTGTGTCTGATCGGGTCAAGATGTTGACATTATCAGACTATCGATAAATTTCGTACTATTTGTGAAAATTTGAGCAGAATCAAGTAAAATCTTAAAGGTTGTGACATTTTATACAAATTCGCAAATGGCGGCTTCGGAGTTGGGATCGAGGCACCTTAATTACAAGGAAATAAACCAAATAGCAGTTATAATAAACCTTGGTTATCGCCGTGTCAACGAGACTAATTCAATTGCCCACTTTAGAAACGAGTAAGACTGGGGCGAGTTCGGTTTCGCAAAGGTGCTTGGGATCGTCACTGGAGACAATTAATTGCGGTATTTGCCATGTTTCTTTACATTCTGCAATTAAGGTGTCCCCAGTAACGAGCGCAAGCGCCTTTGCGAAACCGAACTCGCCCCAGGATGAACGAACTACTTCGGAACATCGAACAGAACTCGCTCTAATGCCAACATCATAGTGAGCCAGCAGGCGAGTGAGTGACAACTCCCCCATCCCAATAACGTGTTCTTGTCAATAAACCTTACCATTAAAGATGAAAGAAAAATAAGAACTTGCTAGACAAAGAGCAGTTTAATGTTACAGTTCCCATTATGTTACAATTTTAACAAAATTAAAAAGGTACAAAAGTATCAAGCATGCTGTCATAAATGTTTCATAAAGTAAAAAAATGTCAAATATAGACCTATCCTGAATTAAAAAAATCCCAGCCCACATATAAGAGCGCTTTGTTATTATTTATTATAATACCATAGAGGACAAATTAATCTCTAATTTCAACTTGAAATTTCACGCGTAATTTGTAATTTCATATGTGAAATTTCAAACGCCGCCTACGCGAGCTTAAAATAATGTTTTTCTGGATCGTAATTTTCCCTCCATAATATTAATGAGTACGGGGCTCGGGAAATTACTTCGATTTTGACACATACGAATGATATTTTTCCCTAATTTCACTCGTCCCCATTTGATTACCAAAACTAATCTAGAGCTTTGGGCTTCCTGTGGTATCACATTACCGTATGACTCTCTACGATCTCCATGGCAACGGTTAAGTTGTGATTTTAAACCAATCAACGGTCAGAGGTGATCTAGCCCCTTTAAGCAACATGAGAGCGCCCCGTTGCTTTCCAGATAGACAAAAGCGCTCTTAGATATGTGGGCTCCCTGTGCACAAGGGATTTTACAGTATTTCCAATACCCCACCCGTATGAAAAGATACACTAACAACAACGGCACGGCTTTTATAAAAATACGATTCGATGTAAAAAAGAGATGAAATTGCATACAACAATTTTGCTGATGATTCATGTTAACGTTTATACACTTAAAGTGCCTACGAATCGAACATTAAGTTCATCTCGTTTTAAAATCCTTTCGAAACGAGGAAGGGTGGTGTTTTCCGTTTGTCAATATCTCATCTGAAATTGAGATAAACTCTGGCGTCATTTGATTGACACATCTGGAGAGAAATCACAAACTGAAGAATATCTCTGCAAATAGTGGGTAAAAACATTTGAAACTTTTCACATGTGCGATACTAAGGAAAGTACACATCACAGTGGAAAATCATGGCGTTGCCATGGAAACACTCTTGGAGTCAGGCTCTTAACATACAATACAATACAATACAATACAATATTCTTTATTTACAGAGGGCAGACACATTAACCTTACATAGTTATCTAACATGCGGCCCTCTATGTTACAAATAAAACGTAATGGAAAGGAAAGGAAGTATGGGAAAAAATTAACGCACGGGCTACGACATTACAAGATATAATGAGTAATTGCAATCAATGTAAAGAGAATTAATATGAAATAAAATCAAAAACAAAATATACTTACTAGAACACTGCGCAATGGAAGGGGCTATGCCCTGGACGCGGCGCCAGAAATGCAGCAGCAGTGAAGCAAGGAGCGACAGTTATAGCAGAGGAGCTCCTCTAGATGGTTAACAGAGGAGATGTGCGGAAGAAAAACGTTACGAAGCTTATACTTAAGAGAAGCCAGCCTGGTAGACAGAGTATTAGAAGAGAGCGTAGTAGTAGACGTTGCAAGCTGCTTGAAGTCAGGATCCAAAGAATTGAAAAGAATAGCAGCGCTATAAGCCAGAGTGCGCTTGCCAGAATTACTGCGAGGGTAAGGTACGGCGAGGTTATGCATGCTGGCTCTGGTGCAGCGGCCAGAAGCTCTACGAGTAGTAGAGAGGAAATTGAACATGTTCTTAAAACTTGTAGGTGTATCAGGGTTAAGAAATGTGCTGAAGAGAAGTAGAAGTTTCCTACATTTAATTAGGTCGGTGATCGGAATCCACTTAAGCTGAGAGAACAGATGAACAGAGGGTTGACGGAAGTCGGCATCCAAGAGTATGCGGGCAGCGCGTTTTTGAAGGCGAAGAAGCCGCAGCATGTGGAGGTGGGAGCAGTTGCCCCAAGCAGCAGAACAATAGATGAAATGGTTATGGATGCATGAATTATAGAAGCGCAATGCACATTCATAGGTGAGGAATAACATTACGTGTTTATCTTAATTGTTAAACGTTTTCTGCGAATAAAATCGACTTACCGAATGAATTGAACGAGACAGGAATACGTTTACGAATAGTAAAATACTGGAATCGTTGCTCAAAGCCACCTATATTCATAGGTGAGGATAACCTACATTCATAGGTGAGGATAACATTACGTTTGTTACTGTTATAGAAAATAATTTGCTTAAACCACTCACATACAATAGACCTTTACCACGCGGCGGCCATCTTGAATAAAACGATTGTTTATGTCCGTCCAGCCTCGTTCTAAAACTTGTCTAACCGAGGCTGGACGGGCATAAACAATGGTTATATTTCCAGATGGCCACAGCGTGATAAAGGTTTATGCCTATATCGTTTCAAGTCTTGTGATGCGTTTAATAAAGGAGAAACTGGAACATTTTATTTCCTCATGGAACAAGCCTGGGCCAACACTGTTTCCATGGCAACGTCATAATTAGCAGAGTGATGTGTATGTTCCTCAGTACCACGTGTGCAAAGTTTCAATTGTTTTTTTACCCACTATTTGCAGATATAATATTTGTAATTTGTCTCCAGGCTGTGTCAATAAAATGTCACAGTTAATTCATTTGCATATTGCAAAAACCTTAATATATCTGGAACGAGATGAGATATTGACAAACGGAAAATGTCACCCTTACTCATTTCAAAAAGACTTTAAAATTAAAACGACTCGTAGGCATTTAAGGCTAATTTAAATATTTATTTTATCTGTCGTGTGAACTGTGGTATGCAAACTACTTTTAACCGTTAATGTGTGCAACCTTTAAATATCTTAATTGTTAAACGTTTTCTGCGAATAAAATCGACTTACCGAATGAATTGAACGAGACAGGGATACGTTTACAAATAGTAAAATACTGGAATCGTTGCTCAAAGCCAAAGAAACCATTACTCAAAAGATGTTATGCCAGTTTTACGTTCCGTCTGGCAATATCTTTTCGATCTTGAAAAACCACATGCATAACATCAAATAAATCTCATTATTATACGACTTGGCGTTTTCGAGTGCAAATACGGGCTAAAACGAGTGCAAATATTAAAGAGGCCGAATTACACGGGCCGCGAACAGGTTTGAACAGGTTTATTCAACACTTAAAAGCTTTTGTAAGCGCGCGAGCCAATCGAAATGGGGCTGTTTGAGTAACAGCCAATTCATTCAGCTTTCAGCGCGCGAAAAAAACTTTTTTCAGTGCGCGCCCGCCCCCGACATTGGACTTCAACTGAGGCTGAGAGGTTTCTTCTCTCGAGATTTTCTTCAAACAGAGCAGTATACGTAAGGTAAGCCAAAACAAACATTTTTTGTTCGTGTTTGCTGTCGTATAATAAACAATTATTACACGAAAAGTTGTGTAATACGGCTGGGAATTTTTACTCGCCTTTCAGGCTCGAAAAAATAAAACTAACTCGTAAAAATACCCAACCGTATTACACAACTTTCCGTGTAATAACCTCTTTATAACTTGACCCTGGGGGCACTGTCAATCAAACTGAACCTTCAAGTTTCATTAAAAAAAAAAGATTAAAAAAACACCCTGAGATGGAAGAGAAATACCATGTGAATGTCCTGGTATGTCCTACGATGTTAGACTGCATGTTTAGCACCCCATGCTGGATGTTGTTGGGGCAACATTTATGCAATATTTGAACGAAAACAAACTTTCATCCAACAAAATATATTGGTTCAATATCGTCTAACATGGCGTGCTACGCAGTCTAACATTGTTGGAACGAACGGTGTTGTCCCCATTTTGTCCTGGCTTTATGCAACAAAACATTTCCAGGCCTGGAGTAACGACTGTGAAAGGGTACACCGATGTGTATGCAATATAGCTTCCTTGGCTTGAGAACTAATTCCTTTCATAAAGTACTATACATTTACATTTTACGATGGATACATTGCCTAATTTACTGGCTCAGTGCCATTTTTGCGCAGACGAACTGTGCCTTTGTCGCCATCACCCGTGGTACTGCAGCTGAACTCAACACGACCGTTAGCCCTGCAATGGCAGAGATAGTAACTTGGTGAACCTACACATAGACTGCTACCAAGTCCCTTTTAATCCGCTGATTTCTATATGAGCGCGAAGACATGGCTAAACATGTTGTAATATCAATGGCAATACATGGTTCAACATGGCTGCATTTAGAACCACCCTAAACGCCACGGTCTACCATGTCGAACCATGTTGAACCAAAGCCCATGGCTTTGTGCTCATATAGAAATTAGCGGAATAGATGGGACTTGCTACCAGTCTAACCTCCACGGAAAATCATTGTTTGCTCTGAAATATTTGTTATGGATACCTAAATCTAAGATGTCGTTATGGACCGATTTTCCTGTGAAATGAAAACGCAAACTGTGAAAACGTATGTCTGGACTGTACCTAAGCCTAGCAGCACTGTTAATTTAATGTTCTTTTTACTACAGGCAATGTACAACGACAAAACGTTTAGTGCATGCAGGTACTCAAAACACTGAACAATAATTAAAAGTTCAAAATAGACTTACTTGTCAACTAATGAATCCAACACAAGGAAAGAAGCACATGCATACAACGAGAAAGAAAATTTATGTCAGTAAAATAGGAATAATAAGAGCTACATATATTATTCATACTCTTACAATGGAAGATGTCCCACGAGCCGTAAACTTTAACCCGAGGAAATTCAAAATAAACATGACGAAAATGCTGAGTTTGGCGCCGATAGTTTGCACAAAATTTTGAATGATTTATCGATTTCCTATCTTTCGCTGGATGAAATCAAGTTCATTTATGAACGAGCGAAGCACCATACATATAAGTTGAGAGCAAAAATTTCCTAACTTCCGGTTTCCTTCGCTTTGTGTAAACCCTAGTCCTCTGGCTACTCTTATGTCTTAAAGTATAGGACACTTTCTTTGTAACTGGTAATAAAGATCTTAGAGGATGGATATTTTATGGAATAACTTCCTGTCGCATTTTTCCAGCAGCGTGTAAATATCGTGTCTCACTGTGGTATATATTCTTTTAGTATAAACCACCTTGTGGACTATTACAATTGACTACCCTACTATCGGTATATTTGTGATAGCCCATGGTAGAGAAAAACCGCACGCATTTTCACGAAATTTCAATTTCAATTTGTTTCTTTATATTATTTTCTACTGTTCGACTAGCTAGTTAATACTAATTAAAAACAATTAGACCTCTCGCCCTCATGGGCTACGATTTAAATAGCCCATTCGGCTGCGCCTCATGGACTATTGACTCGTAGCCCGTTCGGGATGCAGGTCTAATTGTTAATTATATCAGCGATCCAGGAAGCACTGGATAGTATTTAATTCAGGTGTGCTTGCACCATAGACCGGCAGTGCATATGTAACCTTAGGTATGATGGTATGGTAGTATGGTTCATCTCTTTCAGAAGAGCTTGTGGAACAAAATGGCGCCGTATTTTCCCGAGGAAACGTTGCTGCGTTCTGATTGGTCAGTTATTTTAATTGACAGGTGTGGAGACCATGGATACTCACAATCGTCATCTTTATTTTTCTTCAGCTTCTCGTAGACCACGATAATGATGATTAGGACAATCACCTCGGCTATGATACCCAGCAGTGGCCACAAGTAACCGAGCGGATCTGGTAACAGAAAAACACATAGATAAATAAATAGATAGATAGTTAGATAGAGAGAGAGATAGAGAGTAAAACAGCTACTACTGCCATTAAGATAAAAAAGCGTCTATGCCTAATAAAACAGAAATATAAGTTAATTGACAAAGTGTTAGTAGACTTAGTACAAAGCATAAGTTCATGAGTACATTAATACATAGTTAATAGAGTGGAATGGTTATGAAACCCGGCAAACTTCAAAGGGGCTAACAAAGGCGCTGCGATTTATGTTGGAAGAGGGCAAGACAAAAGATTGTGCAGGGTCATAGTTCATTAGCGTCCCCTGAACGACTGAACTCACACGTTTCTATTGGCTGATTGATTAACACATTGGAATTTCTATTGTGTTTTGTGCAGGGTAGTGGTCGAAAAAAGCTAACAAAGACATATAACAAAGAAGGTCGCTGGGTTTCATAACCATTCCACTCTATTAACTATGATTAATATAAACAAATGAAAATCCTTAAGTGCTAATTGACAATTTGTCGGCTGTACAAGGATAGTTTTTCCTAAAAGTTACTCTGGATTGACATGTTTCAAGGTTTCGAGGAAGGGAATTCCATAACGTAGCTCCTTCCTTTATAGTATTCTATCCTCGGTACACGGTCATTGATTAAATTCATATAACTTTGTCTATTTAAGCCTAGATATATAGGGATTATTTACAGAAGTACTTGGAAAGAGATTGCTAAGATACTTAAGTACTCTTTGGTATATGGTATCGTACGTCATTATGCTTGAGTGCTTGTCCCTTCGAAGGGCCAGATTATCCCAGTTTAATTCATTTAGTATATCAGCAGACCTGACATCAACCCTTGTGAGGTAATGATACACGCTGCATGATTTTGTAACTGATTTATGTAATCTTCTGGCTCGGCCCTTATGAATATTTCCCCATACTATATCGCAATAATCAAAGAGGCTGTATTAGGGCATTATAGATTATTTCTAACACCTCTTGTGATACAAAATTTCGTGCCTGTTTTAAACCACTAATAGCACGGCATATATTTTGTTTAGATTATCAATGTGTGTGCCCTATCTTAGGTTATTATCAACTGAAGGGATACTTACTGGTTATTTCATGGTTTTCTATGGAATACGGGCGAATATTTCACGAGAAACTTAATTATTTGGTAATAGGCGAGTTGTATACCACAATAATATGAATTTCTAGTGAAATTTTCGCCAGTATTTCAAGGAAAACCATGAAATAACCATATTATCCTATAAATAACAAATAAAACAAAAACAAAGGCGGTTTGTTATCGCTGGAGATTTACATAGAGTCGCGTCTTCAGGCGAAGCAAACTGTGAATATTTTGGAGCTAAGAAGGCCATTTCGGTAAGTTTCGTGGTCTAAGCTTTACAAAGATAGTCGTGTCGGGCCTGGTTTGTGCTTCGCCTGGAGACTTATAAACCGTATAGAGTTTCCGTGTCAAAATGTTTGCTGTGTACCCACAATTCCTTTCGGCCCGTATTAAGTCGAGTCTCTGGTCTAATCCTTGTGATGCCCGCCAATTTATATATATTTTTCAAATCTTTTTTTTTCCATGATCGGCATTTTCACATACACGAACTTCCTAAAATTCGACTTCATTCGGCGTGAAAAAACCTAAAAGCGACCGGAAAAGTAAAAACGTAATCGATAACTCAAATCTGCAATGAATTAGTTTTTGCACACAAGCCTTAATTATGTATTCAAAATGTTGAATTCTTATTGGCTGATAAAGAAGGGCGCGAAATGTCCTGCATTTTGATTGGTTTTGATCTAGCCATGAAATACCGCTCTGTATTTCATAGAAAACCATGAAAGACATTTTACACGTAAACTGAGTTTGTTAGCCAATATCCAGTTTCTAATTAACAATTAGACACGCAGCCCGAATGGGCTACGAGTCAATAGCCCATGAGGCGCAGCCGAATGGGCTATTTAACTTGTAGCCCATGAGGGGGAGAGGTCTAATTGTTTTAGTATAAACTAACTAGTCGGACAGTAGAAAATAATAGAAAGAAACAGTCAAATTGAAGTTGAAAAGGTGTTATTATTTCGTGAAAATGCGTACGGTTTTTCTCTACCATGGGCTATCACAAATAGAGCTATAGTAGCGTAGCCAATCATAATGCAGGATTTGTAATAGTCCACTAGTTGGTTTATACTAATACTATTTAGGTCTGTGCAAGAGAGTATAAGCAAGAGAGGGAATCTCGTAGCGCGCGATGTGCGATGATAATGTCTAATTAACAATTATTCACCGAAGTGGAGGTGAATAGTGGTGGATATTTACCGAGCCGCTTTTAGTATATACCACACTCCAGGACCAAATAGTTTATTTTTATTTTCTGTCAAATGGACAAAAACTCGCGAAGTGATCGCTGATTTGTTCGGAGGTGAATATGAAATCATATTCACTGTTTGAGTAGCCAATCAGAACGCGCGAAAAGTTATATTCACTGGTGTGGCATATACTAATTAACAAATAAAGAAGCCTTAGCCATGTTTTATACTATCATAAAACACGATGGGCATTTGAGAACATGAGAGAAATGTTAAAGCACAAGCCGAAGGCGCGTGCTTTCAACATTTCTAGAGTGTTCTCAAATGACCAGAGTGTTTTATGATAGTATAAAACATGGATTTAAGGCTTCTTTATTTGTTAATTAGTATATGCCACACCAGTGAATATAGATTTACGCGCGCGATGAAAGGAAACCGCCAGTTGAAAACTATATAACACGGCTAACCATGTTATATACTCTGATAAAACATGGCTTCTTAGCCAATCAGAGCGCGCGTACTATCGTATCTATATTATAATAAAATCTATTTTTAGTAACAATTTGCCGCCATGAGATTGTCGCGCGCTCACGCTTCCGGTTACTAAAAATAGATTTTATTGGACATTATGATGGCACAAGCGCGCGTATTGGAGACTCCCTCTCTTACTTATCCTCTCTTGGTCTGAGTTAACTTTCTCCTGTAGTTCTATTGTACACCTGGCAGCAGTAGTGATTATTGTATCATCAGCATACGTATGAAATAATCCACCTGGTAGGGTGATCCTAGGATTTCCCTCCATCATGTAAACAACCCCTAAGGCAGCTTAGTATGCAAATAAGAGCAGCAATTTATTAAAACCGAACAACTCTATACACCTTGTTCTAATATGGCTGCTCTTATTTGCAATGCCAAAAAAACTTAGGATATTAGGCGAAGTGAATGCCGTCTTTATTAAAGCATGCAAAGGTCAGTAATTATACTGAGCAGTTTGAGAGTTTGGTCTTTCATTGTTGCAAAGTTATTGACATTTAAATACAGTGTAAATCACGAAAACGAGGCTAGTAGGTATAACTGGCTCAAACCCATACAAAACTCTATATATTGAAATCTCGATAACTTAGTACCATGTTATGCTATCACCCCTAACATTCAGAGTATTGCTAATCTTGGCATACTCTTTAACATGGTAGCATTCAACTGTTATTTACTGCTCTCTATACTATATTGAAATCTCACTAACTTAGTACCATTTTATGCTATCACCCCTAACATTCAGAGTATTTCTAATCTTGGCATACTCTTTAACATGGTTAAGCATTCAACTGTTATTTACTGCTCTCTATACTATATTGAAATCTCGATAACTTAGTACCATTTTATGCTATCACCCCTAACATTCAGAGTATTTCTAATCTTGGCATACTCTTTAACATGGTAGCATTCAACTGTTATTTACAGCTCTCTATACTATAATATTGAAATCTCACTAACTTAGTACCATTTTATGCTATCACCCCTAACATTCAGAGTATTGCTAATCTTGGCATACTCTTTAACATGGTATAGCATTCAACTGTCATTTACTGCTCTCTATACTACTCAAACAAGATTTGCCATTTTGGAATAGGGTGTATGCGAACTGCGAAGTGCTGCTGAAGTTTCGAGCATCAGACCTTTTTCTGAAGTCTGCCAGTTACACGACAAACATTTTAGGAAGGCACTCCTAAATTTTTGGTACGCATGCCAAACGTTTTCAGCACGTGAGGCTTACCCCTTATTTTTGTCGTGTAAATGGAAATGTCCCGGGTACGCGTGCCCGAAATTCTAGGAGTGCTGAGACCCACACCGCGGCAAAACGGTATGCTCCGCTGGCCAAAAGAACGAAGGCTCTGCTATCAAATACAAATTACCGAGGGTTTCAACTTTTTTAGTAAATCATTTTATAACTTAGTAAACTCACAATGAATTACAAATTAAGAAAACTTCAACCTGTTAAAGTCTTAGGCTTAGCTTTTAAGTAGTTTTCTTATTTTTTGACAAAACAGTTCACTTTAAGCAGAAATTTTAAAATCACGGCATGTGCCTGTTGTTTCATTTCAGTTTTCGCGGGAAACTGGGGCGGCCGCGCGCCGACAAGAAATAGCAAATACGCATGCGCGTGACGTTTTGCCGCGGTGTGGCTGAGACCCTGTGAAAAGGTACTCAGCCTGTTTAGAGTGCCATGCCCAAGTTAGGAGTGCCGTGCCAAAATACTTGTACGCCGGGCTGAAGTCTTGTTTGACGGTGTTGGATCAATTTCGATCTTCGCAAGTACGTCTGAATCAACTCTGTGCTCTACTGCACCAGAAACATATAAGGGAGTTGAAACGTGCAACACCCACACTTCGCTTTAGTGCCATGCTCTGGATTATTCAGCGAATAAAAAAAGACCATATATGGAATAAAATGGCAACCGGCTTCTGTGTGTACACTAGACTAGACTGTATTTTCCAAATATGGTTACTTTCTATTCACTGAATAATCCAGAGCATGGATCCGCTCAGCCTAGTCCCAAGGCCTTCTGGCTGGTATTTTGTCTGAGTGGGTTAATGGGATCCCTGTGGTTTGTACTGGCTTGTGACGTCACTGCTCACTGTTAGGTAACATCACAAGCCAGTACAAACCACAGGGATCCCATTAACCCACTCAGACAAAATACCAGCCAGAAGGCCTTGGGACTAGGCTGGGAGCCGCTGTTACACGTTTCAACTCCCTTATAAGTTTATGATTGCACTAAATACCTTTAACTCTGAGAGTGAATGTTTGGCATCCGTCTACGCTGGATGTACTTCGATTACTGTTCCTGAGGCAACAGTAGTAGTGGCCGCGGTCAGAGTATTCAGTTTTCTTAATTTCCAGCGTGAAGCCATCATAGGGGGTTATGCTGGACAGCTTGAATCGTGAGTTGTTTGCTGTAAAAAAATGAAACAACGAAATTAAACAGTAATGATCAATAAAAGGACACTGATTTAGAAAATATGATTTTACATTGATAAAAGCCCATAGTCCAAACGGCTGAAATAATACGAAAAACATTGTTTGAAAACACTGTTTTAAACCGCTTGGCCACCTTGTTTTACAATGTTGGACAGCATTTTATTGAAGTTTTATTGCTGTGAAACATCGCAAAATATCGAATTTCATTGAGTCATATAGACAGCCTGCAAAAACAAGGTTTAGCTCTCGAATACGAACGTTTTCTCTTACTGTGCTCCTACTGAAACCGGGGCCACTTAGACAACCAATCACATTGCAGAACGAAAACAAAGCATTCCAAGTTACGCGGGTTACTTGAGCTAATCAGTGTAGAGTACAAGACAATAGCATTTCAACTTGCTCGAGCTACGATCCGGTAAATTTGGTGGACAAGTTCTGAAGTCGAATTCTTTTGAATGAAGAAAATCGCGTGGATATGCTAGGATTTGTATTTTGGCATGTGCTTTATATTCGTTTTCCCGGTTTCAGCAGTCGCACTGTAAGGCCCTATGCCATCACATAGCGGTCAAACGTCTGCGCGTGCGTATTATGGTCAGTCTTCCCGCGCAAATTTACCTTAAAACCTATTACAGTGAACTTCTACCCCCAAAAGTTAAGAAAAATACGTGAAAGTTAAGCTTTTTATTTTCACAGTCGACGGGAAATTGAACAAACGGCTTCAAACTGTGAGTTTACCAAATTGTTTCGTAATTTACCAAAAACGTTCTCAAGGTTTGAAAACGGGTGTGTGATCAGTGACGGCCGCCGGCTCGCTTTGAATTTGTTTTGGAATATGTTGTTGTTGCAAGACTTTTGACGCATGCGCAGACGTTTGACCGCTGTGTGCTATGCCATGATGTTGCGCATGTGCAGTCGGCCGACCACTTACCAACCACTTACCGACAGCTTACCACACTTACCGACAGCTTACCGACAGTACTTGAGAATGGTTTCCACAGGGAATTTTCGTCTCAAAGTAAAATCCAGCTGATATATAGTACAAACAGGGAATTTTCGTCTCAAAGTGTGCGTACAGTATTGTGCAAAAGTCATGCAAACGTATTTCGACGAATTTCGCTCTTTGTTCCTACGAATGTCGCCGAAATTTCGGGCAACTTATCGTTCGAAATTTCGACGAAAAATCGATCAGATACGCGAAAATTCGAATGCCAAGGCGAAATATCGTCAAACGAAAATTCGGACCAGGTTATCGAAATATCGTGATCCGAAATTTCGAAGAATTTTCGGCAAGCGTACGTGTTCATTGCACAATTTCGTATTTTAACCTTTCTTTCACCAGGATTTCGAATTCATGACAAACAGTTTTGCAAACGTACAGTAAGATGGTTTTGGTAAATACTCTGCGTGCCAGACGCGTCAAAAATCAAGATTGTCCCCGTCAATCGTGAACTGGCGCAATTGATTCCATTTACGCGAACTGACTGATTAAAGCCGAGGTTTTTTAATTCAAAAGGAATTGCACTTTCCCAGTAGAAGATTTCTGGTGAGATCGCACTGTATCGAAGAGGTTTATCGTTGCCACAACATTGGAAACTTTGGAAGCTATTAAGCGTATTTTGGTTCAAAATATTCTTGAGCCAGTACGAGATAACGATTCATGCGCTTTCAGATGATTGACTGGTTTTTGACACAACAGGAGAGGCCCAACAGTGAGTGCCGCGGATATTTTAATTTGTTATCTGTTATCGAAGGGGTTTATTGTTGCCAGAACGTTGGAAACTTAAGAAGGTATTAAGCATATTTTGGTTCAAATGAGTACAGTGAAGGAAACAGCTACACGTAGCGATCGAGTCAACCACTTACCGACAGCTTACCAACCACTTATCGACAGCTTACCAACCACTTACAGACAGCTTACCAACCACTTATCGACTACTTACCGACCACTTACCGACCACTTACCGACCACTTACCAACCACTTGCCGACCACTTGCCGACCACTTTAATACCGACAACGTATTTACAGTGCAACTTGTCCACTTTAGCCCAGACTGAGCTGCAAATGTAACTCTCACCATGACACATGGCCTAATGGTTTATTTAGTTATCACAAGTATCGATTCTACATCAAGTGAATAGTTGAATGGTAGAATATTTTGTGATTTGAGTGTTGCATCTATGAGTTATAGAGGTTTTAATTATGTCTCCAAAATGCTAATGATGTGCATGTGACGTTAAGATAAACGACCTTAAACTGTAAACATCTATGATATCATTATAGTTTGTATCAGTGGAATTTAGCAAACCTTT
Organism: Actinernus sp. WN-2022; assembly: GCA_030867875.1. Lineage (NCBI taxonomy): Eukaryota > Metazoa > Cnidaria > Anthozoa > Actiniaria > Actinernidae > Actinernus > Actinernus sp. WN-2022. The sequence goes on along the minus strand of JAOWCC010000019.1, from coordinate 18,173,995 downwards.
TATAAAAGTCAAACAACAGTTTCATTTACAAGGAGAAAGAAATTACAGTAAATTCATGGTTGACGTCACATCATTAGCATATTGGAAATATAAACCTCTATAACTCATAGACGCAACACTCAAATCAAGAAATATTCTACCATTGAACTATTAACTTGATGTAGAATCGATATTTGGAAAACAAAATAAACGTTTAATGTTTTCTTTGAAGCGCCTCTATAACCCCATTTTTGTATTTATCTATTTAAATCCTCATAATCTTAAGAGTAATTCTGTGAAACGCGTTTTGTTTTTGCGTGAATACTTGATTGTCTACGACCTGTTGAGCGGCAGTACACAAATTATAAACATTGGTCTAGTACATCGTGCATTGTGTGTGCCGTAAGATCACTTGTTGTATAGTTTCTATTGTTATGGATTCCTGCAGGAGCCAGTAATGGGCCAGTAATGCGCTCCTGATTCCTGCTAGTGAAAAATGTATTTTTGTCTCATCTTACGTCACTCGACCAAGACACAAAACTGCGCGGTCGTGAAACAAAATTCCCGGGACTTTAATCACGATTTAAAAATCAGGATTGCACCGATTTCATTTGTTGTTTTTCATTCGTCCTCAGTTTTCATATATAGCCTCTGAAACTAAATAAAACTAAAATGGGGTTACTGGGCCACTTTAAACATTGAACTTTATGTTTGATGACCAAATATTTGGCTTTACCTCTGTGTAAAAAACATTCCCTGGAGACCATGCCTTCGCGCGCTCGGTGAGTTGTCGTATTACCCGATTATATTGTATTGAATACTATAATTTATGCACCTACTCACCATTAGTTGATATAAATACGTAAAAAAAATTATTGCCACCAAGCGAATTCACTCGTCGTCCAGCGGTTAGGTTTGGGTAGGGTTATGGTTCGATTCCTATACTCTGAGCGCAGTGTAATTTTCTTTAAAGTAGAGGCTCCCCAATTCCTTGTAAAATTTATAAGTGCCGCTTCGGGTGCTCGGGAAATATTCTAAGTCGCAAATTATTCATAGTTAACAAAGGGATTTTTATGACACTGTCTGTGAGGTTCTTACACTGAGGTAGAGCCATATCATTTACAAGTTTGATGACCAAACTTGTTGTAGGGACACATGCTTACCATTGGCAGCAACTCTGTCCACCAACATCACCTTGCCTTCCTCTTTGGTCTTCTTCTTCCATTCTACTTCAATGGGGTTCCCCTTAACCTCACACATGAATTTTACCGATTCTCCTTTTTTTCTAATCAATTCGTTGTCATCCATATCTTGAGCATGGAACTGAGAAGCAACTGAACAAAGCAACAAAAGGAAGCATTTTAGACTATTATAAAAATAATAACAAATAATAATAATAACAATAAATGCCTCACTCTTATTAAAGTGCCTATGAAGCTTATTTTTTTATTTTAGATATCAATTCTACATCAAGTCAATAGTAGAATGGTACAATATATATTGCTTTGAATGCTGTGCCGCTGAGTTATGGAGGTTTTAATATCCAAAATGCTAATTACATGACGTCAGGGGAGGCATCAATTATTATACAAAATTGTTTGTTATAATTAAACATATTTTTCAAATTATCAGTCTTATACCCATGGTTGAAATAAAATGATGTTAGAAATTTGTTTTCCTATATCAATAGAAACGCCCATTCACAACCACTAAGAAGTGATTGCAGATACCTCCCCTGACGTCATGTAATTAGCATTTTGGATATTAAAACCTCCTTAACTCAGCAGCACAGCATTCAAAGCAAGATATATTGTACCATTCTAATATTCACTTGATGTAGAATTAATATCTAAAATAAAAAAATAAGCTTCATAGGCACTTTAACCGGTCCGTACCGCAACTTATGGACCGAGTTTCCCCCGTTTTTTTTAATGGCCCAAGCGCGAGGGCGATAAATAGTGAAAAAAAAAACTAGCATCCATAACGTATGGTACGGACCGAGCAAACGAGGTTAATAAGATGTTTATTATATGGTTTCTTCATTTGTGTTGAGACCGAAGTGGACGGAAGGACGGTACGGGAAGTTGTGGACCGCAAATAGACTGAATCAGCTTGCCTGTTTGTTGTCCCATTTCAGACCACGTGACTTTTCCCTTGAGTAATGCGTTTTTGTTTCAGTTCTGTATCCGAAGAGGAAATGTGCCAATTTCTATAATTGGAAAACAAAGCACTGGAGAACTATCACGTGGTCTGAAATGAGGCAAAAAACAGGTAAGCTGAAAGGGTCTATTAACCAATCAGCTCGCGAAATTACTTAGCTATATAATACTGAATAATAATAATAATTATACGCGAACATAGTTTTTTTTCTTCGGTGAAGCCAATGACAATAGGGACCTTAAGCAACCACGACGACGACGACGTCTAGGACGACGGCATAAAATAATCGTCTTAATTACAAAATACAATAAATGCACGCATGAAAATGCATGCAGTCACCTACATTTTGACCGTTCTTTTAAGAAAATACCAAATTTTACGTGCATTTCATGTGTCTCTAGAGTGTCCCGTGGGCCTGTGAAAAGTATTTTTGCCATAGCAGAACCTTGTGTTGTTAGACTGTTCACGCTCTAGCTGGCTGAGGGTCATATCAATCCATGTGTACTGGACATCGATGCTGGCTTACCGTTCACCACTATGCTTTCTGTGAGGTTATATTTTCTTTGAAGTCTAAGTAAAGACGTCAAGCGGCAATAAAACTTGCCGACATCCTCTGGCTTCTTTATCACGATTGTCAAGGGGCTGAGTACGTCGTCACCTGGATTAGGATTACTGACTTTTTGGATGACTTGTGAGTCCTTGATCCACTCCATTCTGGTCACTTTAGTGAGGCGTTTGTTGCCCTTTTTAGTGAGATTGCAGTTCAGGGTCACTGTATCACCGAATTTGGCATCAATAGTTTTCTTGTTTACAACTATCTCTGGTAATTCTGAGCCTAAGAAAGAGGAAAGTAAACAACAGGGTTAAACAGGTTTTCCACTAACATGAAGCTCAGCTATCTTACACATGGTCCTCTGTTGACATAAGTCCAATGCCGGTTTTATATAACTTGGGCTGAGCCGTGGTGGTGCAAGTGGTCAGCGGTTTGCCTCTCACCTCCACTCATGTGAGTTGAGTTTGTTGGTATCAGTCGCCCTTGCTCCGAGGTTTTTTCTCTGGGTTTTCCTATCTCCACAAAAGCCAACACGCTAAATTCCAAGTTGATCTGTGGTTTAGCCGGGTTAGCCCGCTTGCCGACGCGACTCTTCTGTAATTTTTGATTGGGTTACCTGTGGGGCACGGTCATTTTTTTGACCGCGTGCCATGACACAGGTAACCCAATCCGCAAAACAAAACAAGCGAAAAAAAATACAGAAAGCTAAGCAGGCTAAAGCCGAACGCGGAAGACAAAACACATGGTAAAATACAGCAAGGTATCTCCAGCTGTGGTGGTTGTGTGCGGGCTTGCTGGGGAGCAGTTTGCAATTGACCTTGCATGCGCGGATGGCACATTTAATAGGTCTTTCCTCGTCGGAACAAGGAGTGAAGTAGTTTCCTGACGTGAACTGTGTGAGGAAGCTTGGTAGCGTTCTTATTTATACTCGCTTTGAGAGTGACTGGTGCAAATATGGTCTATGTTCAGTGTGTATACTTACGGCGAATGATAGTAACAGCAAATCCGTGTCTAGATGATGTTTTTGTCAATCCATCTGGTAAGGCCCAACATTGGTAGTGCCCCGCCTGACTGGGAGTTGCATCTCTGATCTGCAGTGTGGAATACAGTTTATTCCCCACTAACATATAATGAGAGAAAGGTTCACAAATTATTATTAATTAATTACAAATACAATACAACTTGAGGTGTTTAATACCTATAGGCTTTATACCAGCCATTCCCTGATATAAACCTGAAACCCAGCCCAATTAAATGACCCATTGTAACACATTTAACACAATAAAACTGAGCTTTGACGCGGTTTTGCGCTATTTTCGCGCTTTGACTGCTTAAACCTTCGCAAAAACTTTGTGTACATAGGACACTTGTTTGCATCTGTACTCTAACTCCAGCACATCCATCATATTTGTAAACTCATTATAGATCTGCCATAATTTTTCGAATGTGTAGATCAAAGGAATTTCGTTCTCCTGAATATTTGTTTATAAACGCTGCATGGTCGGGGTGGCGCAGTGGTTAAGCGCTTCGACTCTCACCTCTGTGGCCCAGGTTCGATTCCCGGATGCAGCGCCATATGTGAGTTTGTTGGTATCTCGCCCTTGCCAGACTCCACCAGGAAGCCTGCATGCATGCCCGTGAGCACATAAAAAGTGATGGGCTAGCTATTAATTAACAGCTATAGTGAGATGTATTTATAAGCATACATTATGTTAATCTGATGGCATTTTGGGAAAACTAATTTGTAAGATCACATGTTCTTTCCTACCCTGGTTTCAGAGGTTTTCCAGACGGAGAACACTCTAGAAAACCTCTGGGACCAGGGTAGTTCTTTCCATATATTTTTTTGTAATACATGTAAGTCTATTAATTAATTAATTTATTTTATTTTAAAAATGTAGAAGAGCTTGAGTTTTGTTCTTAAATAAAGGAAGGAATTGTTCGGCTTTAGAGCATCAGGAATTGCATTCCATAAGACTATTGTAAGTGAGTTATACAATTTTCTAACAAAAACAATTAAATCTCTATAGAGGCAATTCCTACATGTAGTATTAAGAGCTTTTCACATTTTAATACAAGACAATGCTGAACTAGCACAATACATTGTATGAATGACTTTTACAATACAATACAGAATATTCCATTGATTTTACAAAATGTTCTTGTCCCAGCTTCTCAAATACACAGTTATAATATTCTAGATATTCTTCAGGTGATAATTTATATAAACCACAAATAAGAACTAATTATGGATTGTTCTCATTTTAATATTTTGTTACTCGAGTATGGGAAGAAATACCACTTAATGTAAAACAATTAGGGATCTGGAGCTTCAAGAAAGAATACAAAAACCATTTGTTGTTGAAGCAAACATAGAATTCCTTTATATAATAACTATAAAAAAATTGTAATGTTTATAGCTTATAGCTTAAAATACTTTAGTAGTATGTACTTGCCTTGATTTGATTTTTTATTATAATTTTAAACTTAATTTCACATAATTTGTAAAAGCATTGCCCTTTTATGGCAGAGGCCAACTCGAAAGCTCTGCTACTAATTGGCCTCTGCACACTTATATATGTAACTATGTTTTCATATTCTTTTCTTATTTTTCCTCTTGATTTATTATCTTCTATTCTCGCATTGTAATTAACTTGCTCTATCGATAAGTGTAAAATAAAATAGAATTGAATTGAATACATACGTGTTGATGTTGCCTGATGGAACCTGATATAGTATTAAAAATATTACATTGATCACTGTACCTATTCTAGTGACGTTAGAGAAATGGTCATCAGCACGTAGACGTGTATGGGTACCAAGGTACACAGAAAAGAATAAAATCCCCTCTGGTTTCACCGTAATGTTTAAGTCTAATAAGTCCCCTGCTATACAAGTCGTCTCTGAGAGTTTTTCTCCTTCGATGATGTAAAGGTTTCTAGGCTTGGGATCAAGAATTACAACATCTCCTAAAGGGAAACCATAGGCATGTTAGCATCACATACATTAATAAATTGTAACTGAGGGTTATAAGAAGTCAGTATATATGATTGCTAGTTAGATCAACAACTCATTCTGTGTGTTCATGCATGCATGCATACACCCATGCATGGTAATCAAAAGACCTTGAAAGCAATACATCTCTTAGCTTGGGGCTGCGTCCCTTGAGATTAAATTAATTTCTTGGTGTTTTGATACCAAATTAATACGAAGAATGAGTTTTTGATGAATTTTAATTCTCAAACAATATATTCCTGTATTCATACAGTCATGTAGCTCATTGGGAAGTATTATCATTTGCTTGCAGGTGTTTTTCTGAATACAATTATATTCATTTGATGAAAAAGCTTGTCGAGCATAATTTTTTTTTCTGGTTCATTTTCAACAAGCATAATTCCAGGCTATAGTGTAGGGGCATGACGTCAGAGAACTACATGTATACTGTAGAAGTCAAAGGCATTAACTCAGATACTGAATGCTTACACAATTAAGCTGCACTACAAAAGCACCAGACAAATTGTCACAATTTAATGATTCAGTTGTCATGCAATCAGCCTTTGTGAATTGAACATATCTGTTCATGCAATTGCAAAGCTCTGCAAAAAAAATATTATTATATGCGGCCTCCAGGCTTGTCAGGTATATCTGACTTCTAAATTGTGGCCTGACCCTTGTATGTAAAGGCACTGACATTACATTTATTTAATTAATATAGCTTCACACTTAGTCCGCAGAACTATATCTATACATATATATGCATCTATAGATAAAAAAACTTACTTACTAAGTTAGTACAATTATAATGGAGTCCAAGGGGAATTAAAATCTCTGAAGAAAAGGCAGGAAGGACAAAAAGATGTATACATACTGGGTGCAAAGTACGACTCCCACTCGAATTAGCCATCACTGGGACATCCCATCTACAGTCTGGGAAGGGGAAGGGAGAAACTCCCCTTGGAAGCCTATAAAGGCATAAGAAAAATTATAAAGAAAATAAAGAGGATCTAGGCCTGGTGAAGGAACTCACCAAAGAGTTTGACTTGGCTGGAAGTTGAGGAAGAAGTGTTAAAAAAGAAGAATGAGGTAGAGATGTGCTGCAACAGAAAATTGAACAGTAAAAGGACTCCATATGAGAATTAAAAAGACCAGCACCATGCAGCAGCAGCAGACTCCTCAAGACTGCTGGTCATTGCCACTGGACAAGCTGGATGAGATCCCAACAAATGTCAATAGCGTGGCAATTAATTGGCACCCAGCTGCACCATATACAGAACCTGATGTTAGAAATGTTTCTGCTCTCTGAGAAGCTGATATTTATAGCCCATTGGGAAAAAGGGTTGATATTATAAAACTTATCTTCACAAAAGAAAAAATATGGCCAATGGCAAGGCTTCTCTGAGAAAAAATATGGCCCTCTCAGTAAGGTAAGACAAAATATATATTTAGAATGAAAATCAGACAAAAACATGCACTGTAATTGTGTATAGTGTTCATAGAGAGGAATATAATACTGATGTGCAAATCACTAATTATGACATCAATTGAATGTGACGTGATTAGCATATCTTGAATGTCACATAAATTGACTTATATTTCCCCACACCTGGGCCACTTTTTTCAGCAAAGTCTCCAGTATCTAGTGGGGCAAGGCATTAAGCCCCCAACAGGAGTTAACCCAAATGTGTTAAACTGACTACAAACAAAGTTCTAATAAAAAAATCATTACGCTAACTCTATAAGCCCATGCAAAATTCCATTCTTTGAAATAAAAAGTATAAACTAATGAAAGGAGTGCTCAGCCAACAAATCCCGGGGTGGGGTGGGGTACTCTACCAAAAGTTGGGTAGGAGTGTGCTGCTGGGGCTCTATTAGTAAACCCTTACCCTGTTTAAGACCTTGTTCCATACCTTGTTCAAGACAAAGTGTTAAAATTTTATATCCCTCTATAAGACAAATAACAAATTATCTATACTTGGATGTCAGTGTTTATTGTGATCTTGTATAATGAGTGTCATAACTAAATAAGTCTTCTAGACTATACCCTGCTAGACTATACCCTGTTCAAGATCTGTCGATGTGAAAATGGATACCCTGTCTAAGACCAGAAACTCGAAAAACCATAACCTGTCCAGCGGATCATCCATGTATAGTCCATACATGTATATGGGAGTACCCCCTCCCCCCTTCCCAGCAACAAATACTCTAGTTTGACAGATGTTCTAGTTTATGCACAAAATTCACAGCCTGGTTAATAACCCACATAACCTTTTCAACACCTTCGAAGGGAGCCATCTTTCATTGAAAGTGCAATTTGTTCCCATCAATTCACGCAGTGCCTCGATCATATACATACAGCTAGCCCACAATTAAAATATTTCCATGAAAAATACTGCAAGCAATTTGTCCCCACATTTTCCGCCACCACCCTACAAAGTCCTCAATTACCCCACCTACAGCCTGGGGTCCCATCCCCCCTCGGGGAAGCCAATGACAAGTACATTACGCCAGACTTGAACACGAAAAAAAAATGGTTGTGCTCTCCAAATTGATTTTTAATTTGCACAAAATGACAAAGAGAAGACATCGGTTTTTTACGGTGGCCCAAAAGGGTCAAACACAAATCAATATCCCAAAACACAAATGAATTTCCCAAAACACAAATCAATATCCCAAAATACAAATCAATATCCCAAAACACAAATCAATATCCCAAAACACAAATCAATATCCCAAAACATAAATCAAAATTCCAAAACACAAATCAAAATTCCAAAACACAAATCGAAATTACAAAACACAAATCGAAATTCCCAAAACACAAATCAAAATCCCAAAACACAAATCAAAAATCGAAGGCCTGGGAACTAACCTAAAATACCAATCGAGAAAGTCTGGGAACAGATCGTACGGGAACGCCTGCTGTAAATTTACCAGAATTGAAAATCTGGTGATCAAGCAGAAGAAGATTTCCAATATTGTCCTAACTGCTCCGTTACTCCATCTGGGTCTAATCGCCTGAGGAGACACTCGACCCCTCTTCTATAGGAGCATGAATGCCGTACTCAATGCGTATAAAGGTGTACCACATCCCTTGATATCCAGAAACGCAACCTGGGCCATCTAACTTATTCCTTATCATTACCTGTACGTCGGATAAGTTTATTTCCCACTTGTTCCGTTTAAGGTTATACTGAGATAATCGCCTTTTCAATGTTGACATCGAAATGCCATGGTACTTGGAAAGAAAGTTAAAAATGGCCTCGTAGCTAAATCCGCTGTAGAAGTACCCTTCGATTGCCGGGCTTCTTTCTCCGGCAGTCGGACGTTGAAGCGGTCAGTATAATCTGCAGACTACAGACTCGGTATAAAATGCAGACTGGAAAAAAAATATAAAAAACTTATCTGAAGTCTTTATATGTTCTTCATTGGGCTCTGTATGCAATTTCAGCGAGTTCTGTTAAAATTTCACCCCTCGACCTCAATATTCACCGGGCCTTGTTACATAGAGAAAGTTGTCCCGGGTAGAAGGGATAACCCTTCTAGCCGAGTTACCCGGGGAGGGACAACTTTCCATACATTTCTCTGTAAACCACAAGTAACTGTTTACATTGTGAATACACTCGTCCCGGGTAGAAGGGTTGTCCCTGGCCCAGGGATATCTCGTCTCGGCGAGAAGGGTGTCCCTTCTTTCCGGGACAACTTTCCGACATCAACACGCCATATAAACACTTTGTCCCTTCTAACCGGGACAACTCGGGGCAAATCGATCACACAGAGCACGCGCACTGTGATGCGATTCTTGGAATCAAAAATGTGTCGGCGAGGTTAGCTTCCCATATAAACGCTCGGTAGAGTTGTCCCTGCTAAAGGGGTAACCCTTCTACCCGGGATCATGTAACGCAACTAAACCTCAAATAATAGCACAACAGTATCTAATCCATGAGCCTCATATCCTTAAATTGAAATAACCCCTATTTCTCGAGCCTAAGGCTCGTATAAACAGGGCCTAAATCGAACAATTTCAAACAAGTTGACAACGCTTGACAGGCGCTTAAGTTCCCAAAGTTCACGGTCTCAGAACTTTTACATATATTCCTTATTTTGAAACCGAGCGTGATTTTCTAGACTCTTACGTGGAGATCGAGGCCGAGGGGTGACATTTCAACATAACTCGCTGAAATTGCATACCGAGGCCCAATGAAGAACAGATAAAGACTTCAGGTAAGTTTTTTTTCCCAGTCTGCATTTTACCCCGGCATTTTATACCCAGTCTGCATTTTATAACCAGTCTTTATTTTATATCCAGTCTGCAGTCTGCACATCATACTGACCGACGTTGAAGTCTGATAAAAGAACTCTATACTCTTCTGCTTGTTTTGGCAAAACATTTTACAAGAGATTCAATTCTGGTAAATTTACAGCAGGCATTCCTGTACGATCTGTTCCCAGACTTTCTCGATTGGTATTTTGAGTTAGTTCCCAGGCCTTCGATTTGTGTTTTGCGAATTTTGATTTGTGTTTTGGGAAATTGATTTGTGTTTTGGGAATTTCGATGTGTTTTGCGAATTTTAATTTGTGTTTTGGGAAATTTATTCATGTTTTGGAAATTTCGATTTCTGTTTTGGAATATTGATTTGTGTTTTGGGATATTGATTTGTGTTTTGGGATATTGATTTGTGTTTTGGAATATTGATTTGTGTTTTGGGAAATTCATTTGTGTTTGACCCTTTTGGGCCACCGTAGTTTTTTCACTTCATAGGCACTTTACGAAGGCTGATTGCAATCAGAATTTGAAAGTATTTCCACAAGTTAATTGTAATATTTATAACCAAATTCGAGCTAGACACATGTATACGCGACTACATGTATTAACAGTTGTAGTATTAAAACAATATATTTTAAGTCAACTATTAAAATTAAACTAAATTCAATATGGTATGTCTCACTGCCTAGGTATTTGGTGACTTTGAGGCACACAAACCATGGGTCTATCCTATATAATTATAAAATCTTTATATACCGTAACTGGCGTAAGTTCGATTTGTGTTTGCAGTGCAATACAATCAAATCGATGTTTTTGAATACCAAAACACGATGAATTTAATTATAAAACAAAATAAAAACATCTTCGTGAAAGAAGAAGATATGTGCTTGCATTGTTCCTGGAGAGAACTAATTCTCTGTCTCTCATGTATTATAAGTTATGAATTCTAAAATGAAGCCGAAAGAAATGAGTATTTTAACTGAAGCTTAATTTATACCAACAACATGCTGCATGCATGCATGCATGATTGTGTAAAATTAAAATTGTGTAAAATTAAAAACGAGCTATGATAAAAATTAGAATTTACAGTGTAGCATAATTTGTAAAAAATAATATGAAATGATAAACCAATTGCAAACGCAGATCTGTTCATTTGAAGTGTGTTTGGTGTATTTCATGATTTCGAGGCACGCTAAAAACCCATGACTTCGACTTCGAGAACTTTCGATTCGTGCTTGCATGACCTCACTTAACTTGCAATCAACACGGTGTTTTCTAATCAGAAAAATGAGGAGGTGTTATCACAGTAACAAAATCGTTTCCATTTCATACTGATACTATTATCCACTTACTAGACTATATTAAACAACCATAAATGCAGAACAGAAAGTACGAAAAGTGTTATTACCAAACCATCGTTCAATAAATTAAAAATTCTGACTCGATAAGAATTTACAGCGCCTTGTTGAAGCTTTAGATCACATAAATCTTAGAAGAAATTATTAAATGCGTCGATAAAGTACACAAATATGATTATATGTTGCTCACCTGAAGCGAGGGTAGCGAGGTTGAGGCCAAACAGCAGCAAAATAAACTTCAAAACATCATTATCGCCCGCCATATTCTCTTGAAGTCGTGCAATCGAGGCTCCAAGTCCAAACACACAACTTCACGCAAAGACGTACGTCACGAACGAATATATTAATTGGATATTCTTGGCGATTATTATTTCACTCGAAATAAACTAAACTTTTGGCTTTGAAATGTCGGTACGTCGCTACTTTCGGAGCATCGTTCAATACTTCCGAATTCGAAAATAACACTGAGAGGTTTGTGGATTTTATTATTTTTGCTTAGACAATAATAACATTAAAATACACTTCTATGTTACTGAATTTTTTTATCATATTTTGAATATATTTCAGCCAGATCAAGATTAAAGCTGAACCAATAATTATTTCAGGTGCTAGTTAACAAATACAAATAACTAGAATTACTAGAACTATAATGTTTACGTTCTGTACAAAAAAGAAAACAATCTAAATACCAGTAGGGTTGGTAATGTTACATGACATATAGGGGTGTCTGACATATGGGGGCGAGGGGGAGGGGAGGGGTGGTCCCATACATGACATATAGGGGCGTCTGACATATAGGGAGAAGGGAGGGGTGGTCCCATACATGACATATAATGGCATCTGACATATAGGGGCGAGGGGAGGGGAGGGGTAGTCCCATGCATGACACATAGGGGCATCTGACATATAGGGGGAGGGGAGGGGTGGTCCCATACATGACATATAGGGGTGAGAGCTATACATGACTCTGAAGATGCGAATTCTACGAAATATTTGAAATATTTTGCACAAGAAATGAATATTTAACGAGACACGTGACATTTACTGTATTTATTAAAATGTATTTTCAACTGGACAACGTTAATAAGATTAATTGGCTGTTTTTATTTTGCATCCACTCTTAGTGTTGCTCTCAAATTTCGCTGCTACTCGATCGTCTGCTGAAACAAGCGGAACATTCCATTTCCGAAACTGACCAATCACATCGAGCTTCTCAGAATCTCGGAAGCTGACCTTCACCTTGGCTAAACGTTATCCCCAAACATTCAACAAGATGGCGGATCAAATGTTTTACGAATTTAACTATGGATTTAAACGGAAATCACTCCAAATTTCCATTGCCGATTTTTATGGGTTTCTACCACATTCTAAGTTTCCTTTACAGACCCATTACCTTCCATTCACGTAGTGAATGTGATCTGACCTCTGTGTAACAACAGTTCAATTTATGTAAAGAGATAACTTGCTTATCTACGATTGGCGCTTTAAAACAAAGGGAATGGAATGTTTAGCTTGTTTTTGAGAGCGACTCTAGGAGCGGATTAGAAGGAGGCTACATGTTCACGAGTGACAGATAGGGTTAATTGTCATTCGAACAATCCTTTCACAAGTGTATCATCGGCATATGGCACATGATAAAAATGTATTTTATTTATCCTTTTCTGACAAAGACTCGGGTATTTTGACACAGTTCGTCCCATGTGTTAGGAAATTGCATGGGAGGGTGTTGGTGCGTGGAGGGGGAGAGAGAGTGTATTGGAGGGTGGCCATGGAGAAGTGGCATTTCATGAGGACATAGGAGAAACGGGAGTGTAAAGGCGATGGGAGTGAGATGGATAAGTTAGAGTGGCGTAGGAAATAGTGAAGATTTAGACGGTGAGGTAGCCTGAAAAGAAGAGGCGGGCCTTAGAAGGAAAAGAAAAGAGGAGTGGCTAGGGGAGGAAGTGGGCCAAAACAGGACGGCGGAGAAAGATGATTGGGAATGTTTTGTTTGGGAACACGCTGCCGAGATTCTATTAGATATAAAACTTTTTTTTGAGCATAATCAGTATATATGATCGATTAAATAGGTTTATATTTCGACCAATCATATATTATAATATACTTTATAATTACAATTACTATTATTGCTGTAATGTTATTTTCTCAATAGACACTTTAGCGTATTTAGCACTAGTCATTTGACTATTACACCGTTTTATTGTTACAGTTAATATTGGACAAATAGTTGTCAAATAAATACAACATGTTGGGAAGGCACAGCGAGATAATGTATTTCTTTAATTATAAAATCGTACCACTGATAATTATTTGATACTGCTATATTAATTCATTGTTTCTGTTTTGACTAGTTTTTGTATTTCCCGGGAAACGTGGGTTTGTTTTGGTTGATACCTTTCTTATACTTTCTCATTGAACCTAACTCAATTCCTAACTCGATTCCTAACTCGGTTCCTAACTCGCCTTCCTAACTCGCTTCCTAACTTGCTGCGTATAGTTTGTCTCCCTTGTTAGTGTTATTCTGTGCTTCACATTGTATACTTCCTTCAAGTAATTTTCTAATTCGTAAGATTTCTTGAATATTCTGTATGTTCTTAACTTATTTCGCTGATTTGAATTACTTCTAGAGCATTATGGATCTCGCTGTGTAATTGGTTATATTATTCTGGTCTAGCCACAGATTGCCAAAGCCGAGGTAGACGGCTTGTTTATGAGAGGAACAGAATCGACTCGAACAATAGAGTTTTGAACTAAATCTGCTCTGCTGAGGAAACTTTCACTTCGAATTGTCTGGTTTCCAGATATCAGCTGTATCAATGTTTATCCAACAATATTTACCTTATTTAGTGGCTGTTACCGCTATTCTACGTTCTACAAAATGCATTTGATAGCGATTTCCTTTGTGTTGTTGCTGTTTTGTCCCCCTCCCACGACCGTGATCCTTAGCGTTTAAACCGAATAGATTGTTTTGATTTGACGTCATAATGATATAGGTCAATTGAAATCCGCTCTATATGTTTTTTATCCTATTGGACTTCACTGATAAAGAACCCATTGTTTAAGGGGTAGGCTATTGTTTGGGTAACCAATAACATTTCAGGTTACGAAATACACATAAACATGATGAAAACTACACTAAATGCCGTGTTTGATCAAAATGTATACACATTTGTTAAAAGAACAGTAACGCCAAGAAATAATCATGCTGTAGTATGAAAGTACGAAAGAAGGCGAGTACGAAAGAAGGCGACTCAGTCGCTGATCCAAAAATATGACTGGCGAATTTGATGTTATAGGCCACGTTCCCAAACTGATGGCAACCTGGTTAACAATTTTTTTGAAGAGGCCGACGAATTCAGGAACGGTCTTTATAAATGGTTCTTTAGCGAGGTGTTGAAGAAACTGTATATAAAATGATAGCAAACATGTCGTAATAATCAGGTTAAAGTCAATAAACGTAAGGCTATTGGGACTTCCAAAAGGTGACCGCGTCCGCTTAACAGTAGCCTGCGTAGCCAAAAGCCCAGGGGGAATGGGGAAGATTGGGAAAGAGGGGAGAGGGAATGAGGAGAGGGGAAGAGGAGGGGAGGAGGAATGGGGAGAGGAAAAAGGGAAAGGAGGGCTTGTAACGAACCCTCCGTTTTTTCCCTTTTTACGTTCATTTTTTAGACGTAAAATTCCGATTGGCTAAAGTGGTGTTCAATGACATTTGATTGACACTTGTAATAAAAATAGCAGTTATGGCGCGATGCAATGAAGAAGTGTTCACGAAGTCGAAGGACTTGTTGGCCATTTGACCCACCAGATTTGGAAAAAGTATCTTCAACTTCTTGTAGTTTATAGAGCTATTAGTAGATGTACAGCGATAGCTTCAGGGTTGTCGGAAAAACGAACAGCGAAGATCCAGGCGGAAAAACGAACCCCGAAAAACCGAAGACCGGAGAAGAACTGAAGTCTGTTGTGAATTTTTCCTTGTCGAAAATCGTATGTTTAAGCCAAAATGTCTTGCTGGAAATCTAGTACGGATACCCTAGAGGTTTCAGAGAGTTTTTATTTGGTGAAAATCCATACAGAACTCCATTTTCTATCCCAAATGTTTGATCTTCGGCTTCGTGGAGAAGGCAGTTTACGTTCAACATGGCGGCCCGTCTTGTTCAACCAGTGCTGTATACAGTTATAGACTTAGTCTAGGCCAACTTTAGCAGCCTTGAGTTGCCTAAGAAGCAGATTCTTTACGACTAGGATGTCAAGTGATTCAGGATAGCTACGTCTTCGGAACAGAAACTGCGAAGTTGTATTTTATTTTGATGCAAATGTCTGAAGCAGTGAAGGGTTGTGTTTTGTTACGCCAGTATTTGGAAAGCGAAAGTCGTGAATGGACGAAAAACATTTTCAAACTTTTGATGTAGAAACACTGACTTGTATGGCCAAATATTGTACTACACTTGGATAATATGTACCCAGGAGACGTCAATAGCTTTTATTGCACTCAATTTGGTGCAGAAATGTGTGTTTGCGTACAAAACGCTCGCCAGATTGAGACTGAGAGAGAAACCAAAATGGTCTTGGCTAGGCCAATTTAGTAGCCTTAATTTACCTTAGGTTGCCATAAGAAGTAGATTATTTATGATTAGGATGTCAAGCGATTCAGGATAGCTACGTTTTAGGACCAGAAGCTGCGAAGTTGTATTTTATTTTGAGGCATTAGCCTCTAGGAGTCTAGAGAGTTTTATAAATACTTAGTAATGCGAGTGTATTGTGTTTTTTCGTGTCGAAAAACGTATGTTTAAGCCACAATTTCCCGCTGTAAATTTAGTATGGAACCCCAGGGGTTGTAGAGTGTTTATTTGGTGAAAATCCATGCAGAAATCAATTTTATAGCCCAAATGTTTGACCTCTGTTCTTCGTTTTTCCTAGGGGTCATTTTGAACTTCTTTCGCACCGAATGTCAAACATTTGTAACAGACAGAAACAAGGAAGTTGATTGGTTGATTTTGACAGATGTCATGTCAGACGACACTGAAAATGAATTTATAATTTGGGGGCGTAAGGGAAAAAACGGGGGGTTCGTTGCAAGCCCTCCTTTCCCTTTCCCTTTCCTCTCCCCATTCCCCCTCCCTCCCTCTTCCAATTCCCTCCCTCTCCCCTCTTCCCTCCTCTTCCCAATTCCCCCCTGGGCTTGCTACGCAGGCTACTTAACAGAGGTGACCGTTTAAAATTACCGGATACCTTCAAAACGAAAAAGATGGGAAAAATATTGTTTTCGCACAGAAATGTAGTTTTAGTAGTAGTGCCGGTCTCATTTACCAAATCTCCGTTCAAGAAAAAATAATATTGACGGAGAAATACCAAAAGGAAGCTTTTAACCGGAAGTAAAAGATGACTTTTTCTGTTCAAATGCACGTCCCCAGGGAAATTGTCATTGGTTAAAAGAGTATCAATTGCCCCGCCTCCAACAACAGACATTTGTCAAATGAATGAACCAGAAAAAATACAAAAATATAATGTTTATTGAAGAACAATCGTCAATTTCACGTTAACATACTGTGTCAGTTCGAACTATTAAATTCATTTCATATGTACTCTGTGTGATTTGAATGAAATAGGCGATGAACTGCACTACTTTTCTAGCTGATATCCACCCAAGTATCCCATTCACCATCATAGCGCTGTGTTATTATCTTGTCATCACTCTGTATTTGAATGAAGGTATTTCTTATGAGTGCTTCGAGATCGGCCATATCTCCACGTTGGATTACGGCCTCTTTCCGAGATTCGCCAAATTTAAGCAGCACCTATAACAAAATGCTAACCAGTGGCGTAGCCAGGTTTTTAAAATTTGTAGGCCCAAACAACCGCTCTGTAAGGGTTGCTTCTTGAGGGGTCCGGGAGCATGCTTCCCCGGAAATTTTTTAGATTTAGACTTTCGCAAATACCTTCTGCTGCACTTTCAGGTCATGTTTTGTGTATTTCGACAGCTCCTCAAGCCCAACATTCACTTGTAATAAGACAAGTAGGCTGTAAAATGTGTAGGCCCAGGCCTACGGGCCTATAGGCTAGATACGCCCTTGCTAACGGTCAGACCGAAGAGCTGCTTTGTTATGTAAATGTACCTTTCAAAACCGCATCAATTATTTTTAAGTAAGTTTATTAAAAATGAAATAGGGTCAAATGTCAGTTATTTATAGGTCTAAAAAATTTAAGTCTTGCTTGGTTGGGACACTTTCAAATAGAAAACTTTCAAATTATCCAGCCTGTTCGCAGCCATTTTGAAGCCCGACGAACCTGTCAGCTGTCTCTGCGCCCTTAATCCAAGATGGCGTCTTGGTTGGGGCCCAGGCCTCCAAATGTCAAAAGTCAAAAGACCCGACCCTGGGCTTCGATAGACGATCAAAATTTCCCACCACGGACAGACTTCCTATGTCAAATCCCCTGCCTATGCCCGGCCTCCCCCCCCCCCCCCTGCGGCTTAACATTGATAGGTGCATAAATCGAATTTTGATATTCCCCGACACGGGTTTTGTAATACGATTCCTCTGAAATGCGACAAAGCAAACAGATTTTTAAACTTTAAAATATTTTCGGAGTCGGAGCTTCTGAAAGCCATCTCACTAGATCAGAGAAACGGGATGGCGGAAAATTCATGATTTTCAAAGAACTCAAAACTTTTTATGTATTCTTGTAGCCAATTTTATAAGCTTTAAAATGATACATGAATGATTTATCTACGATGTTTCCTCGAGGCGCTACATAATTTAGACCGGAAACGCACCCTGAAGGTATCCGGTAACCTTAACAGAGGTCAAGTTTACAGTAAACGAGAGCCCATCTGGGCTTTCACTCGGGCCACATGAGATTGAAGATGAAATTACACTTTCATTTGAAATCCTCTAGTAACAAGAGCCCATCTGGGCTTTCACTCGGGCAACATGAGATTGAAGATGAAATACACTTTCATTTGAAATCCTTTTAGTAATAACCGAAGGGAAGAATTATTAGCTGAATTTAGCAGTCTTTAGAAGTGGCCGGTAGCCCGGTGACATGCATTCTCTGCTCCCCTAGTATATATATTTCTCGTGTATGCAAATAATTAAAGAAGTTGACCTCTACTTATTCATGTACCGCACGCCAATTTAGTCTGCTGTTCTTCTATTCATGTACCGCACGCTTACAATTTAGTCTGCTGTTCTCCAGGTTTATATGTTTATATTTGTCCCATATTATAAGTTGTATCCTGTCCACCTATGATGGAGCTATCATATGATATATTTATCTACTATATTTATTTATCGCAGCTCGCATCCATATTGGTATTTATTAACTGAAATGCCTGTTGGTTATATACCCTCCTTCCCAAAACTGATCTGCTCATTATATTACAGAACTATAAAGAGAACTGTTGGAAGCCTTTAATTTCCCGAACCAAAACTTCGTCCGTGAGAGGATTCTTGTTTAAGTTGACCTTGAGTTGAATATTGCTTCGCTCATCATAAATTATTCTGTGCGAGTGTTTTTTCTCCGGGGTATTTCTGACAGCCAAAAACACGCTCAAAATTATTTTAGTGCATGTTGGCCTACAGATCACGGTGTTTGCGCTGGTATGTATATGACCGAGAGTAAAATGAAATGTGGCATAAAACCTACGAAACGTACCTCAAACATGGCAAAATCTATCAGCGCCACGAGGTCAACAAATCGACAAAGAAATGCAGATCTATATAAACCCGCAATGATTTCAACCTCACCGTACCTTAATTCATGACCTGACAAGACACTGTTCAGTTTCACTTTCACTCTCAGCTTTGCTCTTGAGTTTGAGTTCGGCTTTGTTAAAGACTTCTTATTCAGTTGTATGGTATTGTGCAGTATATTTGAGTTTTCCAATCCACAGAGATTCAAATAACAAAGCCGTGGCGAAAGAGAAGCTTAAACGAGAAATATTTTGTCCTCCTAGAAAAACACAACATCTTGCCCTTTCTATCGAAGAAGCCTTGGTTTCAGCAGAAAGGAAAACGCTAAATTCCAATTCGATAATAATGTGTGGCTCTTTGAGTCCTTCAGCCAGTTCAGGTCCGGCGTCGTGTCGTACATAAAATCACAGGCCATCTGGGTAAAAAACGCGGTCCTTCCCGCTCCGACAAGAGCGTCAGTTGCAATATCCTGAGCCTGTTGGAAGGCTTTCGCACGAGTGAAGTTAAATAAAACATTAAACTGCTTACATTTGAGAGATGGGACTCCAAATTTGAGAGAGATTTGCTCGCGGTCCACCATTTCGATTTACTGTATTCAATTATGTAAATAAATTAACCTGGCGAGTGTTACGTGACCAGCACAGTGCGATCTGATTGGTGTGAATTTGACCTTTAACGCATGCGCAGATCGCGTGCTACACTGAATAAAATTATAAAAAAAAAACGACTTGCATTTTAAGACTCGTTGCTGCCACAGGCAGCCCGAGTAATAACTAGCCTGTACACAGGCTAGTAATAACCGAAGGGAAGAATTATTAGCTGAATTTAGCAGTCTTTAGGAGTGGCTGGTAGCGCGGTGACATTCATTATCTGCTCCCCTAGTATATATATGTAATTAAATATTTTTGTTTTTCTCGTGTATGTAAATTAAAGAAGTTGACCTCTACTTATTCATGTTCATATTACGTACGCTTATAGCGGAGCGCGGTAAATACGTCACAAGTCTAGACCCCCCGCCAAGACTCAGACAAACAAACCGCTTTTCTTTTCTTTGATTTGAAGCGAGATTTATTTGTTTGTACAGTTTACATTCCTCCACAAAATTCCCCTAGAGAAAGAAGATTAGACTGCGACCATTTTTGAATTTCTACAAGAGAGTATTTATAAATTTTCTAGGAGTAGGCGAAGTTATGTTGTGTGGGGATTTTAACTCTAGATTGGGGCGTTTAGATGATTTTGTAGATGACACCACATGTGGTGGTAATCCGGTTGGTGTGACTTGTGCAATTGAACCACGGAAATCGCGCGATAGTCATGTAAATTCGTATGGGAGGTCGTTGTCGGATTTATGTTGTGGGAATGGTCTGGTTATTTTGAACGGTAGAACGAACGGAGACTTCCTTGGTCAATTTACGTGTCATACCTATAATGGGGCTAGCGTGGTCGATTATGCAATCGTCCCGGGCAATCGTCTCCCCTCATCTCTTCCGATTGATAAACCATTTCTCTGTATCAGATATGACAGAGTTTTCGCATCATTGCTTTTTATCTTTTGCTCTCAAGGCTGAACCTAGTGTAGAGAAGGAACATATACTAGATATGTCCCCACTTCCGATGTCATTTATATGGAGTGATGATTGCGAGTCTGCGCTTCGTGAAAGATTTGACAGTGAAAATATTCTTACTGAGATGAATGATATATTTGATTCACCAAGGTCAAGTGATTTAGAAATAGATTCTTTGGTTAGTAAGTTCACTAATGTTATAGTTAATGTTTCCAAGAACATTGCCCAGGTTAAAAGGGGACAAGCTTCGAGAATTAAACAAAGGTCCAAAATTCAAAAGCCCAAGTGGTGTGACAGGAGTTGCCATTTCTTTAAAAAAGAATTGAAAAATTTAGGGTATCTAGTTTCAAAATATCCAAATGATCCTTTTTTAAGACTTAACTTTTTCACTACAAAAAAGGATTATAAACTTTCAAAACGACATGTTAAACAAAATCCAATTAATGGAAGAGAGGAGTCCAAAAGAGTTCTGGAAACTCGTAAACTCGTTAAAATCGCGCCGATCTACAGGGATTTCAGATGATGTATCGCCGGCAGAGTGGTATAATTATTTCAAAGATTTAAACAGCGTAACATTTACAACTGAGAGTGCCAGTAACGAAGCACATATTGTACAGGATTATCGGTTTTGGGCTGCCAATACTAATGACATTCTTGATGTACCCTTTTCTGTTAAAGAGGTCTGTGATATAGCTAAGAAACTCAAGCATAGAGAAGCTTTATGATGCCCATTCGGGCTTGGGATACCTGTGTAAAGAGAACCAACAACCCAAGCTTAGTTCTTTTAGCATGAATTCGTTGAACAGTTGAAGGTTCTAACCGATTGCTTCGGATTCAGGAGTGAACTGTTATCACTTTATTATCCTTATGTATTATCCTTATGTATTATCCTTATTATCCTTATGTACCGAAACGGCAACTAAGATCTGCCTCTAAGAACTTGTTAGAATTTGCACCATATAACTTGAAAGGGTATGGCTATAGAGCCTTCTCTGTGTCCGCGCCTAGGCTCTGGAACTCACTACCGGACTTTATAAGAGACCACCAAACAGTTGAAAGCTTTAAAATACATGTTAAGACTTATCTTTTTAGACAGGCATATTTTTAAATTTTAAATTTTTTAAAAAAATATTTTTTCTTAAGATTTTTATTTTTATATTATATGTAAAGCGCTAATGGGCTGTAGGGAATTGGCGCTATATAAATGTATTATTATTATTATTATTATTATTATTAATGCAGGACACGTCTGGAGAAGCCATTAGCAACGCGCCTCTCCGTAAGCATATACACACGATAAAACCCGGCAATTATTCGAATAAATTAATAGCACATCTTCAGCCGACTGAGTAAAATTCGGTTTCTAACTCAATGGTTCGATAGACTCTGGACTGCAGATATATGCGGGATTTCAGGCAAAATCATGTTACTGTTATACCCAAACAAGTGAGAAATGCGGCCGGCTAAGGAATAAAAACACGACTGAGAAGGTATGATTTATCTTTTATTCCTTTCTCTTGTCCCCTCATGTCAACTGCTAAATAAGCTATGTAACGGTTTGTCATTTTGCTTCAAAGCAGTAAATGTGGCCAAGTGATTCTATTGAATATGTTTAGTGTTAGTCACCGAGGGGGTTGCCGATCAATATTGTTCATGCTCGAACGATGACCAAAACGTTTTTGTTTCCATAAAATAGTAGGGTTGTGAAAAACATCCTTCCTTTCAACTACCGCAACATGACAAGGTGATGCATGGTCTCTTGAGATTATTATAACGCGGAAACTGTATCCAAAGCTAGGGCTACTCGAATTAAATTTAGCGTGTTTAGATTTTCCGTTAGCCTAATTTCCTAGTCGAGCAAACTGCTCGCCACTCAATCAACGCGGATGACAATTTTATTTGATCTCAAATTAGGTCTTCGAGAAATCATTTTCTAAAGCTAAATACAGTATATCATTACTGGACTGCAGATATATGCGGGATATCGTCAGTATAGCGACAGTATATCGTCAATAGAGGACGACGAAATTTCTCATATGAATGCCCCTCCCTCGCGCTTTCCTTTGAAAACCATTTACAAGTCACGTGCATGATGGGGCCGTACATGTTTGACCGTTTATGGGCCGGAAAAAGATGTCCGGTCCAGATCGATTTTTGCTTGCTGTTTTACCTTTTGAAAGTAGTCATATGATAAACAAATTAGACTGAGTTTATAGGTCGGGTCTATATATTTCCCGTCGCGAAATACAGTATTTGTTTGGGAATCCGATGCCAAATAATGTAAGAACGAGTCAAAGTCCGCGGGAAAATTTACAGACAAACGTATGGAAAACTGAAAAGACGATTGCACGATTCCCAGCACAGCTATACATCCCTCAATTTTTATCAGTTAATCTTTTGCCTGGTACCTTGGTTTCAGAGTTTTTCTAGAGAGAACAGCCGCGTAGAGCGGCGAGCTGCGAAGCAGTGAACGCAGTTCGCCGCTCTTTCTCTCTCTAGAAAAGTCTGGAACCTTAACCAGGGTATATGGTATTTGCCTGGTGAATATTTCAGAAATTCGATTTTACGTAAATTATTTGGCATCGGATTCCCATATAAACACTGTATTTCGCGCGATGTTTGCACCCCTTTCAAAATATCGGAATTAACCGCGAACTGCATGGTCTATTGTTGCCCGTATTACTCAACATTTATCAATCAATGTGCTCAGGATTTCCGGAAATTCTCGAAGGTATTCCGATGATAACGTACGTCGTCCACGGTCGTGTAAAGGTGGTTCCGAAAAAAGGCATTCCCAGACCGAAATGGATTGTGGTTGTAGCTGAAAGTCTGGTCTGCGAAACGATTTTCCAAATTACATCGTACCAGGGTTCTATCTAGGATGTTGTGTTTGGGATGTTGTGTTTGGGGGAGACGTTGTGAGTGGCCGAAGGGTACGGGGGTTTAAAATGGATGTACTGAGATGCAAGCTGGTGAATTTTGAGGACCGTATTTTATATTTATCAGTCATGATCAGGTCTTGACAGTGTTAGCTCCGCTATTCCCTCACATTGCTCATATCATCACAACTTTTTTGGGGAGAAGCTAGGCTGCTTGGGGGGGGGGAGCTTCCACTCAACCCCTCTAGGTAGAACCCTGCATACACAGCTGGACAGTTATACTCGCAATCCATTTCGGTCTGGGAATGTCGCTGTATAGTCTCAGGGCTGGATTATATAGTATGTATCTACGGTGTGTACTAACATAACAGTCTGACCGAACATCATCAATGATCTATTTATTAGTTGCATTAATCAGCATTCAATTATACAGAGTACAGGTATCAGTAAGCTGTTCTATTAAATTCGATTACATGGGAAATTCGATTGCATGGGAAATTCAGTTTGCAAGGTAGCAATGAGTTAATGCATTTTAATAAATAAAATAGCTTGAATGCGATCTCCGTTTCTTAGCTTGGACATATTCTAAGGCGCTGCTAATAGTCAGAAGAGGGCACGCCGCAGCAACTTAATCATTACGCGCACTCTGACCTCTACTCATGTCATGCCGCTATTGCATAGTGGGCCTTTTGCAGTAATGGCCATGTCGAATCCCAAGAGAATAAAAATCTTTGTACTGAAACCCACCAGTGGCCAAAGCCAGTTTTATCCAAAATGGCTGAACTGTTATAATAGCCCATGAAATCACGTGCTTGTACTGGGTGGCAACACAATCTTAATATTCAAAAGCACTTGTGCGAGATCGGTAGAGTTATTAGCAAAACCAGTTTGTAAATACTATTTTCCACCTCCAATCGATTGTCGATCTTTCTAAAACAGCGTTTTTAAAGATAGCTTGCCATCCAGCACCCATGGCAACGCCTTTCCTATGGGGATCGTGAGCTCAATTCATTCGTTAACGAAGAATTATATCAGCACGTGACTTGTTTCCTGCAAAAGGCCTATTGTCACACAGCCATACATTTCCAGATACAACGCACTTTCATTGGTTGAACCGGGGTCACGTGGCAGTCAAGACTTCAAAACTAGACCACCAAATTTGCCTTTTATCGGTCGAAGCTCGAGCAAGTTGAAATGCGATTGTCTTGTACTCGACACTGATTGGCTCAAATAACCGCAAGTTGGAATGCTTTTTGATTCTGCAATGTGATTGGTTCTCGTTGTCTAAGTGGCCCCGGTTACAGTGTGCGTGACAAGTGAAGCATGTATTGAAAACTTTACAAACGAGTAGGGGGCTGGGGCGAGTTCGGTTTCGCAAAGGCGCTTGGGATCTTTACTGAGGACAGTTAATTGCAGAATACAAAGAAACATGGCAAATATCGCAATAGCTGATATTACAGCGATACCTCACTTCGATGTAATGAAAGCACGACTAATTTAGATACAGTTTGAACAGCGCTTCATTACATTGAAGTGAGACGTTTGCCTAGGTACTTCATATATCGTTAAATGAAATGTCCCAAGCACTAATATCTTATATTCTTGGTTTGTATACGTTCTATTAGTTTTTATTTAACGATATATGAAGTATATCGTTAAATGAAATGTCCCACGCACTAATATCTTATATTCTTGGTTTGTATACGTTCTATTAGTTTTTATTTAACGATATATGAAGTACCTACCGACGTTTGGGTCAATACCGCTGAAAATGCTACTCGTAAATGCCACCAATAACGATCCCAAGCACCCTTGCGAAACCGAACTCGCCCCAGCCCCCTACTCGTTTCTAAACGGTGGCCAATTGGGGTGTAGCTTCTCCTGTTACCAGTCTAATTTTCGCAGTATAAAAGGAGCTGTTCATTAATGAAACCTAAACAACTATTGTTACTAAAGCCCGGTGCAAACGAGAACTACTGTTATTATTAGCAGTTTTATAATATAAGTTTTGTAATCGTAGTCTTATTGTTGTAACCATAATTGACTTATTGTCATTTCGGTGCGTCCATTGGCGCTTATAAGTACTTTGATTCACTTTTGTGTCTATTTATCTATTAATTAATTAAATAAATAGTTTTAGTTAGAGCGGTTTTCAATTGAGTGTCGAAAAGTAATTGCTTTCAAATTTGATTGGTTAGTTATCCATGATTACTTTGCCTCGTGATTGGTTGAAGTAAAACCATTCGTGAATTACTTCAGTTCGTGATTGGCTCGTTGATGTTTTTACTTGCTCGTGATTGGTTCACTGGTTTTGGTTTTACGACACTCAATTGAAAACCGCTCTGACTGGTAATTGTTTAGATCTTCCCTCTTTAATGTAATTTTATCACACAACTAGCAGAATGAACTGTTCAATAGCAGTGATTGTCTATCATCCTAAAAAGTCATACTTTCGATTAAGTATGTTAGCGGTTTGTTCTTTTGAAAACATGAGTGAGGGGATGTTCGTGAACGCATGATACCGGATCGAGATTCAAACCGGAACGAAACTTTCGATCTGGTACAAGAACCGGAGTGAACTGATTCTGGAATGACATTTCATACCGGTATCACGTAACAATAGTGAGTTTCAGATTCGGGTGCGTCAACGACTTTTTCGCAAATCATGAATAATTAATAATTAATAAGTTCAACAGCCAATGAGGTCATCACATTTTGGTCAGATGCATGTCCCTTGGTCAATACACGATGAAACTGCAAATGAAGATCTGAAGATGCATTTAAAGTCCAATCAAGTAACATACGAATCTTGATGTCCAATGAAACACCAGATCAAGGTTGCTCCGATTAGTTCAAGAACTGATCAAGATACTTGAATTTTAACTAAGTAACAAGGATTACATCATATTAGGTATGGCTTTACGGGAAGACAAATGGGGAGGAGATGTGAAGGAAAATATGGAAATAAAAATCAGCGTACGTAATGTGTCTCGAACCTTCCACCTCCTGAATGCTTTCGACTTCTAGTCCTCTATCCTGTCCACTACACTATTAGACACGTTTGTTGAAATGACCAACAGAAAATAACAATGACAAGCCTTGTGATCAATAACTGTATACAGCATAATACCATGCAAACAATACTTCCTAATGATTTATGAATACATGCAGGTTTTCTTTGAGAAGTCATATCAAAAACTCGTTCTGTATGTTTGACCGTGGTAGCCGGGGTGGCGCAGTGGTTAAGCGCTTCGCCTCTCACTTCTGTGGCTCAGGTTCGAATCCCAGACGCGGCGCCATACGTTAGTTGAGTTTGTTGATATCTCGCCCTTGCTCCGAGGGTTTTTCTCCAGGTTCTCCGCCGGTTTTCCTTCCTCCGCAAAAACCAACACGCCAAATTCCAATTCGTTCTGTGGATAAGCTGGGACCTGGCTTTGATCAGCCCACA
>JAOWCC010000019.1:17855808-18146998 GCA_030867875.1 Actinernus sp. WN-2022 | reverse complement strand
CCTGAAATTATCTTTTACCTGACAGCTCATTGCTGATTGGAAACATTTAATTTTCTTATATAATATGTTTGTAAACAGCAATTATTGGATAAAAAATACTGTCATAAACACTGCACTAATAATACATTACAACTTAACCCTTGTCCTGCCACTATACAACAACAACAACGTTTTATTTTGTATCTCTAAATATTAAAATATATTATAATACAAATTTAGTCAAACAAAGAGAGGAATGATTCAAAATTGAACATAGATTTATAAATAAACAGGACAGGATACAGTTAAAGAAAAACATTAAAGTAAATTAAAATTACTGACACCAGCAGCCTCCCCCTCACTGCTAGGTCTGTTTATATATTCAAGGCTTTTGTCACACAAAAAGGTTCATGCATGCATGAGTTAGAACAGAGAAAAACGAGAATACTTGTCTTTCAACAACAACAACAACTGTTATTTCACTCATACAATTATTACAAGCATAATATAATTAAGATATAGACTGAGTTGGAGGGCCCGAAAAAAACCATACAGCTATCTAGCCGGGACCACCATGAGAAACGTGGCAGTGAGAAAAATTATACCAGAATAAGTTATCTCGTCTTTGGCAGGACAAGGCTTAACATACTAACTTGACCATAAATAAGGAAGGAAGGGTTAACAATTACATAGTAATTACAGTCATTTAGTATATTAAATAAAGTTTGAATAATGTTGTTGTTGTAAAATAGTGGATGAATGTCATAATTATAGTATTGAACTTACTTTTATCTTTGCTCTTCTTTCGTTTCTCCGCAATGAAGATAATAATAACAAGTAAAATGACCTCAATAAATATCCCAATAACAGGCCCACAGTGGACCAAGAGGATCTGGAAAATAGAAAAAATAGGAACAATTGAAATTAAATAAAAATGATCAATAACTCAAGTGTAGTACTAGCCTGCGAACAGGCTCTTTCTTGGTGGGGGGGGGGGGGGAGGGGGGGGGGGAGGGAGGGAGGGGAAAAGGGAAGGGAGAGCCTGCACGGATCCCATACAAATTTGAATTCCGCCCCCTCAATGAGACACCAAATCTAAGCCAATCAGCGCTCGCTAGAATTAGGACGTTTATCTATTTGGCGCGAGGCTGGATGCACCTAGAAAGGCTGGATGTATAACCAAAATACTCCAGAAAAAAAGATGTAGTTCAAAGAATTCCAGAAAGGAAAAGCGTAAATCAATATTGTCGGTGTTGCCATGTGTCTTTGAAAGTTCAATATGGAGATACATGTACATGGAAGTCTGTTTCAACAGAAAACTTTATTTTTGCCATCAAAAACAACGAGGAATCATGCTTGTTGGAAATCGTAGGAATTTTTCCCGAAAAAGTCTCCAGATTTTTCAGAAAGATTATGCAAACCCTGTGCAACGAAAATTTGGAAAAACTTCCGAAGGCTTTGCTTATCTTAAGAAAACGATAAATGCTGAAAAATCCAAAGTGTGGCCATGACAAAGAGAACCTCCCCACAATACCAGATTGTAAACGGACGAAGAGAACTCTCATCAATGATGGATTTCAGGGGACAAATTACGAGGACAACCCTGCTAGCAGAGGTTCTTTACTCTTACCCTCTCTCCAGCTCCACTAACGAGGGAGAAAAGAACCTCTGCCACGATTCCGAAACGGGTTCTTTAGATCTCGCCGGCTCCAAGTTTTTGGAGGTAAGTCACAGAGTCTAGAGTCTGCAGTTTCAAGATGGCATCTGTTTTTGGAAGTGAGCATGAGGCTGTGAGCGAGTTCGAAGTAGCGTTAAAAGCAGCTGTGTCAAACCTCAAGAAAAGAAACACTCTCGACAAAGGAAATTTATTTTATTTTTCCCACGCCTTCTCTTGCCGTTAACAATAGGAAATCTACAATGTTTACTGTCTCGTTTTCCAATAGGAATTTGCGTCGATAAATTCAACGCAGGAATTCAAATTTGTATGGGATCCGTGCAGGCTCTCCCTCCCTTCTCCCCCCGCCGCTCTTCTTCTCCTTCTCCTCTTCTCCCCCCCCCTAAGAAAGAGCCTGTTCGCAGGCTAGTGTAGTACATGTACACAAACGTACATCTAAACATTACAGAAGATACAGTACACATGTTCCTGTTTGACTTGTTGTACCTTTAACCCTAAGGATGAATTCCTGGCAGCCCTCAACATCATCCTTGGCTGTAGTGCGATTAGACTCCTTGATGCAGCAATTAGTATTTTGCCGCGGTCTATGTACTGGGGCATCTGTGACCTCCAGTGTAAAGCCCTGATATGGTGAACTGCTTGAAAACTTGTACTTTGTATCAGTATTGTTAGCTGTTGATAAAAGAAAAGATATACAAACTGACTTAATTTAAAAATAGCTGCATGTATCATGGGGCTCTAAATCAATAATATTATCACCCAACTCCACCCTCCACAATAACTCATTCCTGTCTGGGCATCGTTGCTATGCAGGGGCCAATTCAATACAACTTTTGCACAAGACATGTACTTTACAAATGTGGCCATTGGTTTAATGCCAGAAAACAGCCAATGGGCTGTAAAACATTATTTTGTTGTTGTTTTTAATACTACTCAAAGCTTTAATTTAAGATGGAGCATGGAGTACCTCAACCACCTTAAAGCCCCTCTAGGGAGGTCTCCAAGGGCCCACAATTATTTTATTGTCCTTATCTGAGAATTTTGAAGGTGTGAAGGTATAACACTTTTCAGTTCAAGAATGAAATGGTTTCACAAAGGCAGCACCTTCTACTCAGTTGTTTTAAGTGTTTGTCTGGCCGGGGTTTGGAACAGAGTGCAACCTCCTGCAAGACAGACTGGAGCTTAACCTGACTCAACTAACACAGGGGCAGTATAGCACATGGAAGAGTTTTATTGAAATGGTCCCTGAGATAAATAATGACCAGACCAGCACTACTTACAAGTAGCTCAATTAGCCCTTAGGTTATTCTAAGTAGCGCTTACTCTAACTTTCTTTATTCGTTTCTCTTTACTTTCACCTACATGTACTTATGTAATTTTGTAAGAGTATAAATGAAGTGTGTTGTTGTTGCTGTTACTTGTAAAAATTACTATAAACATGTGTAAAAGTTTTATTGCAATTGGCCCCAGGAAAAAAAATGGCCAGACTGGTAAAATACACAATCAGAACTTTGAGGTTTTACTGGGCCAATGCCTTGGGCCTTGTGCAGGATATAATCATGTAGTATTTATGTACATTTACTGGAGGGCAAAAATATCTGACCTTAATTTAATATTTACATGTAAAATTTATGCACTTGTACAAGAATGGTAATGTTATTAGCAAAACCTACATGTACATTGTAAACGAAGAGCCATGTGCAAAAGGGGCATCAGTGACAATTTCAAAAACTCAAAAAATTAACTTTGCCTTAAGAATAGGAAAACCTGCAGTTTCTCTTCTTACATTTCCATAAATGACCAATAATAAGGAGGCTTAAGGATGAGTTCAAAAAGAACACAGATGGAAGTCGATTTAAAAATTGATATTTCACCACTCTGAGAATTTCGGTCCAGGCTAGACTGACAGTAATTCACAAATCATCAGATTGTCACACATTATTGTTTGGCTAAAAGGCAATTTGTTATTGCTGGAGATTTACACAGAGTCATGTCTTTAGGGGAACCAAACTGTTAATTTTGTTGAGCTAATATACATTTTTTGTAACTTACATGTAGTTGATTTTGGTATGTTTCATGGTCTGAGTTTTCCAAAGATAGTTGTGTCAGGCCTTGTTTGCGTTTTGCCTTAATACTTTTTAAAACATATATTGAGGGAACTCCATTCTTTTCGGGCTGTGTTGGGTCTGAAGGGACTCACATTGTATTCCGTATTAGCTATGGGAAGGGCTTGAGACATGCAAGGATTTCAGAAAGGTAGTGAGCGACTGAAATTCGGTTGTCCGTGTTATAACTCCGTTTTGCAATCAAGCTAATAAGTGAAGGCGTGAGAACTTAAGTACTTAAACAATGTCTCTTTGTGAAGTGCACTAGTTAGCATGAAGTGAATTTTGATTAGAAAGGACTAATGTCTTCATATTATTTTGAAAAAAATTACAGCAACAAAAGCATTCAGACCTTAATGGAAGGTTTGAAAACCCACAAGAATCCAAAACAGGAAAACCACAAACATCATTAACTCATGTTTGACTTGGCATTCTGGTAAACAAGCTCACACATGTAGTTCTAAAACAGAGTATAACAGGTACATATTTTGCTATTAAGGTAAATTTATTTATGACTATTTTGTTGTTGTTTTCAAAGAATATTGGTGTGAAATTTACAAATTGAATAATATTAAGGATATTTTGAGCAGAGAAATGAAACAGCCAGGAATCGAAATCGAACCAAGCCAGGAATCAAACCAACCCAGGGTCAATGGCTGTATTTGGGTGCCATGATAACCCCTGAGAGAAGACTATTTCTTTAAAATCTTGAGTTTTTCTATTATCAGCATTTTCACATACAGTACAGCCGTAAAATAATGCACGCGCAAGAACTTCTTTTTGCGTCCGCAAGCCAACAGGTTCTTGCGTGCAGCTTGCGATTACTGAACTAACGCAAGAACTTAAGACCCGCAAAAAGTTCTTTCGGCAAGAAGATCAACCCGCAAGAAGATCAACCCACAAGAAGTTCTTTCCGCAAGACGATCAACCCGCAAGAAGGTAAACTTTAGAAGACCTGCAAGAACGCTGAAGAACACGCAAGACGTGGCATATGAGAACATATTGTCTGTGTTTTATGTGAGATCGCTAATAAGTAATGGAACCTTTGAGAACCATGAATGTTTACTTTAATATCTTAAACTGAAGTAGAGATTAGCTGGATACCCGCAGACTTGAATATTATTTTTATTAGGACTCGTCACAAAGAAGCTGAAATCAAAACTCCAGAAGTTTCGGTACGATCTCATGCAAATTATTATTCACCAGTGTATCGATTTGACAGAATAGACTCAAACCAGTTTTTACATCAGGTGGAAACTATTCAGATCCGTAAGTAAAATAAAACTTTCAAAACATTTGGTTTGGAAGGACGACAATATTTGGTGCGATCTCAAAGCAAAACAAACACTGCGGAGCACATTGATTATTCAAATCAGTTCGCAGAAAATGTCACACATTCAAGACTCGGACTTTGAAAACGGAGATACATTAAATAAAAAAAACCTCCATAATATTTATTTGGTAGAATTTATCATTTCCCAGTAAAGCTGAGAAGCTAGTGGTGCATTTTAAACTACAACGCAATAAAATCACACTTAACGCAAAGTTCGCGGCACTCGATCTTGTGTCAAAAACCAGACAATCAGTCTCCACGGCTGAAAGCACACGTGAACTCGGAGAATCGTTGTATCACCGAAAAGCTGGCTTCTTGAATTGAAAACATATGCAATAGATGACTTAACAAAATACTGAATGATTGACGGATCTATTAAAGTTTTAATCTACAAAAGCTAAAGTTTATCAGATGAAATAAAAACACCGAACTAACGATAGGACCGTGTTTAGTAACGCAATCCCACGCAACCTTTCTTTTGGTGACCCTCGATAATTATTAATTTGGTCAATGGTGAGCCAGTAATTAACGTTTTGGTGGCCATTAGATAGTCAATACCATCAAGGAACATTCATCATGGATTTGAAGACTGATAGCTTCAAACGCTTAGTTTAATACCACCGTTTCATTGCTACGCGATAGCGTGAGACATTCCCGCCGGGACATATTTTTGCCGCTCATCGTGATTTGCAGTCTTTATATACTAACTAACTAATATCCTGGAACTCACGGTAACTCAAACAATTTTTCACTCCCCTTGAGTGTATCAATATTTATTCTACTTGCCTCCTAAAACAGCCGAGTGCTTGAGATATATATATTCGCTTTT
Organism: Actinernus sp. WN-2022; assembly: GCA_030867875.1. Taxonomy (NCBI): domain Eukaryota; kingdom Metazoa; phylum Cnidaria; class Anthozoa; order Actiniaria; family Actinernidae; genus Actinernus; species Actinernus sp. WN-2022. The sequence continues at coordinate 18,141,077 of JAOWCC010000019.1, read as the reverse complement.
CGATTATCTTACTCTAGAAAACCTTTTGATGAAAGAGGGAAATAAAAGTCGAAGTTGGAAACATAAATCTTAGCGTATGAAAACAGCTGCGTCCTTCCCGAGTTCAAAGAAGCGACCAATTCTTGCATTAAGACTTCAACTTCTTGCGTTTCATCTTCTTGCGGATAAGCTCAACATATTTAGTTCTTGCGCTTCAGCCTGAACTTCTTGCGGTTTAGTAGTTCTTGCGTCTAAAGCGCAAAAAGTTGGTTTAGGCCTTCTTGCGGCAGCTTGCGTGTTCTTGCGTCGCAAGAAGTTACTTGCGCCACTTCTTGCGCGTGCATTATTTTACGGCTGTACTGTACAAGAATCGTCATGATCTACATACAATAAATTTAACTTCATAAAACGAAAATCGAATGTACATGTACATGTATATACAGGGCTTATGGAATTATGCGCGGATGCGGACCCGCATAATTTGGCTTGCTCCGCATAATCCGCATAATCCGCCAATTCCCGCATAATCCCGCATAATTTGGAGAAATTTATAGAAAATCATAAAACAGGTATCTATTTTCGCTATTTCTCAAAGACTCTTACCCAATTTATCCGAAGTTAACAGTAGATTTCCTTCCCAAATCGTCGAACATTGAGCAATCGAAACGACGATTCGCAACGGGAATAACAAGGCGTTGTATTTTGAAAACCGTGGGGGCCTGTTGTCTAAATTTCGATAGAACGTGCCTCATTATTGGTGGAAAATCTAGAGACAAGGTTTCCTAAGTGGTGAATCACAATTTGGAATAGAAAAACAACTCTGTTTTTACGTTTTCCGCGGGAAAACATGAATTCTTTTTAGATCAAGTTCCCCCATAGCGTTTTGCGAGTTTAATTATGGTTTAAAAACATGGATAATTTTGTTGTAAGAGAATCAACAGAGGAAATTAAACGGAAACGTCACGAAGCGATAAATGTTTCAGCTCGAGATCGAGTAAATCAATTTCAAAACTGTTAGTGCAGACAGCAGTCTATGTGGACATGATCGTCGAAGACTAGCTAGGCCTAGACAGAATAAATGTAAAGGAAATATCAACTTGCGTTTATTAGTCTATGCTCATACGGTACGTCGAACAGCGTTTTCGCGTATGCTGCGTAAGCTCTAGTAACGACCGCTACTATTAATTCTCGTTTTGGGTCAGTTAAATTCTGTACAGTATTTAAAAATAGATTAAAAAAGCGACGGCACCCCCAACTGTTAAACCTTATTTCCCTTAGTCCCTTACCGCTAAATCGGTTAGCGGTCTGTCAAAGTAATGTGTCGATTTCCGCATCTGCGATAAGGCGACAACTACAACAGCATTTCAAAAACCGGCTTGGTTTTTGTTTCCTGGTTTTCTTACTGAAATGATAATTACGTCTTTTGAAGACATTTCCACAAAGTAGACAACATTTTCATACTAACCTGAAATAAAACCTATGACCATAACCAGGGGTTTCAATAAGTTTTTAGGCAACCGGTGGTCCTGACGTTAGAGGCGGTGGTTTACAATGTACCTAGTAAACTTTACTCAACACTTAATAAAAAAACACTAACGATCGTGTGAAGTAGCCGGCGGTAAGAAGCAAAGTAACCGGCTTCTATTGAAACCCCTGCATAACGCTAGTAAACTTGCTGCGTCAAGAATTTTACGAATACTTGGGGTCAGTTGACGTTTAACATAGACTTTCTAGTACATAGATTTGAACACAAAGGGATACTAGTTAAAATGGATTTGAGACAATTAACCATCTCTCTAGCGACTTTTTTTAAGTGAAACACGATAAAACAAATTTGTGCTAAAAAATGTATGACGTCATCCCGCATAATTTCTCGCATAATTTGCGATGTTTCCCGCATAATTTGCCAAAAAATCCCGCATAATTTTGATTTTATTTCCGCATCCTACCATAAGCACTGTATATACAATGTCATGTACATGTAAGAGCAGAGAGTGTCACTCAGTCCAATTGTTACTTACATTGTATGCCCGGCATTTTGCATACAGCCCTTCAAAATGCTGTTTTTCCACCTCCAATCGATTGTTGATCCTTCCAAAAATGCATTTTTGAACATTGTTTGTCCTCCAGAAAAGCCTTTGCCATGGGATCACAAGCTCAATTCATTCATTATTGAAGTGATATATCAGCACAGGACTGTTTCCTGTTAATAGGCCTTTTGCAGCTACAAAATTGTACATGTAACAGTCACATGCTGATAAAATACTTCATTAATGAATGAACTAAGCTTGGGAAAGGTGTTGCCATGATGCCAAAGAGAAGCTACATGTACATGTATCTTTGAAAACACAGTTTTAGAAAGATCGACAATCCATTGGTGGAGGAAAATAGCATTCACAAACAGGTTTTTCTCTCTCGTACAACTACCTTTACATAAATGAATATTATTTTGCCATCCACTACAACCACATAATTGCCTAGTACATGTACAAAATGTATGTATAACTGCAAAAGGCTTATTGCCTCTGGTTTTCCTTTACGACAATGAGCTTGCCTGTTTGGTTGAAGGTTTTTAGCTTTCCTTCTGCTTTTGTCATTCTCTTCCATTCAATTTTGATTGGATTTCCCTCAGCATTGCACTTAAACTTTCCAGAATCTCCTTTGTACTGAAGAATCTGATCTTGATTTTTGTCTTTAAGGGAGGGATTGAACCGTGGTTGAACTGTTAAAAAGAAGACAACATTAATTAGAAAAAGTCAGGATGAAAGACACCCGTCGATAGACTAGCCTCATTTTCATACTTCTAGAGTTTCATACAATGTACATTTGTACATGTACATGTATGTGGTTTCATTACTAACCAGCTGAATGGATTATGCTTTCCTGACCAATCAGTGTACATACTACATACATACACATCAAACAATTTGATTACGAAATGTATGTATAAAGGAACGAGCCAGGCTTTGCCATTGCACCATTCCTACTTTAGAAACACATTAATTTTTGTCCCTTGAAAAAATAAGATAATGGTCAAATTGTCCCATTTGTCCCCTTCCAAAGGAAATTAAAATAATGCCAGATCACTTGCAAAAGGGCCAACTTGCCCCTTCTGGCTCAATCTCTGATGTACATACATGTACATGTACGGCTAAAGTGAACAAGTTGCAACATAAATATGTTGAACAGCTTACCAACCACTAACCGTCTTACTGACAGCTTACCGACAATACTTGAGAATGGTTTCCACAGTTTCCAGCTGATAGTACAAACAGAGAATTTTCGTCTCAAAGTGTACGCCTGTGCGTACATGTTTGAACAAAATTATTTTGTCAATAGCATATATATGCTTACTACGTTGTAGATAGTTGGATATTGATGAAAATAGTGTACTCAATAATAATAAATTATCTGTCTTTTCTTCTTTGCAGCATATTCTCAATATCTTGGATTCCCAACTATCTGATATCACGTGTTCTTTAACAACACAGGCAACCCGTTATTAGTCATTGCCGCGTATGTATATGTTTGCCAGCTTTTTGTTGATACAGTTGAGATGTTCTTTCAGCCATAGAGATTGATTATCTGGTTTTTGACACAACAAGAGTGCAGCAAACTTCGCTGGAAGTGTGAATCCGTTTTGAAAGGCAAGGCATAATCTGTTTACGAAGAAAAAAAACCTAACACATCAACATAGAAATCACACCATAAATGTATGTAAATAGCGAGGCAGTAGCAGTATTCAAAACTTAACTATTAGCTGTATCTCAACATTCAATTAATTCGTCAAAACTCCGCCAAAACATTCTATCGTCCTCTTGACAAAATTAATAATCATCTCAGGGTCAACCAAAAGAAAGGGTGTGGGATTGCGTTACTAAACACTGTCCCTAAACACAGCTGTCACTGGTGTTTTTATTTCATCTGATAAACTTTACCTTTACATATTTATGGTGCAACTTGTTCACTTTAGCCTACATGTACATACATGTACATACATGTACATGTTCCACGTTAATTAGAGGATTTGGATTTGGTACAGTAGACAAGTTGTAAACTACCCATTAGGGTTTGTCTGTATCTGTAAATAAGGCGTGGGAACACTAAAACTTGATTGGCTAACTATTTTTACACGAAAAAAATGTGCCTGTGCAATTTTACTGCCCTAGCTATATTGGTTTCTGAAGTAGCTTCATTTTAATAGTCTTCCAATGAGCTAAAGGGCTCAAGAAAATTAGTCCAAAAGTTCCAAAGATTGAGTTCTTCGCTTAAACTATAAAGCAGTACATGTATGTTTGTTGTTTAACTATCAATTTGAGCAGAAATTTTTAAGGAGTACTAGTGTACTGTACATGTACCAGCTACTTTTCCAGACTTATATTTCCTCACATATAAGCCACATATCATGTATATGCTGCACCCCTAACCTTGGCTTGACAAATGGGAACTGGCTTTGCAAAAAAAGACTAAGGAAAAAACTCACATACAAATGTATAAGCTGCACTTCAAACTCGGGAAGAATCCTTTTTTCTTCGAGTTCATAAATGCTCGTACTTGAAGCAAAACTTCTTCAGAAGAGAATGTGGTCATTCTATGTCATGCTAAGTTGCTATCACAACTTCAAATATGGTTACAACATAACATTGCATACATGTGATTTTTATGTACATATCATGTCAAGGATCGTCTGAACGAAAAGTAAATTTCAAAATATACCTTTCACAACAATACTGGTAGAAATATTGTAATCCCTCAGGAGTCGTATCACTGAAGTTAATTCACAAATGTATGTACCGCCATCCTCCGGTTTTTGGATTTTGATCTCCAGAGATCTGAGTTTCTCCTCGGCTGGATAGCGAACTGTCTCAATTACTTCACCATCCAGCTTTACCCATTCTAGCTTTTTGAGTACAGTCTGTGTGGGATCCAATCCCTTTTTTGTCAAATTACAAATCAAAGTAACATGATCTCCAAACTTGACATTTTGGTCATCTGAGACTGAAATCTGTGGCAGTTCCTTTTCTGCAAAGAGAAAATTAGACAAGAAAATACCATGTACGTATAATAAAAATTATACAAACAATAGATTACTAGTTTATGGTGCAAAAAAAATTAGCGGTATCTTTTTTCGTGTCATTCGTAAGGTTTACTGCAGTTTGTGATATTGTAGGCTCAGTATTTTTTTATCGGTGGCCATATTGGATTGAAAGCATGCCTTTGGGGATTTCGGCTTCGTGTTTAGATATGGAATTCCGAGCTGCTGTTTATTGGAACGGAAGCTGTAAAAATAATCTCTAAATCTTCTTTTCTGGCTATTATTTGTACAATTCGGATCATAGTAGTGGTAATTAGCCATCTTTGCCCTCAAAATTCCGCCTTTTACCCTCACCATGCATTGGCAGGTAAGATACATGTAAACACTGGTTAAAGTATGCTACATTTGTAACTGCTGTGAGAGGCAAGTAGCAGCTGATATTTTGAGTGTTAGCCCTTTGTCAGAGCAAAAGAAGGAATTATATACATGTACCATTCCCCATGCACCCACAACACAACACCACCAGAGTGCCAATCTTCTTTACTTTATTACATTGTACATGTAGTTTAATGAACTACACCACCTCTCAACTTTACTGGAAAATACATGTAAGAAAGGTCTATGAAATAAACATTCTGGAGTTATGCTGATTAATTAAATAAATGTGGATCCATTTTCAAAGGCCTGCATGAGTCTCTCAAATTCCGTGACACAGAAGTACACAACTTTTTCTGTGAACTGATTTAAATAATCAATTAGCTCCAGTGTTTATTCTGTGATTACACACAAAAAAATTGTTTTAGAAATTGAGAGACAGACTGTCAATCAAATGTTTTGACAGTATATTTTATTTTTACAAATGAAGGGCTGTGTGCTAAAACTTCGCTTTTTGATTAATAAAACCCGTAATTTCTAATCTAGAATGTTAATAGGATATCAATTTAAATCTCAAATAAATGAAATAATACACAAATTAAGCAAGCCATCGCATCATTTCTACAGCGAAAAGAGTTGTTATTGTTTTGCTATTCTAATAGTTTGGGGGGGGGGGGAGAAAGGTTTAGAAAAACAAAATTGTCACGCACGCGCTCATTCATTGCATATTGGGCGGGAAATTGCTAACTGTTTACAAACTGAATCTCGAACAAACTATTGCTAGCTGCCAAGCTGGAGAAATGGTTGAAACCGGTGGAGGTTCTTGTTGGAATGGCAGACTAATAATAATTTGGAAAGAGTGACTCTGTGTAAAGTGTTGTTGGACATCATTAAGTCGCCAGCTTAACTCATGGTTGAATGAAGAACTGTTTGACTACATCGCTGGAGATTTACGTAGAGTCGTGTCTTGTGGCAAAGCAAACTGTTAAATAAATATTTTGGAGCTAAGAAGACCATTTCAGTAAGTTTCATGGTCTGAGCTTTCCAAACATAGTTGTGTTGGGCCGGTTTGTGCTTTGCCTGGCCATGGGGACTTATAAAAGATTCTTAAGACAAAACCGTATAGAGTTTCCCTGCCAAAATGTTTGCTGTGTACCCATAATTCCTTTCGGCCCATGTTAAGTCCGAAGGGGAGCCAACGTAACAGGTCTCAGGTCTAATCCTTGTCATGCCCGAAATAATTATACTATTTTTCAAATCTTTTTTCCCCCATGATCAGCATTTTCACATACACGAACTTTGTAAAATTTGACTTCATTCTGCATGAAAAAACCTAAAAGCAACCATTAAAGTAAAAACGAATCGAACAACTTAAAACGTCACTCCATCAGTTTTTGCATACAGCCCTACGAATGTATGTGTAATTTTTCAATATATATTTTGCCACAACACTTGTCAAGCAGTTATATTTAGAATACCAATTATCATAAGTGTGACTTTCAATTTGCAACCACAACTAATAATTTATTGTAATATTTTCACTGGGCTACATCTTTTTAACTTCTTTTTAACTCCAAATTATACATGTATATATGTATATGTAGACATATGTAAAAGTCACTTCTAAAGATTTTGATACATGGACTAGTTTTACAGTCAACTTTTGAGTTATTTGTAAGCCAGATATTGGTATCTCCAACAAACAGCACAGTCTACATAATTATTATTGTTTTGAACACCTGAGATCAACAGTACTGTATGTACAAAATGTATGTATTAGTTTGTTTAAGAAATCTGTCCAAAGTGTTAAATGTCAGTGATTTATTACAAAAAACCCAAACAAATTTGATTTGAATCTTCCGAATGTTTCAGATTGTCAGCTTCAACAGTTCGAAAAGCTCATGTAATGTAAACAAAGCAAACAAAATTTGTTGCTACATATCAGCCACAATGTCGAACTTAACTGGTAAACATAATTACAGTAAATTATTTGGTGACAACCAAAAGTTGATCATTGCATTGGGCAGAATAAATATTTCATTGCTAACTAAGTTATTAAACTAGATAATTATTGTGTTATAACTGCAGCTTTCGACTGTACCACAGTAAAATGCCAGTCATTACCGCAGTCAAACCTGTAGCCACTGCACATGGTTTGACCAGATCCAGATACTTCAATAATTCCAGACAGCATTGTATTGAATGAGTTGTTGGAAAGGTGTAACGCGGACAATCTCATGCATCTGCGTGTTTGGCACTTTAATTACAACACACAATTAGATGCAAAGAGAAACAGACAAGAACATATTAGGCACATGTGGTGATCACATACACTACTGACAGAAAGTTATGAAAGCGAATTTCTTTGAAATTCGTCGAATTTCAAAGAAATACTTCGAAGTTTAACAGTTTCCGAAATTTCAAAGAAATTTCGATTTGCCTTTTGTCTTTAACTTCGAAATTTCGTTCCACTCTTTCGAACATTATGGCGAACGATTCTAAATGTTGAATCGAAATTACGATGGATCCAATTTTCGAATCGATTGTACAGCAAGATGTGAAACTTAATTCCCAATCCTCATTTGCTCATTAACGATAAAGGCAGCCTTAAATCCAAACTTTCCGTGAGTTACATGTAAGTGAATAATACCTCTCGGTAACAAGCAATCGAACTTTTCAAACTTTTCAAACTTTTCAAGCAATCCGTTCAAACGATGCACTCAATCCGTTACTCAATCAAAGCTTCTGGAGCTTTCACGAAGGACTAAAAACGTTCTAACGGTAATCTTGACATTTGTGCCGCGGGAAGTGTGATTTTATTGCATTGTAGTTTAAATCACCACAAAGCTTCTCAACTTTGCTTGCAAATTATAACGTCTACTAAACATAACATTCTGGAGTTCTTTTTATTTAATGTGGATCCGTTTTCAAAGGTAACGAGGTCCGAGTCTTGAATTCCGCGACTCAGAAGTGTGACATTTTCCACGAACTGATTTGAATACTCAATAACTCAGCTCCGCAGTGTTTGTTTTGCTTTGAGATCGCACCAAATATTCTCTACAGATTAAATTTTCTTTTAGAAATCGAGATGGCTACAGAATTAAACGTTTTGAAAGTGGAAACACTTTCCACCTGGTGCGAAAAATGGTTTGAGTCCACGGCACTCTTGTTTTTGCGTTAGATTTTGCTTTGTTTACACGTTTACCATATCGCAACGAATTGTACATTTCCAATGAGAAATTTCGAGCGGAGCTATTTGAAATTTCAATACGAATTTTCGAACCATTCGAATTTTACTTCGAAACTTCGAAATGATGCGTGAAATTTCGAGGTAAATTTGTTTCTTGCGTATCGAAATATCTCCGAACATTCGTACGAAATTTCGAATATAACAAAGAGCGAATTTCGGTGAAATTCGCTTTCATTACTTTCTGTCAGTAGTGTACGGACTGAGCATGGTATACAAACTGACCAGGAGTCAAATACAGGTATTTTTGAATGGAAATTGCGTGCAGGGCCATATATATGATAAACTTAAAGTACATTACATGTACAATGTACATATAATTATATAAATTGTTATTACTCACTTAGAATAACAGTGACTGAAAATCCATACAGGCCATCATGATCAGTTCCATTTCCCTGACATTCATATCGCCCTCCATGTTTGGTGTCATCATTTACAGTCACATTGTTGATGTGCAGTGTGGTGAACAGCTTTCTGCCATTATCTGCAATTTATAAAAGATTGGCACAGTACTTGAGCAGGGAAATTCAAATCCTAAGGATACATGTACTTAGTAATAATATACAACACGGGAACCTACATACATGTACATGTAGATCACGCAATTTGATTGGCTCACTATCTCGGAATAATGAGCAATAGCCACCTACAAAACTCTGGATAATTTTGAAACAAAATGGCAGCCGTAAATTCATGTTTCGCGATTGTTTCCAATGCGGAAATTTTAGAAATTCAACAAAAACAGTGCCCAAAAGCACTAAAAAAGCTACAAAATACAAATGTATAATGGCCTTCAAGTGTTTCAAGGTAAAATGTTTGCATAAAATGTACAAATTTAAAGCAACTGTCACAACTTGTTTTGCCGTAGAAAAGGCTTTGTTTACAAAAGTTACATTTGTCACGCCTTCTATTTAAGAAATAAAACTAAAAAACACTAATTCTCATTTTGTGTTGAGGTTCCCGTGTTGTATATACTAAAACAATTATTCGCCTCAGGCTCAGTTGATATTGGTGAATATTCCCCTCGACTTCATCTCGGGGAATATTCACCAATATCAACTTCGCCTTCGGCAAATAATTGTTAAATATACTGAAGAATTAAAAACAGGTTTTGCTGTTTAGTCTTTAAAAATTCTACTACTAACACATAGATTTGCAAAGCTGTATTGCACTGCTCAGTGGATTTTTTGCTTTAAGGCCAGGCTATGTCATGGTGTTACATTGCCATGTACATGTACACAATGTAGGAGCTAATGTTTGATTGGTGGTTGTTAATTGGCTACAAACAGTTAAAGTCCCATTTCCCACTTAAGCTTGACTGAAACGATATGCAATGATTATGGTCTTGACAACTACACTTTGTATAATTATACAGTTCAATCATCATGTTTGCATATATTTACTTTGCTTTAACTTTAACCATCCCACATGTTCTTGAGGCTTGTAAGTTCACATGAAAATCGCTTGGACTGCACATATTATAAAGGCCTCTCGCCACAACAGTCAGCCCCTTTCTGGTACATGTACATGTTCATAAAAATATACATGTCAACTGACAAGGGAAGCAAGGTGCAGATTATATTTTGAGTGCTAGCCCTTTTGCTTGGGCTGCCTGTGGTATTCCTGTTTGCTTGGGCTGCCTGTGGTGGCTCAAGTCATAAATAATTTCAGCTGTGTCTAATAAATTATTGTTTTCTTTTTTCTTCATCATCGTAAGTTGGAAATTGTATAACGGATCCATGACCTTGCTATCCATGTGGGAGAGGTTTTGGTAAACCAGTATTTATTGTAAACGTCTTCCTAACTAAATTGTCTAGAGTGCAGTCATTAAACCTGTGAAACAATTCCAAACTTGTTAGAACTAGTTAATAGCATCACAATTTACGTGAAATATGTAGTGCCAAAAAATGAGAAACAACGCATGAAACAACAATACAATTAAATTGAATAGACCCTTGATTTATATGCAGTAAAGAATATTATTCATGAACCAAATTAATGAGCAGTGGAAATCAATGACACATGCAAAATAATAAAAGACACAGACACAACTAAAGACCAAAAACGTACTACATACACAATGTGTAGTTCCAGAAAATATCCATACCCCCTCCCCCCTCCCCCCCCCCCCCCCCCCCCCCACGGAAGGGACTGGAAATTCCAGATGGGTTGGGGGGATCAGAGGGACCACAAAATTACATTGTATGGGAGAAAAGTGGAAATTCCAGAGGGGGGGGGGAGGGTATGGATATTTTCTGGAACTACACAATACATGTACATGTTTATTCTCCCCTTGTTTTAAACACCCCAGAGAAAATCAATGAAATAAAATCAAGACATAACAAAAACAATGTTTAGAAACTACGTTTCAAATACACCATACACATTTGGTTACATTAACCATTTTTATTCACAACCTGCAAAATATTATTGCCTCACCGGCTCAAACACTAAAATTAGGCATTCAGGAATTCAACTGAAATTTATTTTATTTGAACTAATTCAATTAATGTATAGTTACATGATAAGTATTCTAAAAATTATGAAACAATATATATTACGTTTACAATACATGTAATTAGTAAATAATAGTAATAGCATGGTTTGTAGACTGTGGTATTTGGCATAAATATGAGATTTCAAAATTCTTTGAAATTTTACAAGCCGTATATAGCGGTGAGTGAAATTACAAGGAATTTTGAAATCTCTCAAGTGGTATTTATGTTAAATATCACGTACAAACCATGCTATTAAATGTTCATAATACAAGCTATTATAAGACATTTTCTGGGGCAATCCCTTCACTACTTGATCATGCTCAGTCAAAAACCAACAAACTCATTCTCAGACAGAAAAGGCATTATTGATAACAATAAAAAAGATCTGAAAGAATAGAAAACTTACACATTTATGCGGTCCATATGTAAATGTATCCTTGTATTTTTTTAAAGTTCTTCATCAAGTTAAGGAATGTTTCAGTATTCTTGTGTGATTCCTTACTGGGGATCCTGCCATACTGATCAAACTTCTGCTTGTTTGAGTACCCGAAAACTAAATTGTGTTTGAGTCTTTCACAAAGATTTTTCAATAGATTCTCAACAACATGATTTTGTAAACTGTCAGCTCTGCATACCATATTTGCTTGTTTTAAGCTTCCTTTTCCAAGATTTTCCCTTTGCACTTTTGGGTAAACATGTCTGCCATCTTTCTTTTAAAGAAACACTGGTTGCATGTTTCCCAAATTTGGCAAGAGCTACCATATATGGGTTTGTAATACCTACATTGTACATGTACATAATCTAGCGATTATGACACTTTACTAAAGAAGGCTGGAAAGACATCACTCTATACTCGCAGAATTCAAGACATTGCATTACTAGTTTATAAATCACTTCACAATCAATCGCCACAGTATATAAAGGACTTATTTAAATTGTGTGTATCTACATGTAACTATAATCTTAAAGGAATTGATATTCTGACTTTACCTAAGCCACTGAGATGTTTGGGACCTAAAATTTGGAACAGTCTCACAGATGAAATGAGATCGGCTGCCAAAATAAAACTTTAAAAAAACTTGATTTGAAAACATGAATTCTAATCGTTTTTTAAAATATCTTTTTATATTAATTTTAAACACATAATTATATATATATTATTATAGATATTTGTATTTTATAGTTTTAGCATAGTTTTTTCCCCTTTTTCTCTAATTATGTGGCTCTCTTAGTTATTATAATTATTATCATTAATTATAGGCTTGGTCAAACTACATTGTAGCACCCTGCAGTGTGCTATATATAATTACCGAGGGTAAATAAAGTTCATCATTATTATTATTATTATTAGGTATATTACAAATTACGCTGAAATACCACTGCTCTCAACCAATCAAATAGTATGTACATTTCTCAGTTTGTATTATATTAAGATAAACAGTAAAGCATTCAAGTTTTCTGGGAACTGTAGAGTGATTTCACTTAAACTGTGAAACAATATGTAATAGTTGGTGTCTATTAGACCCAAACAAACAAAATAAAATAAAAGATTTAGAGAGTAAAATCTGGAAAATCTTGGCAACACATAACCACTTTATTGATACATGTTACAATGCAATCAAAGGTCTTCCTCACCTTCTGTTTTGTTTGTGAAGTAGGTATGACCACTAGGACCCTCGTCAGGAATACTTCTTGTTCGACCATATTCATCTCGACGCCTAAAGACAATTTTTGTTGGTCTCACATTTGGTTCATTTTCATCAAATATGACACAGGTTACTTGAGCATTCTCTGATTCAATCGGATGAATGTTATCTGGGAACGGCTTGACGATCCTTTGTTTACCTGTCAGAGAATATGTAAAATAAAAGAGACACTGTTAACAGCCATCATTTAACAAATAGAAGATAGTTCTCCATGTTCTACATGTGTAACAATTATAGTGAGTCTCTGGAGGCCCTGAAATACCATTTACAGCACTCTCAGACGAACATTGCTGTCAAAAAGGCTCAGTAAATTGATTGTCATTTTAGGCTCGTTTCCCATTAAAAACGTTATTGCAATAAAATTCTTGTAATTCCTCAGACATATTCACCGAGTTAAAGCATAAGAAATCCGATTTTTATTCAAGTATTATGAGAATTTGACGAAAATATCTTTCTGGGCTCACTGCTTGTTGGAGCAGATCTTACAAGATCAGGATTTTCCTATCCCGACCGAGGTTGCGTCGGGATTCTGGATTTTCAAGTGAAATCGGGATAATCCTGACGAAATCGGGATGGTTGGATACTCTGTAATATATAATTATATACATGTAATTATATATAATTATATAATTCCTTCTCCCAAATACTAACAACATACACAATTTACGCGAGGCAGTCCTGACAGATAAACACACACACACTAAACCTCAACATGTTATAATGTTGCAAGTGAGGTCCAATATTAATTAAACCCAGATATGCTATTACACTGTAAGTGAGATCCAATTTCTCAGACTGTTATTGCCCAACACTGGGCATGAAAACCATGCAATGTGGTAAGTGGAGATAAGGAACTAGTTTCTCTTTTTCTTTCATTCAAAGAGAAATATCATTTATATAATTATAATTAAAATGTATATATAATTGAAGGCCTGGGTGGAAAAAGGGCTTAAGTAGTATGTTTATAGAGGCGCTTAATTAAACTGACAAAAAACGTAATTATCATCTAGCATGCTAAGATATTTATTATAATACTTGAAATGTAATAGGAATGAAATAAGGCTCAAAATAAGCAAGTCATCAAGCCATTTCTACAGCAAAGATATTTATTTTTGTTTTGTTATTCTATATTGGGGGAAAGGGGGGGGGGGGGGTGGAGATACATCTAGAAAGAACATTATCGCATGTGCACTCATTTGCTGTACGTTTCGGTGGGAAATACCTTACCGCTTACAAATTTAATCTCAAACAGAATTTCGCTATCTCTGAAGTCGGCCGCCAAGCTGGAGAGATGGTTGAAACAGTGGAGATACTTGTTGGAAAGACGGAGTAACAATTCGAAAAAGCAACTCAATGTAAAGGGCTGTTGGACATCATTAAGTTGCCGGCTTAACTCATGGTTGAACGAAGAACTGTTTGACTAAAAGGGGGTTTGTTATCGCTGGAGATTTACATAGAGTCGCATCTTCAGGCAAAGCAAACTGTTACTATTTTGGAGCTAAGAAGGCCATTTCGGTAAGTTGCGTGGTCAGAGCTTTCCAAAGAAAGTCATGTTGGGCCTTGTTTGTGCTTCGCCTGGGGACTTATAAAAGATTCATAACAAAAGGCAAAACCCTATGGCCATCTCCTGTTGAAAAATTTGCTGTATACCCAAAATTCTTTTCGGCCCGTGTTAAGTCCAAAGGTAAACCAAAGGGAATCAGGTCTAATCCGTATTAGCTTCAGGGATAGCTAGTGAGGATTTCGGAAAGATTATAGTTTCAAAATGCAAAGCAACTGAAACTCTGTTAGCCATGCAATAAATCCTCTTATAAACAACATTTATTTGTGAAATGCGCGGGAAGCAAATTTTTGATAAGTAAAAGGGTTAATGCATTTAAATTTGAAAAATAAAATTTATATGGTCATGAACAAACAAAATCAGCTGAACGGAACTGAAAAATCCCCAAAGAAGCCAAAACAGAATGACCACAGACACTGATAAGCAATTTTTGACTTGGATCTCTGGTAAACAAGCTTGGAACATTAACAATAGCGGTAAGAGAAGCGAGGAAAAGCTAAAAAAAAAATATATTTCTTTTTCAAATCTTTTGTTTTTCTATAATCAGCATGGTCATGCTTTTTGTAAAATTCTACTTGAAAAAACCTAAAAGTCACCGTAGAAGAACAGAAAAGAATGACGATAAGTAAAATTATCACTTACATGTAAGTCGTTTTCGTCCCCACCCCTTCATTTGGAGGTGGAAAATAGCATTTTACAAACAGGTTTTGCTTATAACACTACCGATTTTGTGAACATTATTTTTTTTCCAACTACATGTATTTATATAATTTTTTTCTCAGCGACTCTTGCCCTATGAACTAACCCAATTCCTAACCCTACATTTAAAAACACCCTAACCATCAACAATGGTGATCACTAATTGATAGTGTTTAGAGCTACACTGTAATCACTACTAACAATAATTATTGGAGACTTACATCATTGCATAATTAAAATAATGAAACCCCCAACCCCAAAAATAAGCGTTTTCCTGAATTTTGACTACAGCCATGTTAGAGTCAAAAACCCCTTCCCCCCATTCAATGATGCCCATAGAAACAGTGCATGCTGTACTCACTCCCACTGAAACAACATTGACGAGGGGGGAGGGAGTGAAGTTGGTAAAATGCGTGATTTTGTTAGTGTGTGTACTTTTTCCAAATGAATGCTAAGGTCTCATCCTATTACAATGTACATGTATGTCTCTGATTGTAGATCACTAAAAAGCACAGACAACATTTAAAAGAATTTCCCTTTATTTGAACTGGTTAAAAAAAACCTAGTTGAACTGAGATCATATTTGAACTAAAACATACATAATTTTTTACATTTTTTTTTTTTGTAATTTTTGGCTGGTTTTTACTACTTTTTGTTTATGTACTGTACTTTTGTAATACACCTATCAATGTTAAGCCCATACAGTGTACCTCAAAGCATCTATGAGAGGAGGCTACAGATTATTTCTTTGTAATTTTTGGCTGGTTTTTACTAGATTTTGTTTACATGTATGTACTGTCCTTTTGTAATACGCCTATCAATGTTACTGTAAGCCCATAGGCCATACCTCAAACCATCTGCAAGAGGAGGCTACAGATTTTGAGAGTGGCTTTTGTTCTGGACGAGGGAATATCAAACAGTCCTCTTATGGCCAGTGAAAATTGTTTTCTGGTCAATGAAAAGTCAAGGAATTTCATTTCCTGATAACAGATGTAAAATTCCCTGACTTTTCCCTGACCTTAAAAAAAAAAAGTTTTCCCCTGACCATGGCAACCCTGTTTTTAGATATTAGTTGATCTAGTTATTGTAAATTTGAAATCTATTTTGTCAAATATAATAAAGATTGTTATTATTATTATTATCATAAATAATTTTCCATTCAGGACCTTGTATTTCTAAACATAAAAATTAGATTCAATACCACCATGAGCAGAGGTTTTTTCTTCTCTTTTTCTTCCTGCTTTGCAACTTGCTGAGGCTGTTTTGCAGTTTAACTCAGATCGCTATTTAGAAAACCTCTTGGCCCAGGGCATGCAGGCTTGTCACAGTAGAAGCTGGCAACTGGTGGATTTCTGCCAGCTGCCAGGTTAAAAGTACAATGTACATGTACATGTAGCTGCCTGTTTTGCTAAAATTTCCCTAAGTTCAATTATAGCATTTTAACCTATTCTTGTAACCACCTCAGGGCTCGTGTTTCGGTGTGAGATTGTGAGAATTTGCAATTTAATTTTGAAAATATCCCCTGCATTTCACAGGCGGAGGAGAGAAGTTTCCCCTCTTTTGACACCTTGTATCCCCCTTCTATTCTCAAAACAAAAACTTGCCAATTTTAATTTAATTACTTGTGTGCATTTTTCTGGTCACCATTTGGATTTTCCTCTCCACTTTCAAGACTGGACAGTAGTGGTTAGAGGGGGAATCAATTTTTGATGAAGCACATGGTGAATAGTACAGCCCTGTGGAAACACACAACATTGATGGTTTGAAGGGATGCAAAAAGGCTCTCCTCTCATTCCAAGAGGAGGCTACAATTGTCTCCCCTTCAAAATGGAATTCTCTCCCATTTTTAGGAAAAGGGTGAGACATGCTCCACCAAATCTTAAAGTGAAAAGCAAGCACTGCACCTGTAAGCACATATACATGTAGCCTCTTGTTTCAATTTCTACTGAAAATCCTGGACATGTCCACACATTTATGGCGAAAAAATCCCTATTTAAAAGTAAATATTGTTGTATTATATGACATGTACATTTGTGTATGTTGTAGGTCAATTTGACTCCTCAGGTCAAATTGACCCCGAGTCAATTTAACCTAGGTCAAATTGACCCTTCAGGTCAAATTGACCTTGAGTCAATTCAACCTAGGTCAAATTGATCTTGAGTCAATTCAACCTAGGTCAAATTGATTCAACCTGGTGATTGTGTTTAAGGTAATCACTGTTTAAAAATTCTTCAGGTAATTTTTTCAAGATTCTAACAAGGGAACTTACATTAAATGTTCATTGATATTTCTGTGTTGTTTAGTGATTAATAGCCCTAAAGAACCCTACATTAGTAAGCACCTGTTGTTGACGGTTAGGGTGTTTTTAAATGTAGGGTTAGGTAGATCAGTTAGTATTAGATCTCAGCATAATAGAAGAAGGGTTACAGTCTGTACAATTTAGTGACTAGCTCTAAACAACCTAAATAATATTAGTAAGCACCTGTTGTTGACGGTTAGGGTGTTTTTAAATGTAGGGTTAGGATTTGTATTAGATCTCAGCATAATAGAAGAAGGGTTACAGTCTGTATTATTTAGTAACTAATCGTTCTAAACACCCTAAATAAATTAGTGACTATATATTTATAGCTCTAAACACCGAAATTCCCTTCCTTTTCCCTTTACTTTATCTGTCAGTGATCTGAGTGATTACTCTGCAAAAGACAGTTTGTTTTGCAGAGAAGTACGAGTGGAGCCGTAATGAAGTACACCTGATCATCTATAAACAATGTATTTTTCTGGATTTAGCTTTCTTACTTATCTTGAATTGCTACAGTTTTCATGAAAGAACGCAGTCAACACAAACTTCATGTGTTACAGTTTGGACCGGGTTTAATATTGCGATCGTCCATGTTTTTCAAAAGATGTTTCCAAGTCCGATTTTGTTAGCAGTACGCATGCGTGCATAACGAGGGGGAGTGGGTTCCATGATTACTCACATGGAGAATAAATGATGTGTTCAAATCAACAAGCGCTTTCGTGGCGCAGTGCGATAATCCACTGGATTAATATCTACCAGGCGTTCCTCGTGATTCAGCCAAGTTAAGCCCGATCGGGTGAGGTAAGTAAATGGATGGATGACCTGAATGTAAGCACAGTCAGGGGGTTAAGAAAGTGATAGAAGTAGGGGGTGGTAGTAGGAAGAGAAGTGGGGATGTAAGAAGGGGAGAGGTGGGTTGCTAAAAAATATTTTGTAGGGGAGGGGTGGGTGAAAATGTTTTTTTTTGATAGCCAAACCTGAGTCAATTTGACCTAGGTTGAATTGACTCAGGGTCAATTTGACCTAGGTTAAATTGACTCGGGGTCAATTTGACCTGAGGAGTCAAATTGACCTGCAACATGTACATACATGGGCCACATCAGGCAAAAAGGGCACGGATGACATAATATGTAAATGTATTTTGAAATGGTACCATGTTTTTTATACTTGTGGTGAAATTACATGTACAATATACATCTCAAGCCCCACATTGTGCTACTAACAAGTAGTGTTGATTTCATGAAATTGACAAGTGAAATCCAAGACGAAATT
Organism: Actinernus sp. WN-2022; assembly: GCA_030867875.1. Classification (NCBI taxonomy): domain Eukaryota; kingdom Metazoa; phylum Cnidaria; class Anthozoa; order Actiniaria; family Actinernidae; genus Actinernus; species Actinernus sp. WN-2022. The sequence continues at coordinate 18,122,403 of JAOWCC010000019.1, read as the reverse complement.
TACGATATATTTACACAAGGGTCTGATCACAATTTTAGCAGGTGAAAATGATTCCTTATCATCAGACAATTGTTTCAAGGTGTAACTTATACTATTGCTAAAATCATATCACGGGCTACGGGGAGCAGGATGACTGCAGAAAATACATTTTTGGCCAAAAAGTGATCATCTTTTCATCTTATTTATTTTTTACTCTTTAATGCCAGCAGGTATAAATGAGTGTCATACGTCAAAATCATCCCCTCTGACAGGATTCCTAATTTTTGTGGTCATATTTGTAATTGGGCCCTTGCATCAAAATCACGTAAATTTCACCCCTAATTTTTGTTGTCAATTTCTTGAAACTGACATTTGTTGTTAGGAATGAAATGTAGCGCTTCTCATCAAGAATACAATACAATATTCAACCTGTTATTAGGAACACCACTGTAGGAATTATTTAACTTGAATGTCGTCTGGGCCCTTTTTGCCTGACGCCACCCACATATATTTCTATTCTGTTGAAATTATCTGACCTAAAATTATTTAACTTACAGTATTGTATGAACAGTTTATTACAAAATACAAGTAAAACTCATTCTAAACAAAACCTATACATCTACATGCAGGGCTAAAAATTATGGTCAGTCAGTTGCCGGTCAAGATCAGTATTTGGTTGAAACTGTAGTAACATTGACCAGTCAAAATGACCGGCAAGGCAAAGATTTGACCGGACAAGTTCCAATTCTGGCCGGACATTTTCCGATGACCGGCCGTTATTTTTAGCCCTGACATGTACTTTCAAAATTATGCAAAACCAGCCTCCAACATACATAACTATAATACTAGACATGCTTCAAAGAACCTCTTTGTCTTACCAGTCTCAACAAATTATGGAAAATTTTCTATTAAATCAACTGGTATTAAACTCTGGAATAATTTACCAACTAGCACAAGAGATCTCAAACGTTCAAAATTTAAAAGTCGCATAAAACATAACTGTTTAATGGCCTACGTGTAAATTTTCATCTCCTTTCACTTTACTTGTGATGAAATTATGATTAATCAGATGATACAGCTTAAAGTGCCACTACGATCAAATTTTGAGATAGCGATATTTTAGCGTATTTGTAAAGAAAAGTTGCTATACTTTTTGTCTACCCACACCGTTTTTTTATATGACGATGGGAAGTCTTATTTTTTTGGGTCCGAATCTTGAGTTTTTATGTCCGCCATTACTCTAACCCGTTCCGTGAAAGAGCCAATTTCCAGCGAACGTGACGTCATCTTCTCAACACAACAACATGCGGGGCTACGTTTCACACAAACTTTCGCACGAAATTATAAGTAAAGTACTTGTTTATACTATTTTTTCCAAAAAGGAAAGGAAAGAACGAAGTTTTGAATGGAAATACGCATTTACAAGAGCAACGCGTTGAGAAGATGACGTCACGACAGCAAACCGCTGGTCGAAAATCTCGAAGTATTTGGAACACACTTCAGTAATGGCGGCCGTGATTTCAACGGTAAACTCTCTGCAAAATTCATACGTTAATTTGGTCCTTTGGTAATATTTTTCACTGATTTGGATATTTTCGACACTGTGTGTCGTTTTGGAAGACAAAAAGGTAGAAAAGAAAATGGTTGAATTTCGTCGTAGTGGCACTTTAATGTACATTTCTTAGTTGTTATTGTATTTTTTGTACCATACATTAACAGTCCTTAATTTCTTTTCAATTTTTTTTAAATTATTTACTATATGACTATGATTACTTGGATTTATAGGCAAAGGCAGATCACACTACACATATTTATTTCACTTAATGGGGAGTTGACTTAGAAAACTTTTAGTTCCTTCAACTTCCCTGCACCCTTTCCTATTATATAATTTCTTCTTTCCTCTTCCCCCCCATATCTATTATCATAATTATTAAGTGTATATGTCTGTAAACTACCCAAATGTAAAGTAACGAGTGTGAAATAAAGTACATATATTATACATGTATATATGGCCTTATAAAATTAATGTATATACACATAAATATAAACAAAAAAATGTATGTAAGATTAAGAATTGAGATAATCATGCATTGGGGTTCTCTCTCCCTCCCCCACAAAGAGGAGGGAGAGAGAACCCCTAAGAAGAGCTGCGGGGGAGGCTAGCATTCACGGCTGATTCAAAACAAACAGAAATTCGCTGACAGTTTTGACAGATGTGCTTATGAATGTCTTTCAAAATATACATTTGTACATGTTTATGGGCGAGGAACACTACATATTCTTGAAACGTTTGCCATTCGATGTCATCTAATTGGACTGGGAGCAATTAGTAAAAAAATTCGAATGCTTGTTTATAATTATAGTCCCAAAAATCCAGAAGGCAGAGCCAGAAGCCTGATCAACACTCGAGTTCATCAGTTCGAGAGCAACTTCTTGGTCAACAAATTCTATACACACATGCCGACATACATGTAGTATACGTAGCGTTAAACACCGACACCCAGTTCATGTATTTTGAGGTATTTCACCTCGATCTAGTCAACGAAGAAAGGGAATAATTTCAAGGTTGTCGCGCATAAAAGCACGCGGAGCTGGCCTCGCTCGTCAAAGAGCAGCTGTTTCAGATGGATTTGAAACTACAATCACGATTTTCTTTTTAGACAATCACCAGTATCAACTGAGTGTGAACCTGTGATTAAAATGCGCTTACCTTCAGCGAGTGAAGCGAAGTACAAGGCGAGTAACGGCAAACAAATCTCGAATAACTTCGGCACAGCCATCTTGCCTCCTCTTCACCGACTCCACCTTAGCCGGCCCAGACCCCTTCCGCTGTCTGCTCGGTTGTTTGAGCACAGGACTACCGGACGTTGCTACCGCGCGCTAGCCTGAATTTCAGACGTCTCCTCTGGGTTCGTACGCACACGCCGCCGACTAGCCTGATTTTCAGACAGTACGAGGTCGTCCGCTCACTTCGGAGGAAGGAAGTGAGCGGACGACCTCGTACCGTCTGAAAATCAGGCTAGCCGCCGACAGGCTCATCTAAATTCATTTGAGCAATTTTGATTGTCGAGTGTATATTACTATCGTCTACTCAAATATACTCAAAATACAGGAGTCGGAGAGTAGTATAGTCGGAGTCAGTTAAATACCACTTTTTCTTGTACAACAAAACTCAAAAGGTTGTGAATGTTATGGACGCCTTGTTTTCTTGCACAAGGGGCGTCATAAAGTGAATTCAGAAATCCACTTCATAACGCCCCTTGTGCAAGAAAAAAGGCGTCCATAACATTCACAACCTTTTGAGTTTTGTTGCACAAGAAAAAGTTGTATTTAACTGACTCCGACTATACTACTAGGGGTAACTAAGGGTCATTCAAAGTGTCACTAGACATTCTTGTACGTAAAATCCAACTTGATAATCCTATTAGAGATATGATTACATATAGTTATATCGATCTCTTTCACTATGGATTATATATCGTGCCTCCCTCTAGAAATTCTGACTAAGATCGTAGAGCATGCAGATCCTTGGTCATTCGCAAGCCTCTCAAGGACATCGAAACGCCTAAACGGTGCTGCATCTCTCGCGCGCTACAAAAACGTAGACCAAGTGTTCCGTAAACTAGCACTATGCTTTGGTTTGAGGTCTACTCATAGTGACGACGATCGAGACGAATTGGCTCGAACTTTCGGTATTTCCGCAAGCCCCATCGACGATAGCTTTTCTCTTCTCTACGCCAGCGAATATGGTGATCTTAATGCTGTTAAGTGGCTCATTAAGCACTTCCAGTTCACCAAAGAGGATAAGGCCGTCAGTTTTGCTATATTAGGTGCCAGTAGGAATGGTCATCTTAATAACGTTAAGGGGCTCATGCGACGTTTTCAGATAACCCTAGAGTATGAATGCATTGATCTTGCTATAGAATACGCCTGTAACAATGGTCATCTTGATATCGCTAAATGGTTCGTTAAGTGGCAGTACTCCCAGCTCACAGAGGACGAAAGGGTTGTACTACGCAACTACATGGATGCTCATTCTGCCACGTAGGAAGCCAAAGTGTCACTAGACATTCGCGCACCTAAAAAATCCAAACTTGAAGTATATGTTAAAGGAATGATTACTATACTGTATATTGCCACCGAATGGTATTAGTATATATTCTTTATTCCACGATATTAGCATTCGTTGTAATCTTAGTACGCATTAACACCATACAGATCGAACATGTCGAAGAAGAACTCAAATGTAGACGCCGCAATAACTTGTGATTGGTTGATGAGAGGGAAGGACTCAAAATGTCCAAAGAAGATTTCGAAGACAACGAAGTTCTGTTCCCAGCATAACTACCAAATCTCAAAAGGCTGTGCCCCATATGTACCATGCTTGAAGTGCGGTAAAGGATGTCGTACTGATTACGAGCTTTGCTCAAGATGCGACCGTCTCACCATCAAGGTGAAGTCTTCCGGTGTCTATATAAGACGCGCTAAGAAGTCCAGCAAGACGCTAGAGGGTCCAAGAAAGGAGGAACTTGCAGAGCCAAACATGGTGGAACCGGAGGTAGCATTGCCCGCTGAATCAAGAGTGCTGGAACCAGTGGAAGGTCTTGGAGAGTCTCTCAACCATGCGCTCAACGAGGTGTTGGCTGCCTTGAGGAACGAGAAGGACGCTTAGGAATAGCCACGAAAAAAGAAAAAAAAGGAAGAATGAAGAAGGTCGTTGCGTGGCCCTCTTCATTCCTCTTCTTTTTTTTTTTTCTATTGAACGTACGACATCTATAGTTGTATCATGGACGAGCTAGTCAGATTGTTTGGTCCTGGAATTCGTAGAAGCCTGAATATCAAACCACAAGTGAAACATATTAACGCCAGTGAAACATGTCCTGATTGTCTCTGCCCCTTTGAAATACAAGGAACGGAATTCGTGTGTCCCACATGTGGTCTTGTTTCCGAGGTTGAACCATGTACAGAAACTAAGATCGACATTATTACTACTCGACTGCATATAGTAGGTCCGGACGGGTTTCAGTATCAAAGTGATCTAGACCGCGCAAAACCAAAGCAAAGCGATGATGACATAGAACTGAAACGACGAACGCTCCTACAAGAACTACGAGCATACAACACTATTTATAAACAAAGTTATGACCTATCGTTCCCTATGAACGCGTTAGAAATCGTAGCCGACGCATTCACCCAAGTAATGAAAGTTTGTCTCAAGCGTAGCGATGCTAAGAAAAATATTTTAGCTGCTCTACTCTACCATGCATGCATACAATGTGGATTCGTCCGATCTAAAGGTGAGGTCGCTCGCTTCATGCAACTAAGAAACGAAGGCATCCATAATGGAGAGGTCTTCATACGTTCTCTGTGTGACGACGATAAGATTGATGTAGACTTGGATGCTGAGCGCATAGTTCCTCACATTGCGACGACTTTCCTACAACTAGATCTTATAGGAGTACCTAGGGACGTTCAACAAATAGTCCACGAGGTCGTTACTAAGGCAATGGAAAACAATATAGGCCCCAAATCAATGCTTAAGACGAAAGTCGTTGGAGCAAGTTACGAGGTGCTACGTCGCTCCGGATCGTCTATGTCTTTTAAGGATGTCGTTAAGCGCTGTGGCATATTTGGAAATGCGGTCAAGCGTTTTGTCAAGGAGTTGTCTTCTTACCATTCCCACTTCGAACCAATCTACACTAGACATAGGCTAACTAGCAGTAGGACTTGGCAAAGTGAAAGTGAGAGCCATGTTCGTTCCTTTCATAGGAAACGTTGATTCTTACATTCCAAGTTTTTCTCGCATTTCCTTTTGCACTTCTTGCTTGAGTTCGGCTCGAACCCGATCCGTGCTTTTTTCACCTATGGAAGCCTTGCGACGAATTTCAGATCTCATGATCTCATACTTATTCGCTTCGTTCAGGATGAGACTGTATTCAGAGTCGGATATGTTTTCATTGCGTAAGGCCTTCGATACTAGATCGCGAATCGTATTGATTTTCGCCTTTGCCAACATAGTTGTCTTTTCATGCTTAGAAACCTTCATTCCTAACTTCTTAGCTCCAAGGGTTGTAGATGCTGAAATTAATCCACATAGTCCACCAATAACTCCAAGTGGTAGACCAATCACTATTCCAACCCCAGTCAACGCTGCGCCCAATCCAGATCCAGATAAGATCACAGATAGACCTCCAGTTACCACTGCGATGCCATGAACTATTCCTTGAGAACGTGCATATTTCTTGCGAACACCTTCGTAGTGCCTTTCTTGAACTTCTATGTCCGAAAGCGTGTCTCGGATCGTTTGCAGTCTAAAGTTCTTTCCAGCGTCGCTAGCGATCTGTGGATAGATACTCGGTGCTGAGGGAAACGGTTGAATCGAGTCGCCTTCCATTGTACGTTATACATATAGCTTACTCAAGCTTCAACACGTATCGTATAGGTCGACCACGGAAGTCTATCAGATTACCTTTCTCATCGAGAATTGTCAGACGAAGGCTGCTTTGTATCGTACCTAGAGCTTTGACATCTAGAGGTTGTAGTGAGGCATACGTCGTTTTCACGAATCTATCGCCTCGGACATTTATGCTAGCCAAGACTTTCGAGCGTTTTCCCTCTAGGAGTGAGAAGCTGGAATCCACTACGTCACAGTGGACATATACCGTATCGATCTCAAAGAGGATACTTATAGGGAAAGTGCCTACCGCTATAGTTAAAGTCGTGGTAGTATTTGGGGAACTCCTACAGCTTTCAATAAACAGTTCACAGATATTTGTGCTAAGAATGATCGGTTTCATGACATCTAGGATCCAACTCCCCGTCAATAAGTCTTTCCCGAATTTTATGATACCAGCTTTGATTGCGGGTTTGAAGAGGGTCTGGAGGGTTGGTATATCGTAGTTCCCCACCTTAATTTCGTGTGGAAACATCACACCATTGACATTCCAATGAAAGCTCCCTGGCTCTTCTAGGTTCCACCAGCTATTCTCGAAAGTGACCTCGACTAGTGAAACGTTCTGTATAAGAATAGGGTCGTCGAAGTAGACAGTATGGTCAGCCGATGTTGTGGTGATATATAAGAGAACCATCTTATATGTTGAAGGTATAACTATATATACGTATAGCTTCAACATGAGGAGGTCCGGAGGTCTTTTCAGTTACCATTACGGAGGGAAAGACGAAGAGGAAGAGTTCCCAACGCCGAATGCCAATATAAGGTCAAAGGCTGAGAATCGAGCTAGGAGAGAGAAGCAAGCTCGGATGGATAGGGAAGATGCGGAAAGTAGAGAGGTCGCAACGTTGAATGCTGATCTGTTGACGGAGTTCAAGGAACGATACCCACATGCAGATCTTCACAAGTTCTATACCTCTACGGAAGTGAACGGTCCAGGCAAATATTCGACGAGTATTTGGTTTCGAGATGGAGATTCTAGCTATGTCGTTTACGGCAATGACGTCTCGAAGTTACCTACTACGATTCAAAAGCGCATCGATAATGCGTTGTGGGATGTGCATAAAGGTTTCCCATCTACGTTGACCCTAGATAGGAGTGCGAAATATCCTATTACAGCAGTTCCTTCTACTGAACTGGCACAAGATATTGATCTCACTAATCTATGGATATATGCCACCTCAACGAAGAAGTTCAAAGCTGGCGTTCCAAATATATTCAAGGAGACCGTCGTAAAGCATATGACAGCAAATGAGTCCTACCATTGGTTACATGGTCCGGATTTCAAATATTGGCCTCAACAATTGAATTTCGCAACGTGGTGTGCAACTTCTGGATGTGGAGTATCGTTGTTTGACCCCATTTTCAAAACGTATCCACCAGTTGTCCAAGGGTTCCTACGATTCCATGTTTATTTCACGATACGAAGAATTCTACGTGAACTTGGTGGTACTCATGGAGTTCCTTTACCTGGTAACTCTCATTTCAAGCAAATGGATAACCTCTATAACAAAGCAGCCCTAGAGAAATTGTGCATTGAATTCGGTATATCTCGAACACCAGACTTCCGATGGCACGGAGGTAGGAATAATGGATTAGGAGATGTATTCCTGTTATACCAGGGATCAACTGGCTACGTAAACGGATATGTAACTGCCCATGGTCGAAGTTACGACAAAGCAACCACATGGCCCGCGGACTCTACTTTATTTAAAGACCAAGGAGGTAAGGAGGACACTCTGATAGCTTTTATTAGGAACGATGAACATGAAGGAAAGCAATACAATTGGTTTACGCCACCAATCGGAAAGGGTTTGACAGATGTTGGATTGGGTAGGTTGAATAGATCTGTCGAGGCTTTTGGACATTGCGTACTTGGTGCACAAGCCGACTTGAACGAATCCATCATAGGTAGCCATAACGTCAAAGAAAAGTTTAAGAGCTTAGTCGAAGACGCTATTCTCGAAAACGATTTAGTGGTGAGCTACAAAAACTATCTTACTGCTATAACGGCAACACATAAGAGGCTCGATCTAGCGATAGCTATAGGCGTACGATTATTGCCAAGCGATCTAGAGTACTCTCTTAGTGAGAAAGATGGTTATAAGAATCCAATCCCGAAAGCTACGAAAGATATGGTGCTAGGCACTAACGACATCAATGTAGAAGGCAAAGGACACTCACCTCTTCTTATGGAAGGATCATCAGATAAGAAATCGTTGCCGCATCTCGAGACGCACAAGAAACAAGATCCTGTACTAAAGGCTGTCACGCACAAGAAACAAGATCCCGTACAAAAGGCTGCCCCACAACATGAGATTAATCTCGCAGTGACATCCATTGCCGCAGCTGGAATTGCATGGATGTTGTTTCGTTAACGTCGTTTGTATTGCTCTATCGTGATCACCACTATTGCTACGATGAATAACCAAACGTTCTGTGCTAGTACTCCCAGAGCTTTACCAGCCATAGTAAATATGAAACTCGCAATCGATCCAATCATTCCAGGTAGGATCTGTCCAAGTTTCTTTCCCATTTCTTTCAACAACCCCCCAGTCGTTTCCAAACCCTTCTTTACTGCATCTGCTGCTTTATCAATACCAGTCTTTATTGGTTTCGGTAAGGATCTCGACAACAGGGAAACTATCGTACTAACGATGGCGCCAATAGAAGTTACCACTGCAAGAACGGTCATTCCATGCTTTCTAAAAATGTATTTGATCCTTTCACGTAGTGACATACGTTCTAGTATGGATTCTTCTTGACGTTCGAGTAATTCTATTTCGTTATGGATGCGTACTTTCTCTTCCTTAGCCGCTTCCTTCTGGTCCTCAGTTGACGTTGAGTCTAGAAGTATACTATCTTCTACTTTGAGATGTTCGGCGGCCTTTTCTTGACCTTGGAGGACTTGTTCTGCTCTTTCTACATCCGTAGGGCCTAGGGCAAATTTGAGATCTTTACCCATACTTTGATATCTTTCACCCTTCACTGTGGTCAAAGGTATGGGCTTCTCTTTACTTCCAAGTACGTGAAGATAGATTCTACCCAGTTCCTTATTGGCCTCCCATTTTCCAGTTATCTCAAGGAATCCTCCACGAGTCCCTACATCCGCATAATGTTTCCATACAGTATCAAATAGCATTTGTTTCAGTTCATCCGATGTGCCTGCTTTGAAGACTACACGGCGATCGCTAAATTTCGGATGTTTGATTCTATCCTCATCCTCCGCAATGAGTTCGTCAAGGTAATCATTATCTTCTTTAGAAAACGAGGTTTCCCGATTCTTTGGTCGAGCACCTTCCTTGGAGAAGTCTCGTCTAGTTTTCAGGTTGAGTGATTCACTCGGATCCACATTCGTAGAGTCTGACGCCAATTTCCGTGCTTCTTCATTGACAGTATCATCGTTGTCGTAGTCTCTTCCTCTTTCAGCTTCATCAGTTCTTTCATCATACCTACCCTCAGAGGCCATGTTAAACATATTTATATATATAGTTATATTCAACATGATCTCATCAAAGTTGGATCCCACACAAGTACGAAGAGAGCCTCATGCACTCAAGGCTCCACGAGACTTGTATAGGAAAACTTTCACTCGATCATCTGCCAATCCAGGTGAGACTCTATACGTAGAAGTTCCAAAGCTAGCAGAAGATGTAGTACTAGTACCTGGCAGCTTAGCGCTATTGGGCGACATCGTACTATCTGGTGGACATGCGAATAACAGAGTCGTTTCGAACGTTGGACGCTGTTTGGTCATGCGTAGAATCTGTAGGATGGGAGCTGAAACAGTAGAAGACCTTGTCAGGCCAGACCTCCTACAAACATACTCCGATATATACCTATCTACGCAGGAGAGAGAGTCTAGAATACAACAAGGCATTCAATCAGAGAACTTGAATAAGCTACGATCGAAAGCTGGTGACGCAAGTACTTCATCTGCTGCAGACAACGCGCTCCTAACTGCATGTGGTTCTAAGTATAGGATTCCCTTAGATGTTGACATTCTGACACAACATGGAGTTCTATATCCACATGCCTTAGAAAGTACCATTACGTTCGAGTTGACTCTAGCGTCTGCCAACGAGGTTGTAATTGGCTCGGATACTACGAAGATAGGTACGTACCAACTTACCAACATCCAACTAGAATACGAAGCAATCAGGAACGAAACGCTGGCTAGTAGTGCACTTCACAAATATGAAATAGGTGCTGCATTCCTATACAACTACGCTGTTCACTTCAAAACAGTAGATATCGCTAAGACATCCGATACTTTGATATCTCAAAACATCAATGTTCCACGACGATCCTTTGCTGGACTGCTTCTACTATTCATAGATCCACCTACCATTGGCACGCGAGATAGTGAAGCATTCTCGAATCCAGATATCTTGAAGGTAGAAGTAGATGTCAATGGGATTCCCAACAGACTCTTTCCAAGCGGCATGCTTCCCCTAGATTTCTGGGAGGCTGCAAAAGGTTGGTTTGGTACACCCAATACTTCCATGACTCCAAAGAAGTTCTTTGAAAATAGATTCTCTATCCTAATCGATTGTCGCACAGCAAAAGATTCCACCGTTCATGGTGATGGATTGGCACAAACCGGCAGTGGAAAGGACATCGACATTCGCATACATAGAACTGCTAAGGGAAGTGGAAATGTGAAAATGCACATCTATGTCCTTGCGGATGCTAAGGTCACGATATTGAACAGATCTCTGCAGAGTATATTATACTGATGGATTCTCTCGTAGAGCACATACCTTTCAACGCACTCATAGTCGGTCCGACGAATTGTGGAAAGACTGCGTTTCTCATAGAACAACTTCGTGGATCGTTTCGTGGTAAGTTCGATTACATAGTACTGATTTGTCCTACGTATGCCCACAACAAAACTTATCGTGGATTTGCAAATCGAGATCCTCGTTTCTTCGTCATATCACCCCCGCAGGATGCCATCGATGCTACTTTGAGTATTTGCGCAACATTTTGGTCAGGTACCAATACTCTATTGATTCTCGATGATTGCGCCGCATCGAAGGACGTCAAGAAACGAACTGACAAGCTAGTGGACTTAGCCTTTTCTGCACGACATATAGGGATTTCCGTTTGGGTGCTGTCCCAACAACTAACGAGCATATGTAAACCCTTCCGTGAGAACGTAGCTATAGTAGTAGCGTTCCATACAGCATCGGCTGTAGATGGTAAAAGGATATTTGAGGATTATGGAGGCTCGCAAGAATGCAAAGAGTTACGAACGATACTTGGATCCCATAAGTTCGCTCGCATGTGCTTCTGTCTCCGCCATCCTTTCGAGGTAGTGTTAGAGCTCCCAGCATCTATAACATATTATGACTGATAAGGAAATACTCGAGATATTCGGTGAGGACGTAACAGGTCCACCACCAACCGATCTAGACGTTACGTCAGACAATCGCGAATCACTTTCGATCTTAGCCGCAACAGGCGTAACAAAAGAATACTTAGGTAAGAACTTCTCCCTAGGAGACATCTCTAGACTTCCTGAGAAAGAAGTAAACAAGTTGTATAGGAGGTATCAGGCCGTCCTAGCTCAGCAAGTAACGAAAGGCTTAGTCGACGGTGTGACGCGTCTAGCTACCCGCCTAGTTGCCTACCTAGTACCAATAGATTCTCAAGAAGCCCTGATCAAGGACCTACAAGAAGACCCTCTAGTCCGCAACGAAATCAGTGCTGCGACTGGTCTACTATCGCTCAAAGCAGGTCGCCTTGTAGCTCTAGCTAGCGTCCTATTCCACATATCCGGTCACGTAGTCATTCCTGGTACAACTGTTGAACCTTCACATATATCTACTATACCGAATCAAGATGGAAGAAGCGGACCAGATAACTGCGAATCCTCCGACGACTGCACCAACTAAGATAAAAAACCCAAAGCGCGTCGCAGCTGGAAAAGCACTAGCGTTAAGCAACAAACTCGCTAAAGAAGCTCAAAAGAGAGAGTTGATGCGCGAAAGCGAATCATGTAAAGAAACTGACGTAGAGAAAGGTCGGTTCGAAAGCCTGACTATCCTCGCAGTCATCGGTACTGGCGCTACATTGTTTGGCACGTACTTTGCGTACAAGAAGTATGTAGATGGTAATAAGCGTGTTGCCACCGTTAGCACGATACAACCTGCAGCTCCGGCAAAGCCAACGGCACTAGACATGGAGTAACACTTAAAGACTCGAGATCATAGTAGTATATATCTAGATGGAGAAGGAATTGACGAAGACGGCAACCGATGCAGTCAAAATCGTTGGACTCGCTGCTGGTATTGGGTGGATCGTAAAAAAGACTACCAAAGAATCTATGCTTAGCGATCCTTCTTCTTCCCTAGCGAATTACGCAAAGTGGACTGCCGTGATAGTTGGTAGCTTATACGCAAAGGAATATCTTGAGAAACAACTTGAGAAAGAAAAAGCCAAAACCTAAATCTTGAGATCATACCATAATGGCGACAGCAATTGGAATGGCCTTTCTCGGGGCTATATTGAATGCAACAGCATTTACTGGTGGTGGCATACTAGCTAGAATGCTTGGAAAGGATGGTGATGTAGATGCAGAACGAGAGAGACATGATAGGGCCATCGAAAAACTAGACCGCGCAATGGCAGCGTATAGAATCAAACGTCAAAGCTTATATGACTATGCACAAGAGCAGGAAGGTCTTGAACGCAAAGCACACAACGATCAAAGAGATACCAACGAAGCCTTAGTGCGATCCGATAAGTTACGTAAGGAGCTAAAACGGCTCAAAGAGCTGAAAGAACCCCGCTTATCTGACTACTACAAACCCTCAAACAATCAGAAGACTGGCGAGTTGCTCTACGTTGGTGGTGGAATGCTAGGTGTTGGATACGCTATTAGTAAATGGATATAGATACTACTACTAGCTACTAGTAAGTTACCTAAGCTACTAGTAAGTTACCCTAAGCTACTGGTGAGTTGCCCTAAGCTACTAGTAAGCTACTAGTAAGTTACCCTAAGCTACTGGTGAGTTGCCCTAAGCTACTAGTAAGCTACTAGTAAGTTACCTAAGCTACTAGTAAGCTACTTAAGCTACTACTAAGCTACTACTAAAAAAAAAAGGAAGAATGAAGAGGGTCACGCAACGACTTTCTTTATTCTTCCTTTTTTTTTATCTGTTGAAGGTTAGAATGTATAGATGTATGATGGATTCTAAACTTGCGAATATCTTCTATGGTCCTATGGGCTATTGGAAAGGTCACTCTGCAATCGGTAAGCTATCGGTAGCAGCGAAAGCATCAGAAGACGTAGCTAGGAGTTGGTTGGAAAAGCAATCTATGTGGCAAATATATCTACCACCACCAAAACACATTCCACGACCACATTGGACTGTATCGAAACCAAATGAAGTCCACCAAGCTGATTTGATATTTCTACCACACGATCGACCTGGGCGTGGACGGAAGCTATACAAGTACGCATTGGTAGTAATCGACGTAGCTTCTCGATACAAAGAAGCCGAACCTTTGGCATCTAAAGATAGTGGTGAAGTTGCTGCGGCATTCGAACGAATCTATAAACGTAGTCCACTAGAATGGCCAAAGACTTTGCAAGTAGATCCTGGTAGAGAATTCATGGGACGTATGTCTGAAACGCTAGAACTACATGGTACGAAAGTTCAACGAGGTGAGGCTGGTAATCATAGAGCGCAAAGTTTTGTTGAAAGAGCAAATAGGACTCTAGCTGAGAGATTGTTTGGATATCAATATGCACAAGAGATGGTACTTACTTCGGAAGGATCAGATGAGCGTAGTAGAGAATGGGTAATTCGTTTACCAATGGTTATCAAAGCCATGAACAGTGAGGTGACTCGGTTGACTGGTAAAGAGCCTTCGAATTCTGTAGTGGCGCAACAAGTAGATCTGAAGACTCCTACATATTCGCGCACGGTTGGATTGAGAGAAGAGCGTCTACCATTCGACGTTCTAGTTCGATATCTTTATGCACCAGGAGAATTGGAAGGAGGTGAAAAACGTAGAGCTACTGATCCTGTGTGGAGTTTGCAAATATACACCATTTCACGAAGTGTAGTATCTTCGGGACAGCCTGTGCTGTACTACCTTGCGAAGGAGAAGGATGCACCCAAACGTGGATTCGTTCGTGAAGAGCTACAAGTCGTTCCTAGGGATACAGAACTACCACCAAAAGGAATTCTGTTTGTACCTAGACGCTAAACAGCGTACTCTATTGGCTCGGTGTGGATTCCATCGGGAAGAACGCGTCTTTTGTCGTAGTAAGCCGATAGCCCAAGCTTCCGTTGTTCGTAGGTTGCTATGCCTTCTGGCGATAGTCGGAAGCCTCGGTTTTCCGCCATGTCGATACTACCCTGGAGGGCTGCTTTGAATCGTTCCCACGAAATGTCGTTGTGCCGTCTAGACATACCTTTAGCGGAATACTTCTTGCTGCCACCTGTATCGACGTAGTAGGCTTTCGAGCATAGGGCAATGGCGCGATGTCCTTCGAATTCGAGTTTGAAGAGTCCTGGCGTACGACTGCTCCATTCGTCCCAAGCTAGCCATTCATTCCTTTCGGCTTCGAAATCTTCTCGCAGTTCCGGTCTTACAACCTCATCGAGGCTATTTCCCGAGATGGCAATGTAGGCACTGTCTGTGTCCATCTGTATATATTCGAAATCATTGCGATCGATGTACTTGTCGATGAAGTCATAGTAGAACTCAAGCATACGCAGCTTTGCGAGCTGGTACACAGCGATACCTACTTGGAAAGGGCGTTTGATTTGGATCTGGTCCTTTCGGCTCTCGAGTTCATATGCATCACCAATCTCTTCCAGGTCTTCGAACCAAACACTTCGCAATGCTTTGTCCACAACCTTCTCATCTTTTGTATAGGTGACCTTTGTTTGGCGTCCCAAGTCTTCGAGCAACTTTCCATAGGCGCTGTTTCCTAGCAGCTTGAACACATCTGCCAGCAAAGCCTCACCTTTATCTTCATCTCCCATACGACGTGCCTCAGTGACTTGGTCCACGAACCATCCGAAGATTTCTTTGGGTTCGTAGTCTATCGTGCGGTAGACAGCAGTGATCACTGCGCCATGATCTACATACCAAAGTAGAAGAGGAGCATAGAGTAGCAACTTCTTTCCAGAGAGACTCCCAACTAGCTTCTTTTCCTCGCTGAGCTTTCTACCTGTCTTTGTGAGGTAGGCCAACATTTCTGGAGGGATTGCTTCTTTGGGGATTTTCTTGTTGTAGAAGAAGGGTGGCATCTCCTCAAATTCCTTCCACAATTTCTTTGGTATCTCGATGTCTACTTCTGCATATCCAAACCACGTTCCACCAAGTAGACATTCAACGAATCCTTTGGTGGCTGGACCTGGATCGTCATAGTGCACAACCTTTTCTTTTCCACAAGGCATTTCGAATTCCATGGTAGAAAGATATAGGGCGTTGGCATCGTATCCAAGAATCTTACGACAAGTCTTAGTTCCTCCCTGATGACTACGAATCTTAGTCACTCCTGATTCGTGGAGTCTGGTGAACACTATGCTTGGACCTCCCACGACAGCGTCTTTCAGCATGCGGTAGGCTTCCTTACTTGGAGCGTACATCTCAGCTCCCCTTTCTACACTACCTCGAAGCAGGAACTGTAGTGAGACTCCTGGAATGGACACTGCATCTTTCAGCATGTCTACTCCTTTCTCGTGATAGAAATCTCGCATCTTTTCGAGTGCCTCTAAGAATGGAACTACATCTAGGTCGTTGTAGTATCGTAGCCAGTCTGCAAAGGTTTCCATTCCTTTGTCGAGAAAGGTGCACTCACAGTCTTCGAACTCTGACATAGATAGTAGATGTTCTCTTTTCAACTTCGAACCCCACTCTGGATAGTCTGGTAATCCAACGTGATCCAACTTGTCGGGAGAGTCGAACCACTCATATGGAAAGAAACTCTTTTGCGATTCGCATCCATATGCCTTGATCCAACGTTCATAAGAAGTTCCAGGTCCAAGGTAGTTGATCACATCTAAGAAACGGAAATCTGGGGTCAATAGGAACATAGTGGAATTGGCTTTCTTTGCTACCAGGATCTTTGAACAGGTGTCAGCAATGATTCCTACGAAGTGCTTCCTGATCAGATTGAGATCGTACCTGCCAGAGTTGAATCCCACTACTGGAACTTGGCGGATCCATTCGTCTACCTTCGCTTGTTGTTTCTTTGGTAGGGTGTCAAAAGAGAATTCAGGTGTCTTGGGGCAGAACTGTTCTGCAATGACTTCTTGGAGCGCTTTCGCTCTTAGCTGGAGTTCTTCGACAAAGGCTTCGATGAGTTCTTTTGGATTGCGTCGACAGATGTGGGTTGACTTTCGATTGTATGTGTCGGCAATTGATACTGATATGGGAACGTGAACGTTTTCGATGGTCAGGTGGTCCGTTGGTTGTCTTCCTTTTGTCGTGTCAAGATAGGCTTCGAAATCGTAAACTATGAAGTGTGGGTAGACAGTTTGTGTTGGTGTGGGGATCGGTTTGTTCTTCTTCTTTGTGGAGCAGCCCCAAGCTTCCACTACTGTATAACCAGCTCCTTGTAGCTTTGCCGTTCTTTCACAGGTCTTGAGATAGAGCCTCCTTTCCCTAGGGAAGCATTTCGGGCAGCCATGGAAATAGCATCCATGAAATTGAAAGATGGTTTTCGAAAGAGGTTCGTAGCCGTCGACCGGTGCTCCTTCGATCCAATGCTCTCCACCATGCCCACAAGCTGCATGATGAATGTGTTGTCCAATCCTTTTGGTTTCGCGTTCCAACCAGCATAAAGCGACTTTGCTGGCTGTGCTCTCTGGCCAGAAGGCTTTTTCGTATGCCGACTGGGGTACTGTGATTACTTTTCCGGGGCAAACGATCTTTGTTTCGCCACGCCTGCAACGATCTGCATGGCGGTGAAGGTTCGAGGCTTTTGTGAACCGTTGCTTACAATCGTTGCATACGTAGACACTCCCTATCTTGTCGATGTTCTTGATGTAGAAGGCATGTTCTTCATACAGCCCAATCGTCATCGTATGCTTGTAGTGGGGTGCATGTCGCGTCAGATGCCAAGCGCCATCCTCCGTAGGTTCGTACACCCGAATACCGATTCCAAAGTGCAACTCGACTTCCTCCAGCTGGTCTAAGGAAGTTCTGGGAACGTCTTGTGTGGGTGCTGTCAGGCGATAGAAGTTCTGGGCAAGTTTTCGAGCTTTGACGCAACACCTATCTACTCTTGCTCCTTCATGCATGGCAAGGCAGCGCCAAAGACATAGGTTGTCGCCATATCGATCAAGGGCAAGCATTCCTTTCTTAAGGCGAAGCCATTGGGGTAGTGGACCTGTTCCCAACAAAAGCTGACGATCGATCACGACTTTGACATCTACGTAGATCCAACGAACGAAGGCCCATTGGGTATTTGGTCGAGTGATGTTGTCGGGATTCAATCGAGCTGTCTCCTTGCTATTGATCCACTCTTCTGCATCTTCTAGGATGTTCACCCATGGAGAGCCTGGGACAGTCTTGGAGAATAGAATCACACGTCCGTCATTGACATTTCGAATGCGATAGGTGTAGCTGTATCGCAGGTAAAAGCTGGTGGTTACCTTTGCAACTAACTTTTCCATGATCCTAGGAGTCAAGTCTCCTGCCACACCTTGGAAGAAGCGCCATCGGATAGTACGGCGACCTATCTCCATCCCCTCGAGCATTCCATCTCTCTCCTCTAGAATAGCACCTGCCTCTCGAGCTAGACTCCGTGGAAGTGGTTCACTACGTGGTCTCACCATTCTCCCTTCGATATAACTATGTGTTAGGATAGCTTTAACAGGCACTCGAATTTGGATTTTATGTGTAAGGACGTTGCAGCGATATAACTATATGTAATTATATCTCTAATAGGATTATCAAGTTGGATTTTACGTACAAGCAATCGATGTCGATATAACTATATGTAATCATATCTCTAATAGGATTATCAAGTTGGATTTTACGTACAAGAATGTCTAGTGACACTTTGAATGACCCTTAGTTACCCCTAGTAGTATAGTCGGAGTCAGTTAAATACAACTTTTTCTTGTGCAACAAAACTCAAAAGGTTGTGAATGTTATGGACGCCTTTTTTCTTGCACAAGGGGCGTTATGAAGTGGATTTCTGAATTCACTTTATGACGCCCCTTGTGCAAGAAAACAAGGCGTCCATAACATTCACAACCTTTTGAGTTTTGTTGTACAAGAAAAAGTGGTATTTAACTGACTCCGACTATACTACTCGGAGTCAAAATATATTAAACTGTATACAACACGTTTTGACTAGTTAAAGAATGTCTGTCCGATCCCATGGGCTTTGCGCGCCTCTGTTTTGATTTTGTGTTTATGTTCGATCTACTTCCGGTGCGCGCTTGGTTTGAATCATGGCGAACGAAAGCATGGAAATCGGCGACCTGAGCATCGCAGATCGTGTGTCCCTGAGGCATAATTCTTTGGGAAGAAATGTCTACGGCAGTACTGTAAGTGGAAATACATTGTTATTTGAAGATTTTAATCTTCAACAATTGCTAATTTTGCAGATTTTTTGAGCGAATTGTGTTTGAACTCGGTCGTTGTTTATCTCGCCTGCAATGCACACAGATTCAAGAAAGTGAAGATGTTGACGAGCCTTATCGACCAGACAGGACAACTTGCAAGTGTAAGTCAGCTTGCAAAACAAGAAAGCGTACTCCTACAAGCAAGGGATGCCCTTGCAAGACGGTAGAACAGAACTGCACTGCCGCATGCAAATGCGGTAACAGGTGTGTGAACAAGGTAAGCTGTTGCCGCTTGGCTTTGTTGTCGTTTTGTTTGCTATTAACTTCTTAAAGACTATGAAAAGCTAGGTTTTAAAATTTGACTTTTGCCGATATAATAAGGGATCCACATACACACCAAACCAGAGAGTGTTATCCATCGATTCAATTGAAAGGCAGTCGTTGGAACGCCAACAAAGCCAAGAACGTGCACGTGTGAGTATAATTACAAATATGTAGTTCGCAGACTCTGCCGAGTTAGCCAGAATTGTAATCGTTTCCATTTGTTCTCTATTTTAGGGATTTGTGAGGGACCTATCAGATGAGCAACGGCAGTTGCTTCTGGTAAGACTTCTAACGAGCGGCTGCGGTAACTTAGATTACGCGAGAAATCTGCTTCAGGCTGCAGAAAATCCTCAAGAGCCAGAGCCCGCTGCGGGATTTGAAAGATCGCAAGTTTGCCGCTTTCTTAGCCCACGAAAGTAACACGCGGCGCGCAAAGCCCATGGGATCGGACAGACATTCTTTAAGCCAGTCCATGCACAACCGGCAGACAATCAAGGTTATGCAAAGAAGTAAAGAAAGTGCCCCACCTCGGGCACATCCACATATACCGGCTTCCTCTGGATTCGCCGACTATTTTGAGTCGTGCATTACCCATTTTTTCTGACTCTACTCATTAGGGTCTCAATGGGCAGGGGCATCGGCTACTTTCGGCTAAATATCTGTTCGGATGAAAAAGGTTCTCTGTACTTTTCTGTAATTGTTTTTTTTTGGGGGCGGCCTTCACCTCCTTGGAACCTGGAACGGGCTATCCAGACAATGCCTAACCCTGAATAATCTGAATAATCCGTAATCCTGAGTAAGTTATGGAAATAACCCGTACTGCTAATTTTGTAAACGAAAATATCCCTAAAATAAAATTGTGATAATGATCCTTAATCATAAAATCCTGACCCAAATAAACCGTAGTCTTTATTTCAATTAGTTGCCAATAATCCGTATCCCTTCTCAGAAAACCCTAGCTAATAATCCATAATACTAAAACCCTAACAGGGCCTCGTCAGTGAATGATTTCTAAATATCGATAACGGTTTAATAAATAGAGAATAAACACGGGCACGTGGAGATATGGAATTGATCTTCAAGTGTTCAACTCGATATCTCACGAGTGAGCACAGCAAACGAGTGAGATATCGAATTGAACACAAGAATATAAATTTCATATATCCAAGCGTCAATGTATTTTATTTATTTTATAAACAATACTTGGACCTTACCCTGGTTCCAGAGGGGCTCAGGTACGAATATACTGTAATGTGCCGCGATCGAAAGAGTTTTGATTCCCCGAAGGAGTTTTGTTTTGCGTGACGATCGTTGAGCCCCTGCTCGTCGCTTCGCTCGCCCCGACGATTTCGAGCCTCTGGTATCCAGGGTACTTGGACCTGGGCCCGGTTGTTCGAAGCAAGGCCGTGAGCGCGTGACGTGGAAATCGCTGATTGGCTGAAATGCGATACCACACGCAAAATTATCGTATTTTTACGTGTATTCAGATACGATTTTTCTCATTGCTGGAAATCCTTGTAAAACACTGTAGTTTATAGAATAAATTATATTATCCTAACCACAACCCATTTTTAACATAAATGCAGTGCATGATCGTTGTACAGCGACCGAAGGAACACTAACGTAGGGGAGCCGGGAGCATGCTCTGCAGGAAAATTTTAAAAACCTAATAAGTCCTTCTGAATGACCTGAATGGTATTTCATGCATTTTGAGGCAAAAAATCAAAGGTAAGACTAGACTTGAGACTTTTTTTAGAGTGCCCCCTGCAATATCTCCTATGGTATTAGGACCCATAGAACAAATAAACATTTTACTGTCGATAAACCCACGAAACATAAGCACGCTCAGTTATTGTTTGAACGAAACGATAGGGCAAAAGCAAATATTCCTCGTACACTGGACTCTACGGAGTACAGAGATAAATTCGATCTCATTGTTGATAATTACAAAGTGAATGAGCCAAACTCTAGCAACGAACTGACTGACAAGTTTACATCTCTATTACTAGAAGTCAGCCAGGCTGCGGGAATGAGACTACAGAATGATAAGTCGAACAGTGACAAGGGTGAACCTGACCCACCCTGGTTCGCCGAGGAATGTAAAAACGAAAAACAAAATTTAAAATCTCTTGGACGCAGAATATGCAATGCTCCGGAAGACCGGGCCATGAGAGAAAACCTAACTTTTGGGAAAAGAAATTTCAAACGACTATGCAAAACTGAAAGAAATCCCGACACATCAAATCTAAATTAAATGGAATAGATCTAAAAAAAAACAAGAAAGTATGGAAAGACCTGAAAAACCTATTTAATTTAGGAAAAAACAAAAGGAAGCAGGTTTGTCCAATAGAAATAGAAGGTTTCCAGGAGCACTTTGAAAATTTAAACAATGCCTCGGCCCCTGACGTTAAAATACCTAAAGATAACAGTGACCAGGGTCCGCTGGATTATGAGATAACCAGTGAGGAAATAAGTGGCGCGATAAAAAAACTAAAGAATGGCAAAACACCCGGACATGACAACATATTGAATGAAATAATAAAACACAGCCAAGAAAGATTGACCCCCTATCTTAAAACTCTGTTTAATATAATACTTGCTTCGGGCGAATTCCCAAAGAAATGGAATCTAGGTTTCATTATCCCTATTTTTGAAAAAGGTGATCGATCTGAAGCTGATAATCACAGGGGTATAACTCTACTCTCTGCTCTTAGTAAACTATTTACATCAGTCCTTAATAACAGGCTGAATGAATATTTAATTAGCAGAGGTATTATCAAGAGAGAACAAGGCGGATTCCGAAAAAAAACACTCTACGATTGATAGCATCTTTGTACTAAAATCAATAATCGACAAGCTCGTGAAAAGTAAGCCCAAACAAAAGAACAATATACTCTTTTCATGCTTTGTGATTTCAGAAAAGCATTTGACAGCATTCCCAGAGAAAAACTGTTCGAAAAAATGAAGTATATATGTTGGAATTTCGGGCAAATTCTATGAAATTTTACGAGATATGTACTCAAATGAAACTGCAGCTGCCAAAATAGGTAACTATATCACTGAGCCCTTCAAATGTAAGATTGGGGTCAAGCAGGGCTGCATGTTGAGTCCTACACTTTTTAACTTATTCATCAGTGATCTTCCGAACCAATTAGATCAAATGTAAACACAAGAGGGAGAAATACGAATTGGAAACGTAACAGTCAACTGTTTCATGTATGCAGACGATTTAGTGCTGTTATCGAAAACCAAAAATGGTCTTCAAAACCTCTTGGATAAATTAGAAGGTTACTCCTCTAGAAACGAGTTAGAAGTTAATATATCCAAGACCAAAATTATGGTTTTTAATAATAATGGTAAAACAATGAATAAGTACAAATTCTTCTTTAAAAACAACCAAGGTATCACACTGAGCCCATTCGGCAATTTTAGCCTGGCAAAACAGGAGCTAAAAAAAACTGCTCTAAAGGCACTCTTCAAACTCAGAAAAGAAATGGGCCTGCACTTCAGATCTAATATTAGATTAACTTTGAAGCTCTTCGACACACTTATTAACCCAATATTATTATATGGGAGTGAAATTTGGGGAGCGGATGGCGCCCCTAAACAGAACTGATGACCCCATAGAGTGTGTGCATCTAAAATTTTGCAAAATGCTACTTGGTACAAGCAAAACAGCTTCTAACAATGCATGTAGAGCTGAACTTGGAAGATTTCCCATCAAAATGCTTTCAACCTTCAGAAGCATCAAATATTGGACTAAACTGATATGCAAAGAAGACTCTGTGCTTGCAAAGATGGTCTATTTAGACCTAAATTTATCAGCTGCGAAACCTACCTTCTGGTCGGAAAATAAAAACAAAAATTCTCAGTTTAGGTTTCGGCCACATATGGCTGCAACAAAACAATAATCTAAATATTCGTAGATTTCTTGATCAAATAAAATTACGGCTTAAAGACATTGAAATACAAGAATGTGAAAGTGATCTATTTTATGACAACAGAAAAAATCCACGCTCAAAAAACAAGCTACGAACATTTAGGTTATTTAAGAAAAATTACGAGCTTGAGAAATACCTAGAACACACCTCAATAATAAAGCATAGAATTGTTTTAACAAGGCTAAGAGTTAGCAACCATAGGTTACTTACTTATATATAATTATTGAAAGAGGCAGGTACTGAAGGCCTTATAAGCCTCCCGAAGAACGAATCTGTCCAACGTGTTGCGAGAATGTTGAAGATGAATTTCATTTTGTTGTCAAATGCAATACCTACAACGATCTGAGGTCAAAACTTTTCCAAGCTCTAAATTTTTCAACAGATATGTCAGACAATCAGCTATTTAATATAATCATCAACCCGCCATCTGCAGTAGCACCCATTGCAGCGAAGTTTGTATATAACAGCTTTCAATTAAGAGGCGGCACACTTGTAAGGTGAATACAGTCGTGCAAGTGTACTTACGAGATAGATCATCGTTGTAAAAACACCAAATAGCTAGCGTTCTACTTAATTCTTTGTTGGGACAAAAGTCTATGTACACCATGTATACGACTCCAATAAACTATTTATGTCTGTCTGTCTGTCTATCGGCATTTTTCTCCCCCCCCCCCCCTCAAACGCTCACTTTTTCCTGGTGGCATATTCGAAGTTAATGCCGGGGCCTTTTGCAAGAATGCAATCACGTGGTTGCAAAAAATCTCAATCCTCCAGTCGATTGTCGATCTTTCTAAAACAGCATTTTTAAAGATAGCTTGCCACCCAGCATCCATGGCAACGCCATAACGAGCTCAATTCATTTGTTAACGAAGTATTATATCAGCACTTGACTGTTTCCTGCAAACGGCCTATAGTGAATTACATGATGACGTCACATACTACAACTACCAGAGCTCTTTGCGCGAATCCTTTTATTCCTCGAAGTTTAAAAATCTGAACGAGAAAGAGAATTCTGGTAGTTGTAGTAAAATGACGTCATAATGAAAATGTCCTATTGGCATGACCATAGACAAACCACAATAATAAAGTGAAGAGATAGAATAATTTGTTCCAAATGTAGGGGGAGGGGAGGGAGGGTTAAAATGACAATTTCACAAAGAATACGTAAAACACATTTTATTTAAGTTTTCACTTCACAAACGATACGTAAAACACATTTTATTCTACTTTCTACTTCATTATTGTGGTTTGCCTTTGGCATGACTTATTTTAAGATGACAACAATCTCTTCTGAAGAGGTTTTGTTTCAAGTACGAGCATTTATGAACCTTCTAACCTTTTTTCCTTCAAAAAGTAATATACATTTGGTGTGCGGTCTATACGCGGGTATTTACGGTATTAATTATTCATTATCCTCCGGCTAAAAATTAAATTAGTAAAACTTCCCTATTTTTACGGGTCCGATCATATATATAACCATTTCACTGGTTAGCTCAGTTGGTAGAGCACGGTCTATAGAGTGCGGGCTTGGGCAGGGACTTCTAAAATAGACGAGGGGGACGAAAAGAACCTGTTGTGTTATTTCGAGGAAGAGTAGGAGATTGTCTCCCGCCACAACAGCTTGGTATTCTGAGCATAGTCAGAATGAACCCACATGTTTCTATTGGCTGATTGATTATTTTTTTTGGAATTTCTATTGTGTTGTGTGTACGGTAACGGTTGAAAAAAGCGAACGAAGACATATAACAAAGGTCGCTGGGTTTCATATTAACTTTCACCCATGATTGTAAACTGCACGGCAGCACATTGCACCACACTAAAAGTAGCAGTCCGTAATGATCACAAAAATAACCCTGTAAAGCGCATTTGAATATATTAATATAGAATTTGCGCGATGTAAATTAATACCTCAGTTTTTTACCACTACTAATGTGGTGCAAGCTTACGAAACTGTTTGGCATATTGCAGATTCAGCAAGAATTTTCAGTATAAATAGAAACAGTCGATAGGCCAATTTGCTTACCCCTTTTTCATAAAATATAAAACCCTCCCTGACTCTGTGCTACAATATAAGAAAAGCCAACAACAAAGAAACAAGCATGTAATATAGAAGACGTTTAATATACGCGTCACCGCATTCGACGGGGATTTCAAAATCCTCGTGAGAATTTTATGCCTCGGCATTCAGAGTTATTATTTAACATTATTGCATAATCTGCTCGGTTTTCTTTGTTATTCATAGGCTTTATCTACGATAAAGACCGCTTGAACAACAGAGAGTCGCTCATTATAAATGCAAGGGGCTTTCTCTGTAAATTGACCCGTGTCAATATACAGAGAAAGCCCTTGCATTTATAATGACCAATGCAAGGGCTGTGCTCTCAAGCTGACAGTCAGTTCAATGACCCGATATGACAGCTCAAATACGACACTTCCTCACTCCCTCTTTAAGAACGCGAGCCGTCTTATCATTATGGTACGCGATTTTTTTTACCATACTCCAACTGCGCATGTTAGTGACGTAACCTTAACGCCGAAATAATTATTCTATTGTAGGATTCAGTGCTTTGTTTAATATACAAACCTGCCAATAATTGCTTTATCATAGGAATAGCTTTGGCGAGAAAACCTCGCCGATCATGAAATACTGAAGTCAGATAAATACCTCGAACCTCGGCATTAAGTCATATGATCCCTCAAGCCGTAGATAACTACCTCGAACTTCGGTATTAAGTCATATACATACCTCGATCCTAATTAAAGCCCTCGGGATGTATATGACTTAATACCGGCCTCGAGCCGGGAGCTCGGTTGTCGATATTTATCTACGGCCCTCGGGCTTTATATATCTTAATGCCTTGGTTCTCGGTATTGATCTCTTACTTTTTCGTACAAGTTTGTTGTCATATCATATTTTCACATCACACTTCAATTTATTTCATGTGTTCTTTGCGGGAGAATATATATTCCCCTTGCATTTTAACAATAATTTAATATAAATCCTTTGAATTTTAATTTATCAGTATTTCCCTCGACTTATTCCCCAACGCTTTTCCTAGTACTTAGAACTTACAACTATGGAGAAGTAAACTTGAAAGGAAACGATGGTAAAAAACGGCATGTGTTATCACATGCAGCCTAAGCTCACGATTTGTGGATCTTACAAATCCTACGGTAGATTACGTGATCACTCGCACAAGATTGATTGCGTGATAGCGCGCGCTAGAGTCACCGTTTTCTCCAGAAATTTTCCATGTTTTCTCACTAATAGAGTTTGCATTAATTTCTTATCGTGTTAAAATAAAGGTAATGAAATAACATTTTGCAATAAATGTACCTCGAGTGTCCTTTTCTTATGTCCTTGCGTATTCTCTGCTATTTTGGACTAGTTTGGATCGGGTTTAGAGAGTTTTTGATTTTTGAAATCTCTCTCTATAATGAAATCGTGAGCTTGGGCTGCCTGTGGTGTTATGAGCCGGAACTCGAACCCGCTCACTCTCTTGGTTTCTAGCTCCTATCTACACAGCAGGCTACGTTGATTAAAAATACCTAAATGAAGAACAATGATCCTTGAACAGTAATTTGATGCAACCATCATACTAGGCAAATGCTTCCTTCTGATTTATGAAAAGAGATATTATTATTATCGGCCTTTCGCTCGGGGGGTATGGGATTTGTTCACCTCGGATGTTGCCCTCGAGCCACGCCCTCGGTAATTAAATCCTATACCCCTCGCTTCAGGCCGACAACCTTACGTATAATGAAATACGTATAGCTCAAATACTTAACATGAATCCGAATTTTCCGGCTTGCCACGGTTCGGGTTAATTTTGTTCAAATAAGTGTTTTTGTTTTTTTCTTGCCCGTTCTTATAGGTTTAACTGGCTTCACATATAATTAATCCTCGAGCGCTGCAGTGTTTTTAGACGAATATATTTTTTCGATATTTTATGCTAATGAAGCATTTTGCGTCAGCAAAAGTTAATCGTGGAGTTAACATCGCATATCGTTTCAATTTCTTTCATATCAATATATATATCTTCGTTCAATCAGTAAACGAGCTGATTGCCTGTAAATCCAATCTCGTACCCAGACCCCAATGCTGTAAACCGTACACCAGGTCATAATTGCGCCTGTCCCAGGAGCCCATTACCAGGAGCGTTCCTCTGTTATGGGTTGGGTCCCCAGCACAGGAGTAGATGAGGCTATTTTTAGATTCGAAATTCCGTCGAAAAGAGGTTGCCGCTATGTTGGTGCCCTTAAACAATAGATTCCTCGTTGGCTTCTTTTGTTGGGGCACCAACATTTGAATCTCTGGGGATTGAGTGAAAACCAGCAATTCGAATTCCCGCGTTGAAAGTGAGAAGAATGATAATGAGAAGTGGCGTTAGCTATCTGATTGGCTAAGAATAGCCTACCTTTGTTCTTTTTCGCGCGAAACGCAATGCTAAAAATAGCCTCATCTACCTCTGTGCTGGGGTACAGACACAGTGGGGAAGATGGACGCTCCGCACCTGGTAATGGGCTCCTGGCCTGTCCCCATTATCCAACACGGTATCTCCCTTAGATTGACTATTATCATCAATTGTCAAAATCGCTAGAATTGATTATAATCCTCAATTTAACCTCGAGGTTAAAACCAGTCAAGTATAAAGGTAAACAATTGTCAAATTCCGAACGGCGGTAGACGTGCTTAGTGTAGTGGTCATGACGTCTGTACTACCAAGCACTACAAGCAAACGGCTACGAGTTCGAGCCCGAGTAGGAGCGCTCAAAAAATTATTTTCTCTCGTTTACCTTCCTTTCTTGTTTACCTGTGAACCCTAGCTCTAGGTGAGTGAGAACCCGTCGTTTACCCGTGAACTCGTCCGATGGTTAGGGTTTGGTTTGTAGTTTGGGTTAGGGTTTGTCTTAGAATGATGATTATAATCAATTCTAGCGATTTTGACAATTGATGATAATAGTCAATCTAAGAGAGATGACGCGTTGCATTATCACAGGAACATCACGTGACTCTTCACCAGCGCCAAGCGAGCATAGACAGGGAAACCGCAACCAACAAAATGTTGTGAACTGTGGCCTTCTCGGCCGATGACCCTAAATAGAATATAAAAGTATATTAATTATTGGCTTCATTGAAATCAAAACGAGAGCAATGTGTTATGAGGGTCTGGATGGGGTTAGCTGACAATTGGCCTAAAATTTAACTGTCAACTGAAAAATATGGATATTTTAAACTATTTTAAACTGCTAATTGAACATTTACTGTTAGCTGATAAATTGAAGATCAACAAAATAATGCTATTTCTCGAAGATTACATTTAAAATGGTATTTTAGCGATCAACCGTCAACTGACAAACGGCCTAAATTTTAGCTGTTAACTGACATTTGTATCCCCCATCTAGACCCCCTGTTATAATAATTGAGGTATATATGGTGTATATCATATTCTACTCACATAGTGTAGGATCTGTATCACCTACGAAATAATAAAATACAGAATATCTGATCAGGTGTAATAAATTAAGTCACGGGCGATTTCATTGGCTAATAGAGTAGCTAATCGTATAATGAACAATTATTTATTCACCGAAGTGGAGGTGAAAAGGTGGTGGATATTTACTGAGCCGCGACTTTTCACTGACACTGAGATGAATAATTGTTTTAGTATATACTACACATGTGAATAGCCAGCGCCAAATAGTTATTTCTGACAAATGGACAAAAACTCGCGCGAGGTGATCGCTGCTTCGCAGGAACATAAAGGAACATAAAGGAACATAAAGGATCATAAAGGCGTGTCCCTCACCAAAACGAGGCGCGAATAATGAACCGGCAAATAAGCGGTTCTAAGACTGGCTCCCGTCCCATAACCATCAATCATGCAAGTATGAAGAAAAAGCGAGTTCACTTAATCCATATAGTTGGTCGACGTCATTTTCATGCCACTTATTTATTTTTAAAATCGACCACATGTGACGTCATATACAGTAAGACAAATATGGGAAAACACTCACCTGGGAACGAGAGCTCGAACCGATGGTGCCCAGTCCCCGACGTGTTAACAGCCCGGCAGATGTACACACCACGATCATAATATTCCAGGTCCTTTATCGTTAGGGTGTAGCGACAGTAGGGACATGGTCTGCTAGCGATGTAGCGAGTAGTTATGTTGGGAACACCGGCTGAAAATCGACAAAGAGTTACGTACAATTAATAAAATATATTGTTTAGTGCACCATAGACATCGAGCCGGCCTGTACCGCTCAAAATGAGCCAGAGTATTGGCTTACCCGACAATACAAAACATCCTAATAACCACGAGAACGTGCAGTACAAAAACAATAGAGCTACAGTATAATGGTGCAATCAGAATACAGGTTATGGACTGAGCCGACCTGTACCGCTCAAAACGAGCCACAGCATTGGCTTACCCAACAATACAAAACACCCTAACCTTTAGAACGTGCAGTACAAAAACAATAGAGCTACAGTATAATGGTGTAATCAGAATATAGGTTATGGACTGAGCCGGCCTGTACCGCTCGAAACGAGCCACAGTATTGGATTACCCGACAATACAAAACATCCTAACCTTGAAAATGAGCAGTACAATAACATACAATAGAGCTACATTATAATGGGTCCAATCAGATACAGGTCTGGATGTGCTTCAAAACGATACCGGTACGGGCCGGGATGCGAGTTGCGGGTTACGGGATCCAAGGATTTGGGTTACAAGAGAGGCCTGTTAGGGTTTTAGGATTATGGATTGTTAGGGGTTTCAGAGAAGGGATACAGATTATTGGCAGCTCAATAGAAGGAGTACGGATTATTTTAGGATTAAGGATTATTATCACATCGATGACTCCTTAGGATATTTGCGTTTACAATATAAGGATACGGATTATTTCCAAAATTTACCCAGGATTACAGATTATTCAGACCCCCCTAACAGGGCCTCACAAGATCAGTTACCCAGCAAATCTGTAATTATAAATGGTGGTCGATGGAAACGTTACCTTTCTTGTTGGATAACTGAAGAAGACAAACTAATTCACTCTTTTCACCTGGAGGCCATACTGGATTCAAAGCGAGGCAATCCTTTGTTTTTTGCCAGGTTAGCTTCGTTTTGACTATCCCAACTTCCCTAATTGGAGCAGCTAAGGATTGACTTGCATAAAAATACCCACTAAATTATAACCTTTTACGGTACTCCAGGAGGATTTTTAAAATTTACTTTAAATTGAAGGTTATAGGTCACATTCGATATTTCCATGGAAACTGTCATGAAAATATGTTAAGGTTGTGACTTCAACGAATCTGTGAAAGTGTCAAGAATATA
This sequence comes from Actinernus sp. WN-2022, assembly GCA_030867875.1. Classification (NCBI taxonomy): domain Eukaryota; kingdom Metazoa; phylum Cnidaria; class Anthozoa; order Actiniaria; family Actinernidae; genus Actinernus; species Actinernus sp. WN-2022. The sequence continues at coordinate 18,091,814 of JAOWCC010000019.1, read as the reverse complement.
TCTTACAATCATGAAGAGATAGACCACCCCCTCTTGATTTTCGGCGGCCATATTGAGACCCATGCCTTAACGCCCCTAGCAATCCAATGACGCGACCAGATCTTGGCCGCATGACGTCATCAGTATGGAATCGCAGACGTCTCTCTCGCGGGACGAGTTTTGAAGTAATTGTCTTTAATGTTGGAGGATGCATGATATGTATGCATATTAAGTTGAAATACGTATACAGACGATTCGAATAGATAAAGAGATAGATGGATGGATGGATAAATAGATAGATGGATGGATAGATAGACAGACAATGGCCTGCTAGCGGCTCTTATGGGTGTTTTTTTTGCTAAATTGGTTTCGGATTGGGCTACCTGTGGCGCGCGGCCAAAATGGAGAAAAGGGAAGGAGGGGGGAGGGGAGGGAAGGAAATAAGACCCATATTGACCGCGCGCCACAGGTAGCCCAATCCGAAACCAAATTAGCAAAAACCACCACCCATAAGAGCCGCTAGTAGGCTAATAGATAGAGAGAGAGAGAGAGCCCATTACCAGCAGCGTGCATCTCCCAGATTAGGTCTGTCCAACAGCAGAACAGATGATGTAGCTATTTTTAGCTTTGTGTTTCCCGCGAGAAGAAACAAAGGCCGTCACTTTTAACCAATCAGGTTACACTGAAAAAAATTGTAATTAACACGGTTCAAACTGCTAAAAATAGTAAAGCGCAAGAGAACAAAAGACAACGTAATCGCATACCAGAACTTCGCGACTATAAATAGCCACATCGTCTACTGTGCTGTGGGCGCTACCCATCACATAGGTACGCTCCTGGTAATGGGCTCCTGATTAGATATATTTTATTTAACGCGTGGTCTAGTACATTGAGGTACATCCAGGTCCGTCCACACAGACGCAGACAAGGCGCGGGATCTGTGAGGATGTACCAGCTAATTTACAGGTATACCACAACAAATAAGTATATATACTTATAATAATATAAACGCAAAGCATGCAGAAAGAGAATCAAATAAAAGTTATTACTGATCATACAACAGACTGCTTCGCTTTGATATTAAATGTAATCTTGCGAAAAGAGATTCTTTCTCTTTCCCTCTCCAACAAACGAGGAAGGTTCCTTTTCTCCCTCGTTTATTAGTGGAAAGGAAAAGAAAAAAGAATTCTGCTCCAGGACCGGGATATAAAATACTAAGCGAAGGTAAATTTTTGAATTGAAAACTCATATGAATAAAACACGTGATATGTATGTGAGAATTAAATACCGAGAACGGAGGCAATAAGCCATATACATCCCGAGGGCCGATTTCCGACGAGTACCAAGACGGAGAAAAGGTTCTAAATCAGTTATAGGGATATTTAGTAAGTTTGGCTGAAGCCAAGGTGAATGGATTCCTTGGAAAAAATAATAAAACAAATTCCTTAATGCAAGCGCAATTCAGTGTATAAGCTAGAAACAACAAAATATCGTTGAATTGTATTGAATTGCTCGTTATAAATGGATACATCCCGGGAACTTTTCTCATACATCCCTTGTATTTATAATGGGGGTATATGTATGGCAAATAAAGCCTCATGAATAACAAAGAAAACCGTGTCAAGTATGAAATAACAACCAATACAGCACTCACAGGCATTCTGCAAAGAGATCTCTCGTCCATTAGTCAGTCTAGTCCACTTGATGTAGAGCGGGTAACCTTCAGCGGGACACTCTAACACAATACTGTCAGACAGACTGCCAACTACCTCTGTTGGAGCTACCAAGAACGTTACATTCACTGTTGACAAACGAATATCTGTCAGTGAGATTGTAAAGTACCAGGGGCATCCAGGATTCGGGGAAAGGGCCGTGAGGGGAGGGGGGGAGAGGGGGGGGGGGGGTTGAGCGACCTGGATTCGCCAATGAGTACTCCTGTTATATCTTCTATGAATGAAGACATCTTGTTAGACAAGTAACTATGCCTTAAGAGAAATCAAATTTTAACTTGTGGTAACTGTTCAGCTGTGCGAAATCGGATAAACTACAGTCGGGAGCCCATTACCAGGAGCGTCCATCTCCCATACTAGGTCTGTGATCGAGTCAGCGTATGACGGGATTGAGCTATATTTAGAACAGACCTCACGGGAGTTCACGTGCCCACACTTTGGGAATCCAATCAAACCATAGTCAGGACAATGCAGCGTTCGTAAAATCACCTCAAAGAACAATAGATCATTTTTAATCTCGATAATTACGGCAAGCATATGCACGATCGCAGCGGAGTCAGAAGGCAGTTACCCGGGAAACATGTTCTAAAAATAGCTCAAACCGGTCATACGCTGACTCACGGGTATAGTATATATGGACGCTCCTGGTAATGGGCTCCTGTTGTCATGTAAACCGGTCATACGCTGACTCACGGGTATAGTATATATGGTCGCTCCTGGTAATGGGCTCCTGTTGTCATGTAAACCGGTCATACGCTGACTCACGGGTATAGTAAATATGGACGCTCCTGGTAATGGGCTCCTGCTACAGTGTAATTCGGAAAATCGATTCGCAGGATACCAGTAATATTCGTATTAAAGTTTTTGACCCCCAAAACAAATGACGTCACCAGACTTTCTGCTACAACCACAATCCATTTCGATCTGGGAATGATGTCGTTTTCCGTTTTAAAAACTCCGTTTTTTTCAAAGATCAACAATCGATTGGAGGTGGAGAATAGCATTTACAGACAGGTTTTCCTAATAACACTACCGATCTCGTACATATGCCTTTGAATATATGAATTATATTTCGTCCGCGGACATTAATGTAGGGTATTATTAATATATTTCAACGCCACAAGTTAAGTTATTGTCTTTATCATCCTTCAAATATATTCTTTTACGGGAGCCTTTGCGCGCGTTTCGCTCAAAGGGGGTGTATTCGCCGGATATTTCTCGTGTGGCGCCGAAAATATTTGATGGTAATAATAAGTATTAGTATATACCACACCAGTGAATATCACTTTTCGCGCGCTCTGATTGGCTACTCAAACAGTGAATATGATTTCATATTCACCTCATATATTTCATATTACCAGAAAATAAAATAACTATTGGTGCTGGCTATTAACCTGCAGTGTGGTATAACTATAACAATTATTCACCTCAGTATCGTAAATACCCACCACTATTCACCTCCACTTCGGTGAATAATTGTTAAATATTTCCAAACTAACCTGTCAATCCTGCAGTTCCTAGTGTCATCTCGTAGTTAAACGACGAACGAATCATTAGCAGTACTCTACAGTCGTAAACCCCTCCGTCCTTGCTACTTGTGGCGTTTATCAACAAAGGGTCCAGAGTTGTGGTGCCATTCCTAATGATCTTGTGGTCTCTCACCCAGGACATTTGTATAATTGAAACGTCACTCTGCTTCCCATTATAGGTCAGCTCGCACGTTAACCTGCTGCGCTCTCCGTACTTTACGATGGCGGCTGTCACTTTAGCTCTGGGAAAACTGCTCTCTATGGAGCGTAACAAAGTCATATATGAAATTACTTACAACATACATGCTTTCTTGACGAATACCAGTCTTGCATAACGTAACCATCAAGATGAGACTGCATGGGATCACGGAATGAAAGCTTTAGAATATATATGTCTATGTAGGTGCCGTCTTCGAAACTCGACCCTCCACCTGAGCTAAAAAGTAGGGGCTAGCGCGCGGGGCGGGGTTAGAACTTGATTGGCTGATAACTGGAAAACATTTCTCACAGTCAATAGAAAAGCTAACCAAATGCAAAACCAAAGCAATTACTTGTTGCTTTCGACACTCAATCGAAAACCGCTCTATATATCTAGCCGGCGGGTTTAGGAGGAACTTTTTTTGCAACGGCCGGTTCCGGTATTTATTGTGTCCGAACATCTGTGGTAATTTTGCAGTGTACTGACTTACTTAGAATGACATTGATTTGGAAACGGTGCATCTTCGTCGTGCCTCCTACTGTATTGATCGCGTCACAGCGATAGGGGCTATTGGTCCCGTCATCGGAGGCCTCAAGACTCTCGATATGCAAGACCGCAGTTCTTGTCAAACCTGAACATTACCGGAAACAAATGGAAAAGAAAGCAGGAAAAACCTGTTTAGTGTGCATGCAAACCTGAGTGAAGAGCGAAGATAAACAACGACTTCTATGTGTGTACATATAAGCAGTTTAATACACCCTCAGTTTAGGACACCCTATATAGGGCTAGTATACCTTGACCAGTTTCAAGATTTTTACGGCTCGACTTTAATGATGATAATGATAATAATGATGATGATGATGATAAATTATTATATATAGCTAAGTCATTTCGCGACCTGTGATTGGTGAATTTGCGGTCCATAACTTCCCGTACGGACCTTCCGCCTACTTCCGGTCTCAAAGAAAATGAAGAAGCCATATAATAATCATGTTAGTAACCTCGTTTGCTCGGTCCGTACCGTAAGTTATGGATCCTCGTTTTCCTCCTTTTTGTGACCCCCGCGCTTCACGCTTTGGCCTTAAAAAAGGGGGGAAAACTAGGTCCACAACTTACGGTACGGACCGAGCAAACGAGTTTAATAAGTGGTATATATACAGGTTAAAACGTGATTCCTGGAAACAAAATTCGTAGTGTCTAATACTATGAGCAGTGGTCAGCACATTTTATGCCATAAGTTAAATTGCTATTTCAGAATACGCTCAGAAAACGTAGGCTTTCTATCTAAAATGCGAGGCACTCTAAATCACATAGAACTCGAGTGTTCATTATCTAACCGTCTTAGAATTTGGTCACATCCACCGGCGAGACATCTTTTTCTGAAATTATTGGCAACTACTGTAAGAAACTCTGAACATTTCGAAACAATATAGACCCATTCGAAAAATGGCGTCCAATTTAAAAAGCTGTTGTACTGGTAACGTGAACACGAGGCTAGTCAGTCCACACAAAAGCTTTTGAACGTGTAAGCGAGGCTAGTCAGTCCTAAACAATAGTTAGTTAAATTGGACGCCATTTTTCGAATGGGTCTATACAGGGTCTAGACTAGGGAGTAATTAGTATTCTCTATATAGAGAATACTAATAAGGCTATTGTTTTCTACTGTTTCATAGCCTTATTATAGTATTCTCTATATAGAGAATACTAATTACTTAACTATGGGATTTAGACAGCTGAAATGGGGAACGCTTATTGGGCGAGTGAGTGTGACTATGTTCTAATAATACCTAAAGTGCCTTTACTTTATACCTATAGTCGTGTTGGTGGTAAAGTTAGTCTGGTAGACACGCTCTGTGGTCGGAATGTTTTCCCACGTAAAACCATCGACGTTTCTTCTCATAAACTTGACCAGTTCAGGATACTTATTATCGTCACGTGCAATGCACGTGATCTGTAGGGCGTTTCCCTCGATGCCGATCACATTAGGAGGGTAAGGCCACGCGATAAGCAAACCTGTAGACAGGGTAATATATAAAATAACCAATCCTGTAGACAGGGTAATATATAAAATAACCAAACCTGTAGACAGGGTAATATATAAAATAACCAAACCTGTAGACAGGGTAATATATAAAAAATAACCATGCCAAACCTGTAGACAGGGTAATATATCAAATAACCAAACCTGTAGACAGGGAATATATCAAATAACCAAACCTGTAGACAGGGTAATATATAAAATAACCATGCCAAACCTGTAGACTGGGTAATATATAAAATAACCATGCCAAACCTGTAGACAGGGTAATATATAAAATAACCAAACCTGTAGACAGGGTAATATATAAAATAACCATGCCAAACCTGTAGACTGGGTAATATATAAAATAACCATGCCAAACCTGTAGACAGGGTAATATATAAAATAACCAAACCTGTAGACAGGGTAATATATAAAATAACCATGCCAAACCTGTAGACAGGGTAATATATAAAATAACCATGCCAAACCTGTAGACAGGGTAATATATAAAATAACCATGCCAAACCTGTAGACAGGGTAATATATAAAATAACCATGCCAAACCTGTAGACAGGGTAATATATAAAATAACCATGCCAAACCTGTAGACAGGGTAATATATAAAATAACCATGCCAAACCTGTAGACAGGGTAATATATAAAATAACCAAACCTGTAGACAGGGTAATATATAAAATAACCATGCCAAACCTGTAGACTGGGTAATATATAAAATAACCATGCCAAACCTGTAGACAGGGTAATATATAAAATAACCAAACCTGTAGACAGGGTAATATATAAAATAACCATGCCAAACCTGTAGACTGGGTAATATATAAAATAACCATGCCAAACCTGTAGACAGGGTAATATATAAAATAACCAAACCTGTAGACAGGGTAATATATAAAATAACCATGCCAAACCTGTAGACAGGGTAATATATAAAATAACCATGCCAAACCTGTAGACAGGGTAATATATCAAATGCTGCCATCATGCAACGACTGGCATGTATAAGTCAACCTGTTTGACCATCAGGAATTAAGGGAAGCTTTTATTGTCAGAATAGATGCTCTTGACGTCACAATAGGCCCATTTAAATGAGAGGATGTTAGCCAACTGAAGGTCGCGACTAACTGAAGCCACGGCTTAATTAGGCCCTCGTAACTATCGTATAAATAGCACATTTTTGTGAATTTCGTAGCTCAGGTCAGCCGCGGCTAACTTCCTCTCGTTTAAATGACCCTGTTGTCGGTTGACGTCATATTATCATATTCTTTATTTATAAAAAATCTGAGTTTCTAAAGGGAACTGAAACAACCATAGGGGCTGATCAAAGTCGGCTAAATCACAGATCGAATTAGAATTTAGCGGAACCCGGAAAAAAACACTCGGAGAAACTGGGGCCGAGAGTTTCGTTTAAGTATTCAGTTTTTTTATCTCATCATGCATGTAGACAAAGACAATTATAATATACTTATTGTCAGAAGTCCATATCCATATTTGTCTCGGCAAAATGGAAATGCTAATACACCAGTTAGAGCTTCAGAGACTGACTATGTACGTCGTTCCTTGTTTCACTCACTTCCTATTCGAGTTATTCACGGATCTATACGAAATGTCTACCTTTCTTCGATCGCTCGCTCCTTAAAGTGCAACTAACCCCTTTTGCAATTTTTATACATATGAAACTTTGAAAGGTTTTGAGTACTTCTGCGAAGAATTTTTTGGCTTACAGAGAATACTCTATGTTCTATGCTTGTTTAAAATGGCGAAATTTTGACCTTTCCTGACACATGACCGCGTAAGAAAAAGCCTGGGTCGATTCTTGATCTTACGTCATCCAACTCCGTCATTCGACTTTGCAATAATTTTAATAAATATTTAGCATTTACTCTAAAGTAACTGTTTTATTTACTAACAACTCACAGAATGTGTATATTCTCTATATATCGATGTTGTTGTGATGGAAAGGCGCCATGGAGAATAATGCATTAATGAGGTGACGTAAGATCAAGAATCAACCCAGGCTTTTTCTTGCGCGGTCATGGGTCAGGAAAGGTCAACTTTTCACCTTTTCAAACAAGCCTAGAACATAGAGTATTCTCCATAAGCCAAAAATTTCTTCGCAGAAGTACTCAAAACCTTTCGAAGATTCATATGAATAAAAATTTCTCTTCTTTAAAAACTCGACACATCGAAAAAAAGACCGGAGGTTAAGGGAGAAATCGCGTTTGATTAGTTTAGTCATCAAGCCAATTAAATTTGATACTGGTTCAGGAAAGGACTTAAAAATCGAAGCTTGTACTTTTCTGTGACAATGATTTGAAGTCCGGAAAATTTCGAGTGAAAATTCAACCAAAATGATGTGCGCGAGCGTGATTTCCCGGGTGAAATTCACGCATGCGCACGCGTTTTGCAGACGTGGCCATTAGCAGTATTTCGTACTGCGTCTGCGTATGTTGCTTGAGCTTATACTTGCGTCGTCTCTAGTGTGAATATTTAGAGTAATTCTGCGAAGAAAAGTAGTGTTTTTGCTTGAGTCCTTGATTGTCTACAACCTGTTGAAGTTTGCTAAACATGGCGAAAAGCGACCAGGCTCTTTTCACGACCGAGCGACAGTACACTAATTAGAAGCATGGGCCTAGTGCATCGTGCATTGTGTGTGACGCAATATCGTGAATACACAACAACTGCTAGTGACAGAACAATGGCCTTACGTCACTCGACCCAGACCTCAAACTACGCGGTCGTGAAACAATATGCGCAGGACTTTAATCACGATTTAAAAATCGGAATTATACAGTTTTAACTTTTTTTCTTTTTCCTTCGTCCTCAATTTTCATCTATACTTGGAAAATAAAATGGGGTTAGGGACACTTTAACACTCGCAAAGTAAACGTAACACAACCTGGCTACTCTTATATATGTCAGCCCTGTATGCTTGAATCCATGTGGGAGAAATTTGTATCGAGAAAACCTGTTACGTACCGCATCCCTTTTCGTCTGATCCATCCTCTTGACACTCCACTTTTCCATTGCACCGGCTGTAACTAGGGAGACAGCCACCCGAAGCACAGGTAAACTGACCTCCGGTACACTGAGCCGAAACTGGATCAAAAACAACAAGAAATAGTTCAGTGATTGTTAAATAAGACTTTTATTATTGATGCATTCTATTCTTAGGTAAAGCCGTTATCAAGTAAAAAAGGTTGTAACGGCTAGGCAACCTAATTGATTTTCTCTTTTGCCACCATGTGGTTGAACGAGCTTCTTCGGCGAATTCGGCTGAAGCAACACATTGGGAAGTTGTTAATCAACACTTTTCCTGTGGCTACGCGATCCGAGGGCGCACACGTTTGGCTTTTTGATTACAACAGCCAATGTGCAAGTTTAACATTGTTTTTATGTGTTCCGACGTGAGCGAGCAATTAACCAAAGGTGTACGAAAGTCTTTATAAAAAGCAAATTTCTCACTTGAGTTTAGCTTTCCTCGCATGCACTTAACTATTTGATCATTAAAATCGAAATCTTGGTTATTTTTATTCAAAATCACAACATTAATCCACACATATTTACAGCAAGTACAAGTTTTAATGTGTAACTATTTTCTAGACAGGAGCCAGGAGCAAAAATGAAAGGCATTTCTCTCTCTGTTGTTGTCCATTTTCATGACCCAGTGCTAAACTTTATCAACATGATTTGTACTAACCACTAGTTATACATATTTATGTTGTGGTGATCTTATTTTAATGGACATATTGGTATACATTCCACCACGTAACTTATCACGCCTATTTCTATACCAGGCTTGCAGATTGCATCCAATCCCATAAATAAATTTATTTTTAAATTCTCCTTTCCAGAATACAGTGTTACTCAGCATTAAATTGGCATTATTTGACAAAACTCCATGGAAACATTCAGTGAAAAAAACGTAGCGCAAACGGCATATATTTTTTACGGAATGCTTACGGCGCTAATAGCTGCCACGCAGTTTACAATGTTGAGTGTCAGTGTGGTTAGTGCAATGGCCAGGATGCTGTACCGGGTGACAATCCCCTGCTATTTTTCGAATAGTACAAACAAGTTCTTTCACGTCCCTTTCAAATACTGATTAGAAGTAGAAGACAAGGCCAACGGCTTATAAACGTCCCTGCCCAAGGACGCGACTGGGATTCGAACCCCGACCTCCCACACTCTAGACCGTGCCCTACCAACTGAGCTAACCAGTGAACCCCCGACCTCCCACACTCTAGACCGTGCCCTACCAACTGAGCTAACCAGTGAACCCCCGACCTCCCACACTCTAGACCGTGCCCTACCAACTGAGCTAACCATGCAGTGAGGTGGTCGAAGACACACTTTTCACCTGGCGGCGATCTTGGATTCAAAGCGAGGCAACCCTTTGTTTTTGCTAGGTTAGCAAAATATCAGGGATATCAGAGTTTAGCCGAAGCAAAAACAAAGGTTGCCTCGCTTTGAATGCAAAATGGCCACGGGGTGAAAAGAGTGAATTGAAATGCACTGAGCACCATAGAAACTCGATGTTGAGTGGCTTTAAATATTTTAACAGGAACGTCCGGTTTAGCCTATGGCTAGTTTAAATAGAGACCTGTATAAAATATGATTACAAAATAGAAAGATACACTACAGTACATAGAAACTACATACAATACAAGCATTACAGAATTTGACAGTATACGCTGTGATCTATCTAGCGCTTGAAATGACGCTTGGCCTTGGTCTTAAACTCCTCGAGATCGGAGATTTGCCTTATTACCAGGGGAAGTTGAATGAATGTGCAAGCTCCATTTATACAGAAGCTACCTTGGTACTTAGTGGTTTTAGATAGAGGAACGCGCATGCAATAAGTCTCCAGTCGGTGCCGAGTACAGTAGCTATGCATTTCCCTGGCATGTTTGCATTCGCCAATGAGGTATTCTGGGGCTAAACCATGGATAGATTTAAAGACTAAGATTATAAGTTAATGAATGTGACGTCAATCCATGCAGATGTTCCATCCCCGCCAAAAATCGAAGTTGGTATTCTTGATGATAAACTTCCAACTTTCAAACTGACAATTACCGAGCGACATGAATCAATTTCCCAGCTTGAGCCTGTTCAACATTAGATTTTTTGTCGCTAATACCGAGTTTGCAATTTTCAGATTTTGTTAATCAACAATCGAAATTGTAACCAGGGGCGTAACTAGCCTATGGACCCTTTGCACGTTACGTCATAGCCGCCATGTTGGTGTACAGTTAACAATAGATTCTACGTTAGCTTCTTTTGTTCTGTACACCAACATGGCCGCCATGCCCTTTGTCATTCGAATCTCTGGGGATTGAGTGCAAACCATCTATAGGCCCGTATAGGCCCGGGACTACACATTGTACAGCCTACTTTTCTTATTACAAATAAATGTTGGGCTTGAGGAGCTGTGGAAATACACAAAACATGACCTGAAAGTAAAAGGTAAAGAAACGTATTCATATATAGCGCAAATTCTATATGGATTCAAATGCGCTTCACAGGGTCACTTTTGTGATACGGACTGCTATTGTGGCGCAGTGTGCTGCAATACAGTTTACAGTCATGAGTGATTGTTAGTATCTCATAATACCAGGCTCTTGTGTCGGGAGACAACCCCCTACTCTATCTCGAAATAACACAACAGGTTCTTTCACGTCCTGCTCGTATAGAAGAGGAAGGAGACAAGGCCAACGGCCCAAAGACGCGGTCGGGATTCGAAGCCGCGACCTTCCGCTCTCCGTGCTCTCCCAACTGAGCTAACCAATAAGGCGGGGCAGGAAAAGGCATTTGCGAAAGTCTAATTCAAAAACTTCCCCGAGAAGCATCCATTACGTCCTTATTGTTTAGTTTGTTTGGACCTACAAAATACGCCCCTGGTCATTGATGCAATGTTGGACTTTGTTAGCTTCGTTCCCAGGCTTTTCGTTTGCGCGCGGCTGGATGTTGTGACGTCATTGCCTCGGTTTAGCCACACGCCAAAAGCGAACTATGGTCGGATTTTGAAAGGTCTATGAAGTCTATGATGTATATGTGTGAAGGTCGAAATTTACTGCCCTATATATGTACTACTATACGTAGGTCAAAAACATCATTTATTCAGTTTGCGCGGAGAGTTACTGACCCCGAAGGTTTTGCCCAGGCCTGGAAACGAAGCTAGGACTTTGAATGTTAGGGCCAATGTTAGGTACCACTTATAGCGCCGGCTTCGATCGCGTTATTTAATACAACAAGAGCCCATCTGGGCTTTCACTCGGGCCACATGAGATTGAAGATGAAATACACTTTCATTTGAAATCCTCTTAGTAATATTAACCAAAGAGAAGAATTATTAGCTGAATTTAGCAGTCTTTAGGAGTGGCCGGTAGCGCGGTGACTATGTAATTTAATATTTTAGTTTTTCTCGTATGTTGACCTTTTAATTTAAACACTACTTACTCATGTAACACACGTTTACAATTTAGTCTGCTGTTCTTTTATACTGCAGGTTCAGAGTACTAATAGATGATTGTCTCAAATGTATATTTATATTTGTACCATATTTTAAGTTGTATCCTGTCCATCCTGTGATGGAGCTAGCTATGTCAATTTGTGTGCCTCTATGTAACTTTATCTGCTGTTCTTGCTATAGCGATACTTACTGTTTGTAAACACGACGTCGTTTATATATTTGCATATATAATGTGGTTGGCAAAAAAAAACGCGTGTTTGTATGACATGTATGGGAACTAGCGATTTGGGACTCACAAAATACGGCTAAAGTCTCAATTCTGCTTCCAAATCCAAACATGGTTATCAAGCTCAATGAAGGATTCTTCAGTTTTCCCCATATTAACAGACATGTAACGTCTCTTAAGACCTGATCCAAACTGTCAACAGTTTTACCATTGACAGATTGCCTAACGATGACTCATCGATCGATACTCCTTGTCTCGTAATGACAATAATTCACTCTGTGATTAAGATTCTTGTAAACAGGTACTTTTGCTATTACTGGAAGCTTCACACTCTACATTTCTGGACAAATTACCTGCAGCAATCTTATAGTCAGCATAATGACCAAACACTGAAACATTCCCTTGGATCCACAATAAAAGACCAAAGTAGATCTTTAATTTAAGCTTACGTTTACCTTGAGTGAGTCGAGAGTTGAACATATGCATATTTGCTTGGCTCATCAGAAATTAATCTGTGCTGAGGCCTGAGGGTGTATTCTGGCTTCGTGTATATAACGCCAATAGAGTCTTCGCCGAGTGTTATGACGTGATAAATTTTCGCAAGTTCCAAATTTAAAACAAGAGCGCCAGTTGAAATATCCTGAGCCTGTTGGAAGGCTTTCGCACGAGTGAAGTAAAATAAAACATTAAACTGCTTACATTTGAGAGATGGGACCCCAAATTTGAGAGAAATTTGCTCGCGGGTCGACCATTTTGATTTACTGTATTAAATTATGTACAGAAATTAACCTGGCGAGTGTTACGTGACCAGCACAGTGCGATCTGATTGGTGGTGAACTTGAAATTTAATACATGGCATGGGTCAAAAGTCACATTTTGTTGCACCCAACAAAAAAAAAATGGCGCTTGCATGCTGCCACAGGCAGCCCGAGTAATGATATTTTTCGCCGGGTTTGGTGATCGCACAACCCAGCAGGGTTCTAACCTGGTTTGTTTGGAGAACGTGCTGCATACATTTGCATGTTTTCGTTTTCATAGGCAAGATCAATCAGTCGGAGGGTAATTACCGTGACCTATCGTTGAACCCGTGTTCATTCATTGAGTTGTTCCAAACATCGTAGAATATACTAGAACCCCGGGACTAGCTACAGCTAGAAGTACTAGAGAGATCGCGCCCTTCGCAGTCGTTATTTGTGTCGTCAGGCAACGCCGCTTTTCTCGAAGTAGATTAAATCGGCCTGGGCTCCTCAAGTATTTTTGGGAACGTAAAACGTCCTTTACGTAGAGGAAATTTCATGAAGTGTATTTGCTGAGAGCTTGCAAATGTGCCGGCACTCTATAACCTTTCTATGCACTCGCTATTGACCAGTCAGAATTCAGATATTGTGTTAAGTATATTATAAGAATATGTATTCAGTGAAGAGAGAATTGTGTTACGATGACGTATTCACTTTTTTTGGCGGATTAAGTACGATAGAGAACTCAAAAATACAAAGTCCAACAATTAGATACAATGTTTATTGCAGAGAACTCAACATTTAACTTTGAGGTACAAAGTCCAACATTGCGTACAATAACAACATCGAATATAATATACTCGTTTCAATATTCTCAGTATATGCTAAATTGAGAAGTTCATACGTATTGTTGGACACTGCAGTCGAACTCTTGAAAATTGAAAACTCGGTATTAGCGATAAAAATCCAATCGGTTGACCTCTCAAGCTGGAAGTTGATTCATGTCGTTCGGTAATAGTGTTTGAAAGGGTTGGAAGTTGATCATTTGACATTTTGCACTTGTTATCCCGACGCGGCTTCCGCTAGGGGAGGGGGAGGTGACACAGGCTGTATCAATGTAGGGGAATTCGGGGCTTTGTAGGGACTTTGCAACGGATCCGTGCCTTGCATGGCACTTTTCATGGACATATCTTAATTGCTATCTATATGAGGCACATCACTAATTATTGATGGCAACGAGTCTTGGCTTGCGGCTTTGTGTTCAATCCAAGATGGCTTCCTTCGAGGGTGTTGAAAAGGTATGCGTTAAACCTTTGATATTTTGTGCATAAAATACGCCATCTGTCAAATTGTTGTGAGTATTTGTTGGTTGCTCCTTTCATAGTTTATCAGTTTTCTTTGGAAGAACAAAATTTCTCATGAGCTCCAGTAAAGTCATGCCTTGATTAGAATCTCGATTGTAGTCAATTTAAACACATTTGTTGCATGGGATAACTCTTGTTGGGAGCCGTTACATTACCCCAAGTACATGTACGTTACTGGAGACTTTGCTGAGGAATTTTGCAATACAAAATTAGCAAAGTCTCGGCCTCATTTGCCCCCCCCCCCCTCCCCCCCCCCCCCCCCTCGCGGGGAAGCTGTACATTACAAAGTCCGATTTTGATGTTGAGATGTTTTTTGGCGAGTTTCACGACGTCATAGCTATATAGAATAGTTTAATACTGCTTAACAGCAGTGTGAAATCGAAGCTTCAGCGTGTGAATTCAGTCCAAGGCAAAACCCGGCCACCTGTTATGAAATCCCTCTTCATTGATAATATTTTTTATACATCTCGTACATGTAGATTTGAAGACAGTGGCAGCGCCGTACGTTTACAAGATAATTTTCTTTCGCAACTACGCAGCGATAATTTGCAAAGTCCTTTTTATCAAACTGTATCAAAACGCCCGCAAACTTATTTTCATTGCTTCACCTTCAGATGGGGGAAAAACATTTCCCACAGATCAGCTTGCAAAGCCTTCTAGTTATTCTCAGTGAGCTAGCTACCTGAAAACGAGAACATCGGAAAACCGGGAACTTGCCATCAGTTTTGACCTTATTTAAATATCATTTCTCTGCCTCGCATAGCTCGGAAACTAATAAAAACGATTTGTAACTGTTATCCCCTGCAATCAGAATCTCTTTAAATGTTCAGGTTGTACATCACAAAGATATATATTTACAATCGGTGACGAATATTGCGATCGCATATTCCTTTGGGATCACGCATCGATACCTGATGCAAGTTTATGGAACACGACTCAGGAAACGACTTTAAAATTTACAAAATAGAAGAAAACAAAACATAGCTCGGTAACAATAAAAGACACATAGTTCATGTCCCGTGGATCTGCATTCTTTAGGGTTTCGAAATATGGAATTTACTGGGAACACTGAACTGAAAATGATTTGTAAGTTTTATTCCAGTTTGTTTGTTTCTCCAGTCAACAATCAGAAGTCTTTAAATATGTGTTCAGGCTGTATATTACAAACTACACATATACAATTGTGATGAATACTCCACCTCGGAGATCCAGGGCGTCGGAAAATTCAAGAGGAAAGAGGAAAGGAGGTTAGCCTTAGTAAATCAGCCGCTGGTCTCCGAGGATGGTCGCACTTTCCTTGGTTTATGTCGACACGACTCAGAAAACGACAAAATAGAAGAAAACAAAAAAATGTACCTAGAAAATGGCTTGGTTATTACGTCTGAAAATTTATCCGATTTAGCCGATTTAGCAGATTTAGCAATTTAGCATTGTGAAAATAAAGGTAGTTATCACACTGAGATTGTTTTTGAGGGCCATAGAGGAACCAATTCGTTGGAAAAACAGACTCTTCATCAAGTTTCGCTCACCTGTTGTTCCAATAAAGTTTACGAACCAGAAAGAAAGGATTTGAATGGTAATTTGCTTCATGCTTGCTTTCAAGAACTTGGCAGTCGAGTCCTGAATGTGAATATGGAATACTGGTTGATTCAGAGAAGATAGCGTTTTATTTATATGAATACAGTCTGACAGTGCGTGTCCGAACTGAGTAAACACTAATGAACTGAGTCACTACACGTGTCACGAAATATAAACATGACAGGAAAAGTTCTTTATTCTAGATGTCATGACAAAAGTTAAAGTCCTTGTCAAAAAATCCCTTTTCTGAAATCCTATCGACTCAAATAGACGACCTTCCACACGTGCGATTCGTCATATACGAAGAATAAATAACCACGTTAACGCTGGTAAATAATAAGATAAAGATTATGTACAGATTAAGCAAAATCACTTGTGTGTAAATATCGAAGTCTCTATTGGTCAGGGCGCTTTATAACAGGCCTAATTTGCAGTAGAAGTTTCAGAATGATGGAAAGATGCCAGCTTTGAAAATCACGCACGTTTGGGCAGACTCTGTGCCAAGGAGGAACAGATCCTTTTCATGTTATTGATCATGACTGTGGAAATGTTATCGATAAGGTACACGGACTTTAAACTGACCAGTTTACTGCGAAGAAAATGCGTTAGTAGTTTTAAAGTACGCGACCTTTGGGCTTTGAGAAATAGTATCACATAATGCGGATATCAGCGGCCATCCCGAGGGGGCGGCCCCCGGGCAACCCACGGTCCTTCGTCAGACCGAGGCTATTTGATGGTTGGTCCTAACCGGAAGGACTTGGAAATGGGCGACAAATTGTTCGATTTCTCCAGAATGTGGTATCGCTGGATCTTAAAATTCGGGTTGGGATGAGTTCATTTATCATTCTATGTTCTACCGTAGTTTCGAGTTATTTGAAGTGAGCGAAGTGTGATTTTCGTGGGAAAGATTACAGGTTATGCATCGTATATTTGTCGTTTGTCTCCAGCCTTTTGAGTTTTCCTTTTATTAGGTGACAGGAACACCCAACGGTAAAACTTCATAAAAACAAACATTCTGATGTTTTTATAACAAATCAGATGTATTTAAACATATTTAAGGGAATTGTTTTTCAGCTGGCAGACGAACAGCTGTTCTGCAGCGCCAGCCAGCCTAAAGTTCATGAAGAATTTCTAAATTTCCCAGCTGAAATATTAGTTAAGTGCAGAATTTGCCAGCAGCAAAAATATATTTTTATTTTAAGAATAAAAACCTGAGCTAACCTGCAGAATTCGGTATTTTTAAAAACCTGTGAAACAACAGGTACGTGCAGAATTTGCCAGCTGAGAAATATCGCTCTGTTATATTATTATTATGTAATTATATCGGACTGCAGAATTTACCAGCTGACAAATATCGCTCCGTTATATTATTATTTAGTATCAGACTGCAGAATTTGCCAGCCAAGAAATTCCAAAGTGCAGAATTTGCCAGCCGAGTGGCCCAGAAGAACAGTTATTTTGCAGAACAGTTCGTTGGGTGTTCCTGAGGTGACGGAAAGAGGTTCGAAAAAAACAACGGAAACGACCCTAGAAGAGCTCAGAGGTATGAATAACAACAACTGAAACATTGTAGGGTGAAGTCGTGTATTCATTTGTCTAACATACATGTTTTGGAAGGATTTATAATATGAACTATTCAAGCGATATTTGTAAGCGTGTAAATACACAAATCATGAGATTGGGCTGCCTGTGTGGACGCGTGCCGATAAAGGACTGGAACAACGAGTCCACGACAGTGAGAAGTCAGCGAGTTTTCCGTAGTCACAAGAGAGTACGTTAGTCGGATAGTACGGAACCTCTCGAGACCTGTATTCTGATTGCACCCGTAATACTATACTTGTATTGTTTTTGTACTGCACTTTCTAAATATTATATTAGGGTGTTTTCTTATGTCGGAAGAAGTTCCACCACAGGCAGCCCAAGCTTACGATTTGTATGAGCGATTACAAAGAATGTATGAAAATTTCACTAATTATCGCTGTAATGCTCTTACCTCCAATAAAATGTTTCAAAAACCTTCGCTTTCCCTTGTAGTCATTACCTTTCATGTCCATGACGATTCCTGGGCAGTTTAACCTTGATTTAGGGTGGTTTTGAATTCTTTATTTTCTCCCTCTTAGAAGAAGCACAGGCAGCCCAGACTCGACATATATTTCCCCCTTATTAGTCTGTTGGGTTACCTGTGGTATGTTTCAGAAGCGATCTCGGAAGAGTTTATATAATTGCTCCTTATGAATTCTCTTTTCCGATTCCTACGAAATAAATCTTCAATAATGAAAGATTGATACTTAATGAAGTTGTGTGAGTGGTTTTGGGGCGATTTTGGGACTTCTAAAGCAGTTTGTTAGGCCTCGAAGTTTTGACGGTTGGCCGCGTGCCTACCCATCGGACAGTAAATATTCACAAGGTATGCAGCTTTGAGGCGATTTTCATCGATGTGACCTCACTCGCCGCCGAAATTCGACAAGAAATTGAAATCGATTTCGCCTCTACTTTCGGCACACAAATCCAGAGATGTGTAAGCACTTCTCATCCACGTTTCAGGACAAACGACGTGAAAACGGCCTGGAAAATAAATCCCGAATTAAAACTTGATCGGTCCACAAATCAGCGGTAGACATCGCAGGCGACGCTTTTTGAAACTACCCCACCCCACTAAGGAGAATTGTTATGCACCTCCGTTCTGCTTTTGAAGTACATGACAATTCTTCTTAGTGGGGAGGGGTATTTTCAAAAAGTTGAAGTTGCCATGCCCACGCATCTTGAAAGCGTCGCCTGCGATACCAACGGCTGATTTGTGGACCGATCAAAGTTGCAGATCGTATACCGATGGACATATTTTGAATTCGGGATTTATTTTCCAGGCCTTTTTCACGTCGTTTGTCCTGAAACGTGGATGAGAAGTGTTTACACATCTCTGGATTTGTGTGCCGAAAGCAGAGGCGAAATCGATTTGAATTTCTTGTCGAATTTCGGCAGCGAGTGAGGTCACATCGATGAAAATCGCCTCAAAGCTGCATACCTTGTGTATATTCACAGGCTTCCCAGACTCGACGTATATTTTCCGCTTATTAGTCTATTGGATTACCTGTGGTTTATCGATTAGTTTCATAACGATCTCAGAAGAGTTTATTATATAACTGCTCGGTGTGAATTCTCTTTTCCGATTCCTACGAAACAAATCTTCAATAATAAAAGATTGATACTTGATACTTGGCGATTTGGGGCCTTCTAAAGCAGTTTATTAGGATTCGAAATGTTGACCGTTGGCCGCTGCTCGACCTCGCCAAAGATCACCCAAAAATCGTCACTTTTCTTCGTCGCTCACTATTCAGCTTTCGGTACAGGAGGGAATCGTTAGCAAGCAAAATCTGACCAGAGCTTTAGGAAAATCCATCACATTTATCACCGCCAAACGGCCTCTTCAAGACCCAAAAAGCACGACCTTCCGATGATCTGAAAGAACTAGACCGACCAAAGCGGTCCAAAATTTACCCGCCCCCTACCCAAAACGATGCAAATCGCCTTTTTTCATGGGGAGACCCCAAGCGTGAAATTATACTTCCGTTCGAGGAACGGAAACAAATATATCGCCAATCAGAGGACCAAGATAGTGGGCCGGGGTCTTGACAGTTCCACGTGAGAAATTTTGGCGAGTTCCAAAATTAAAATTAGTCGGTAACCGCCAGTTTCGTTAAAAGTCTAGTAATGGTCCTCTAATTGCCGATATATTTGTTTCCGTTCCTGACGAACGGAAGTATAATTTCACGCTTGGGGTCCCCCCCTGAAAAAAGGCGATTTGCATCGTTTTGGGTAGGGGCAGGTAAATTTTGGACCTCTTTGGTCGGTCTGGTTCTTACAGATCATTGTAAGGTCGCACTTTTTGGGTATTGAGGAGGCCGTTTAGCGGTGATAAATTTGATGGATTTTCCTAAAACTCTGGTCAGATGTTGCTTGATAACTATTCCCTCCTGTACCGAAAGCTGAATAGTGAGCGACGAAGAAAAGTGCCGATTTTTTGGTGATCTTTGAGGTAAGTCTGTCCTTTGGCGAGGTCGATCGAGTTGCCGACCTTGTAATTTTTTTTAGAGCCGCGGCCAACGGTCAAAATTTCGAATCCTGATAAACTGCTTTAGAAGTCCCAAAATCGCCCCAAAACCACTCACACAACTTCATTAAGAATCGCATTGCCAAAGCTGAATCGCACGGTGCATTTGCGAAATCAGACGTCGATTGGCTGAGACGGAGTGGTGATTCAGAGTGGAATCACCACTGTAGACTACGCGCGCTATTTATAGCTTGGCAAAATATCAACAAAAGTACTAAATCTTCAAGTAATTCATCGGACTATGCGATTCAAGGAAAAAGCGACTCGGGCGATATCGGTTTTCTCATGCAATTTAACGTGGAATTACCTCGTCAGGCATGTGATTTTCCTATAGTATCAATCGATTTGAATTTCTTGTCGAATTTCGGCGGCGAGTGTGGTCACATCGATGAAAAGCGCCTCAAAGCTGCATACCTTGTGAATATTTGTTGTCCGATGGGTAGGCACGCGGCCAACCGTCAAAACTTCGAGGCCTAACTGAAACTGCTTTAGAAGTCCCAAAATCGCCCCAAAACCACTCACACAACTTCATTAAGTATCAATCTTTTATTATTGAAGATTTATTTCGTAGGAATCAAGGAGAAATTATATAAACTCTTCCGAGATCGCTTATGAAACATACCACAGGTAACCCGACAGACTATTAAGCGGGAAATATATGTTGAGTCTGGGGTGCCTGTGGAAGAAGTTAAAGGTTGGAGACCTTGACCACGATTGACTCCATTCAACCTGCCATAAATCGAATAATTTCAAAATCACAGCGATTTCACCACTGGATAACAGTTCTCCAATAAATTCCCCACATTTTCAATCCTTAAACAACCCATTACCTCAAAATGATCAGCCACAGATCGCCAAGTTTGTGTGCTCGAATTCAAAAAGATGCTCGGCGTACCGATCCTGTTAACAACGGACGTTTGCCAATTCTAGCCTCAGCGGTGAGGGCTATCAACAATTCGGAATCCAGCCTACGCCCCACACAACGAAACTAAATCTTTTTTGACAGTTGATTATAGCGGATTAAAAAAGTCGTGTTGTTGAACGGCGTCTATGATCACGGGTTCGTGAATACAATCGAATACAATAGTTTCGTTGTGTGGGGGATAGTTTCTCGAAATAGACCAGTTCGCGGTAAATTCCGACATTTTGAAAGGAGTGCAAACATGGCGCGAAATACAGTGTTTGTATGGGAATCGATGGGAATCCGATGCCAAATAAAATCCGTAAAATCGAAGTTCTGAAATATTCTTCAGACACAAACTTAAGATACCAGGTAAAAGATTAACATATCGAAATTTGAGGGATGTAGCTGTGCTGGGAAGCGTGCAATCGTGTTTTCAGTTTTCCATACATTGTCTGTAAATTTTCACGCGGAATTTGACTGTATTTCGCGCCATGTTTGCACCCCTTTCAAAATGTCGGAATTTACCGCGAACTGGTCTATTCAGGTCAATTCCAATTTCTTTTCACGGTGTCCAGGTCACATCCGAAGTTCTTACCAGTCTGGCATTAATACAGTTTCCCAGCGGTCAAATCCATACGGCAATATTTTTGGGTTCAGTTCAAGTCAGTAGTACTTCATCCCAACTATTTGTACGGCTTATAATATTAAATTTCAAAGTTCATTTTCACGCGTCTTCAAGTCAGATGAGGAGGTCATATCCGTCCGACCGCGTAGTCAGTTTAGGGAGCAACGCAGGCCCGTCGACAGAACTTCAAAGGGGGAAGGGATTTCGTTTTCAGTGAGTCGGGCCGAAGATGCATAAAGGAAGCGGAAATTTTTTTTAACCTCGATTCCATGCGTTAGCAGACAAAAGGACCTTACGGGAGGGGGAGGGGGGGGGGGGGGAGTGTTCGAACCTCCCCTGTCGACGGGCATGCAACGCAGAATTCAAAGCCAGTTTTGATCAAGCTTCGTACAGTTTGCTTCGCACCATCGCCTGTCGCGTCTTCTTCAATGGAGCGAGTAAAATCCGTGAGGAGCTGGAACCGAATCTAAATAGCATCGTGACGTCCACAGAGCCAAAAATAGATTGGCGCAGACTATAGGGTACGGAGATCAGTTCTCTTAGGTCATTGTGATGGTCTCTTGGTAGAAACAATTGCAAAACTGTGTAGTTTATCACGGTTTCTGGGTAATCCCCACCCACCCCTCCCACCCCCACTCTCCGTTTCACCCTATATTTATTTAATTATTTTTATTTAATCATATTTATACACGGTAGTCGGCATTCAGCATAGTTGGTTTTCAGACGAGCCGTGTGGCTAAAAAGTATAACATATAATAATACATGCAGTGGTCACTAACTATTACAACATTTACATCATTACTGAATAGATCTAGCTATAGTGGAGCATAATAATCTTATAAAATACTATGGAGACATTGACCACTTACTATCAGTACTTTATGTAAACGTTCTTGTTACTAAATGCTATACAAAATATTTATAAATAATTAATTTATAATTGATGTTTAAAAGAACTTAATGTTTCACTAAGGCGGACAGCTGATGCTAATGGTTAATCGTTAATTACACGTATACCCAAGGAAGGGAGGGGTGGGAAGCTACCTGTAAGGCTGAGCTTCGAACCTGTCGTCGTTTGAGTTAAATGTCTAAATGAACTTGATAGTCATTGAACAATACTAATTGGGTAATTTCGCAGATAGAATAAAAAAACTAGCATTTCAAGTGAGGCAGTGTTTTAACTGAATATAATTATTATAGTAGCCAGTGTGACTCACAAGACTATGCCCAGTCGATTCTATTTATAGTAGGCGAACTTTGCTTCATTGCTTAAATTTTTGCAGAATCAAAAATTGAATAGAAATATTGGATTCCCCGTACAGGGTCGGCGAATTAGAAATTAAACCAAGCCGATAATATCTGATCCCTCCCAAACAGCTGTTATATTTTCATGTTCCCCATTTTATGTTATTGATACATAAAAAATATGTAAAGAAGACTTACATGTTTTTTTAGGTTATTTTAAACAATGAGAAACCAAAGAGAACAAAGGGGGCTGGAGCTCTAGTGAAATTGATTCTGAGACAGATCTAGAGAACTTCATGCCCGCTAGGTTTTTTTTTTATTTGAGAAGCCTCAGAAACAAATTTGATTTGTTTTACCAAAATTTCCGGTAGCACCGCCCTTAGCTAAATCTAATGCATCTTGACTTCAAATTTCATACTGACCCTCCTTTCGTCCAATGAAAGGGGCACTGGTCAAGGTACAAGACGACCTTCTAAGGGCTATTGATTATTACTGCTCGGTCATCCTCTTTCTATTAGACCTATCGGCAGCTTTTGATAACGTCGATCATGGTATCCACCTGACTCGACTATCGCATGAGGTTTGGCATTGTTGACAATGCATTAGAGTGGTTTAGATCATATCTATCTGATCGACAACAGGTTGTCAATGTTGCTGGAAATCAGTAATCTGGACGAGTGATTCGGTGTGGAGTTCCTCAGCACTGTCCTCGGGCCCATATTATTCTTGCTATATACATCCCCACTTGGAGACATAATGATGCAACACCATGTCAAGTTTTACCTGTACAAACTCTATATCCATGTGTGGATTACGTTCAAATCGTCTATCGAAGGCCAAGTAGAGCAAGTGATATCCAGGGTGGAGGCGTGTGTTCGGGACATCGATGCCTGGATGACGATGAACAAACTTCAGTTGAACAGGGACAAAACTGAATTACTTGTTTTGAACGCGAGTCATCGTTCTATGCCTGCCCTTAGCTCAATTAGTCCATCTTCTGTGGCCACAAACATTGGCTTTCTATCAGCTTTCTATCATCTTAGAAATGTAAGTCGCATTAGGAAGCATAGACGTTTTCATACTGCAGAGGTCTTGATGCACGCTTTTGTAACTTCCAGACGTGATTTTTGTAATTCTCTTTTATATGGTCTGCTTAAACACGTTATTAAGCGGCTACAGTGCGTCCAACATGCAGCAGCCAGAGCTCTCACGCTCCCCCGAAGTGCGAACAGATTACACCGATCTTATATAAACTATATTGGCTGCCTGTAGAAGAGCGTATAACCTTTAAGATTCTTTTACTTACATTTAAGTCTTTGCGTAGCTTGGTTCTATCGTATATTTCTGATTTACAGTGGAACTTCTCCGTACGGACACCTCTATAATATGGGCACCTCCATATTACGGACAGATCTCTAGGTCCCGGCAAAATCCCATATATTCTTTGTTTAAAAATCCTCTATGTATTGCGGACCCTCCCTATACACGATTTCAAACAAGCGTAGAACATAAAGAGTTCACTTTAAATCAAAACTTTCTTCACAGAAGTACTGAAAACTTTTCGGAGGTTCATAAGCTGTCAAAATTGCAAAAGGGTGATAGGCACTTTAATAAGTCTGACTGTAAGCATAATGGCAATGACTTCTCGTGTATCAGGACTTGAATACAAGTTTTAAAATGTAGTTACCAGCACCTCTGCTGCATCTTGCAAAGTCTGAATTATATTGCCATCTTTTTATTCTAGAAATCATGAGTTAAACATTGGATTTGTTGCTTTTCCGCGATTGACGTCACTATTATTGAATTCCAACCACTTATAAGGGTCTATAGGTAGCAACATTCGTACAAATTCTACCTCTTTATTACGAACAGCAGTAGTAGGAGAGGCACCGAGTAATTGGAATCAATGTAACGAGAATTAATATGAAATAAAATCAAAAACAAAATATACTTACTAGAACACTATGCGCAATGGAAGGGGCTATGCCCTGGACGCGGCGCCAGAAATGCGTCTTAGGTCATGCATAAATTAATTAGGGCGTACGGCCCTTTTTTAAGGCGCTATGCTAATTTTTAGGGTGTTCTATTGTCTTTCCGCATGAATAAAGTGAGGCGCGCTCATGAATAAAGTGCGGTAAAGTGCGGCGTCTCATGAATAAAGTGGAATCTCATTAACTCAGAAGATTATCTATTATTTCTGTGAATGAGGTCATCGATCTATTCGGGTATGTTTGGGCAAAGCCTATTGTTTGGGGTCGTCTCTAAAACCAGGAGCGATCGGCCCTGAATCCATTCAAGAAATTGAGTAGCAACAAGATCGATCGATTCTACACCTATTCGAAATTCGACACGTATTCGAAAGATGGAACCTACCAAATTGGACTGTGATATCACAGAGGCCATTGAGAGGCTAATCGAGCTAGCAGCAGTTGACTTACTTATAGCTGGTGTGATAGAATTTAGTTTGTGGCGCGATGTTAGTAAAAATAGTAAGAACAAACTACTCGTGATAGGCTCTAAACTGTCTTTATGTTTTTTCCTTTACAGTTAATAACTCATAATATAATTGTATACAAAATCCACTGTGACTCATTAGATCAACTCTGCTATTGTTCTTAGGGATTAGCGATAACTGAAGAGCCTATTGGTTTGAGGAAAACTCTTGTGATGCAAATTCTTCTCTAAAACTGAACTATAATTACCATACGAATAAAAACAAACCACCAAAACAAAGTTTATTCAATCTCAAAAACACCAATTTACAGTTCGTTTACCTTATAGTCGCGGAGTTGATACTTTCTTATTTCTCAGTTCTTGGGTTGATATAATGTACCGTGTTACAAGATTACACTGATTTATGTTTCATTGATTGTTTTCTTGTTGACAAATGCTGCTTAACTTGGATAAGCTAACAATTAGAAGGGGAAAACAAATAGTTTGTCATTCCCAGGCTACACTCTATTCGTAAAGAATAAGACACGCGTTATCGTTGTTTTAGGTTATTTTCCAAACTAGACCGAAGAGATATTTACCATATCTGAAAGAATACCAAGACAGCCACCTGTCTATCGTTTAAAGGACTATCATGGATAACTTTTAGAAGGACCATTTTACGAAGCCGAGTTACAGAGAGTCGAAAAGCAAGATAATTTCTACCGGGTAGAAAAAGTCTTAAAAAAGCGTAAACGGAAAGGCAGGATTGAAGACCTTGTCCATTGGAAGGGGTATCCCGAGAGTTTTAATTCTTGGGTAGATGAAAGGGATATAAAATACTTGTAATTTAGATAGCTGATCGTTTTAATAAATTAATAAAGAAAACCTATTTATACTATCTGAAATGAGCCATGAATTAGCTGATTGGTTATAAACTCGAACCACTTTAGGTTTTTGTAATTTTGCTTCTTGTAAATAATACTTGTGCTTCTCTAGTGATAAGGTATGTACTTGCGATAAATGATTGGAAAGTTTCACTAAATATTTTGATCCATAATTCGGCACCGGACATTTTTTACAAACGCGTTGACTCCTGTTAATCCTTTGAAGATCAAGATAAAACTAATTCAAAAAATAAAACATTGTGAATTTTATAGTAATTTGTCAGGACAAACAGGATAAACAGGACAAAAAGGACAAATGAATAGAGACGTGTTCATTTCCATAACACATTTATTGGAAGTTTGTACATTTTAAGTAAGAATAAAATAACTGTTGACATTAAGCTTAAAAATACTATTTACGATAATATAACTATTTTACAGCACTTGGTTCTAAGTTTATATCTCTAGAGGTAAAGTGGTCAGTCCATCTGCTAACACTTTGCGCTTAGGGTAAAAATAAGAAAACCCGGCCCTTACTTGTTGATAAGTATACATAGTGTTGTTGACAACACGAAAACCCTTATTGATACCCGAGCAACACATTTAGATAGTTTTCTTTATCGATCTCATTACATCTCTTATTAACTCCCTTACAACTAAACTTATCCGAAGTTCCAAAGCAATAATAGGTTTTACTACCCAACGCCCGCCGCCCGCCAACGCCCGCCAACGCCCGCCGCCCGACAACGCCCGTCAACGCCCGTCAACTCCTCCCTCCTCCCCCTCCTCCTCCTCCTCCTCCTCCCTCCTCTTCCTCCTCCTCCCTCCTCCTCCTCCTCCCTCCTCCTCCTCCTCCCCCCTCCCCCTCCTCCCTCCTCCTCCTTCCTCCTCCTCCTCCTCCTCACGCCTCCTCCCTCCTCCTCCCGCCTCCCTCATCGCTACCCCAAGGCTTCCTTATGTTATACTTTCGGTTGTCCAGATATTTTCTGTAAAATAAGGAAGCTTTGAGGTAGCGATGAGGGAGGAGGAGGCGGGAGGAGGAGGGAGGAGGTGTGAGGAGGAGGAGGAGGAGGAGGAGGGAGGAGGAGGAGGAGGAGGGAGGAGGGGGAGGAGGGAGGAGGAGGAGGAGGGAGGAGGGGGAGGAAGAATGCAAAGCGCGAGGAATTATGGGCCGGGAGTTCCAATCAAGCATGTATACGTACTGGTATATTATACTTCATGGTAGTGTTTCGTTCCATATTAGTCGCCCTGCATAATAGTGTAAAACAGTAGAGAAAATGATTATGCAGGGCACTATATGGAACAAAACACTACCATGAAGTATTTGCCCATGTACGACTCAGTCATCTACAGACAAGAAAAGTCAAAATAACTTCTATCTGGTTCTATGCAAAATGGGTTACTGCCGTGCCACGCTACTGAGTACTGGTGAGTTTTCCTAAATTAATATTGCAAAACTCTTGCCTCTTGGGTAGTCATACATAGTACATACATGTACGTACGTCAGTAAAATAAACAAAGCTGTACATGTACTGATTTAATAAAGTTCCATAACAAGCTTAATATCTGCAGGCTATGCATTTACTCACATCACTTCATTTTCTATTAGAAACAAGAGCTCAACCTTAACTTTTTTGGCCAGTAAGATGTACATTTTCAAGTATATTCCAAGGAACTTCCACTAGTCAAAACTGAAAATCCACCAACTAGTACTGATTTGGCTAGTTGACTAATGTTAAAGAAGGCAAACCTTCTTTCTTAGTTGGAGAGGTCGAGGGGTAAAATTTCAACAGAATTCGCGCGCTGCAATTGCCGACAGAGCCCAATGAAGAACAGATAAAGACTTCAGGGGAGTTTTCATTGATTTTATTTCAGTATTTCTGGCCTAACGGTACAACCAAATTAACTCGTTAAAAATCTCACGATCATACAAACCCTTATAATTTAAAACACAAACAGAGCTTGGGTTTCCAGTCAATGCTTTGCAAATAGGACAATTCCGAAGCGCTAATTCCTGTCTAACTCGACTTCCACGGCAAACAGTTGGAAAATAAGGCTTTTACCTGTTGGTAAAACCGCCAAAATATCTCGCCTAGAAAGTACAACCGCTCGATCACTTCTCTCTTGTCGCCTCCATTTCAGTCAGTTCGCAGGAGGAATGTACGACATTTCGTGACTCATGACAGCGATGACAGCTAATTGACCAATCAGTATTTCCCGTACAGAATCTGTACGGGAAATGAAAATGTATAAGGGATGGCTGCCACACCGCGGCAAAACGGTATGCTCCGCTGGCCAAAAGAACGAAGGCTCTGCTATCAAATACAAATTACCGAGGGTTTCAACTTTTTTAGTAAATAATTTTATAACTTAGTAAACTCACAGTGAATTACAAATTACGAAAACTTCAACCTGTTAAAGTCTTAGGCTTAGCTTTTAAGTAGTTTTCTTATTTTTTGACAAAACAGTTCACAAATGGTGCTTTTAAGCAGAAATTTTAAAATCACGGGTATGTGCCTGTTGTTTCATTCCAGTTTTCGCGGGAAACTGTGGGCGGCCGCGCGCCGACAAGATATAGCAAATACGCATGCGCGTAACGTTTTGCCGCGGTGTGGATGGCTGCAGGCCCTCCTTTTTCTCTCTCGTGCCAGTCTCCTTTTTCCATTTTCACGCGGCCAAAACATTTTATCACTTCCTTTGTGTTGAAATAACACTGAGGGCCTGTTTCGCAGGCTACGACTGCCCTTCCAAAATGGATTGTGTACTAAGGAGGAAAAAACAAGTGGCCATGATGCTAGAAGCAAGGAAAGCAGGCAAGTTAGCTTTCTTCAGTAGAGAGAACCCGATAAACTCTTTATCGAAGGACAATTACTCCCTCTAAAATAATTTCACGTAAGTGTATTTTGTTACACAATCCTTATAAATTTGCATATAAGCTTCCAAACTCTTAAATTGAAGCGGTCGGAGTATTTTCCAAGTGTAATCTGACGCCTCGATGTTATTGTAAGGCCCGGAATATAGTAGCGTAATCAACAGTTTTTCGCTAGCTGGCTACTATTATCGAACTATTTTCATTCATATTTATATCATTTGTGTTTCGAGTTTTTGTTTTGTATTGTCTTTCATTTATGTTGTTGTCCTTTTTCGATGCTCGTTCTGATTGTTTTTGTTTGATGTATTCATATGGTGCAAAAATATCGTTTAATTTTCAAGAGCTTCGTGTTTATATATTGAAATTGTTTGAGGTGATATTCCATCCAATTAAGCTTTATGGTTAATTGATGACTCGAAATAACATCCAGTTTAAATTACTCTCGATCTCTCGACGTTAGAGGTATTCGCACCTAAGAAAAACGAGAAAGCATATTCAACTGGATACATAAACAACAAGCAGATATTTGTTTTCTTCAAGAAACATATAGCACAGAAGAAATTGAGGATCAGTGGAAGAAACAATGGAGGGGAGACCTTTTCTTCGCTCATGGTACAAATCATAGCGAAGTGGTTTTAATTTTAACGCGAAATTCTTTAGACCTGGAAGTTAAATCGGTACAGCGTGATGACACAGGAAGATTTGTTATTCTAGAGGCTATGATACAAGACTCGTTGTTTTTACTAGTAAATATTTATGCTCCAACAAAAAAAGTGAACAAAAGCCCTCGGGATGTATATGACGTAATACCAGCCTCGAGCTCGGTTCTCGGCGATATTTATCTACGGCCCTTGGGCTGTATTTGACTTAATTCCTCGGTTTTTGGTATTGATCTCTTACTTTTTCCTACAAGTTTGTTGTCATATCATATTTTCACATCACACCTCAATTTCTTTGTTCTTTGCGGGGGAATATATATTCCCCTTGCATTTTAACAATAATTTAATATAAACCATCGCCAGAAATTCGAGACATGGTTATTGCGCAATACATATTGACCCCTGTTCACTGTGTGAAATGGGTCGTGAAAATTTACAGAGAAATGTATGGGATCCTAAACATTTTCCTTATTTCTCATGAAATACGGTACAATCGTAAAAATGTGCGATCGAGGCATTATTTCTACAGGTTTTCAGTTGAGTGTAGTAAAACCAAACGCAAATTACCCACAGCCAGCCAATCATAGGAGCGAGTAATCACAAGTAACTCATAAATGGCTTCCCTGTGAGCCAATGACAAAAGCCAATAGGAGAGCTTAGTAAACGCAAAACCAAAACACTTCCGACACTCAATTGCAAGTCAAAGCCAAGTAGTAAACTTTGGTGATTCATTTCTTTGATTTTAGTGGAAGCATAAAAGTTCGATTTATTTACAGTGGACATTAAAGATTTCCAGTAAAAACATGCAGATAAGAGTTTATAAAATGTATCTGCTGCAAATCTAAAACCTTAGCAAAAAATGTGCAGGCGAAGAGTTGAAAACATAAACAAGACCTACCGTATTCTTCCCTTCTAATGTCCCAAAGTTCATTTTCGGTGATTCATTTTCCTTCTTGTAAATTCAGCTTTTCGACAAGAAACCTCAGACTCCATATTTTCACGCTAAAACCCGTAATATTGCTCGTCTTGAGACTGCCATAACTCTGACCACAAGTGACCAAATCCAACAAACATGGCAGCTTTGGAAACCTCTAGAAACTGCAGTGTGTTTGTTTAAACAGCCAGCAGTTATTCAAGCTAATTTGTCCTTTTGGAAAGTAGGTCCTAAACGGACCAAAAGAGACGAGTCTGCGATAAAATGTTACCCAATTACGTGTTGGTACTTTATGTATCCTGCGTTATAGTGTCCCAATGTAACATACATGCTATGTCTACCATCTATATACTATCAGGCCTCAATGTCTCGAATTTCTGGCGATGCTCTTTGCATTTTAATTTATCAGTATTTCACTCGACTTATTCCCCCACGCTTTTCCTAGTACATAGAACTTACACCTATCTACACAGCAGGCTACGTTGGTTAAAAACTGACCTAAATGAAGAACAATGATCCTTGAACAGTACCTTTATGCAACTATCATACTAGGGAAATGCTTCCTTCTGATTTATGAAAAGAGATATAATTATTATATTGCCATTGTGAAGAAATAAGCATTTTATCGGCCTTTCGCTCGATCGGGGGGTATGGGATTTGTTCACCTCGGATGTTGCCATCGAGCCACGCCCTCGGTGAGTAAATCCTATACCCCTCGCTTCAGGCCGATAACCTTACGTATAATGAAATACGTATAGCTGAAATACTTAACACGAATCCGAATTTTCCGGCTTGCCACGGTTCGGGTTAATTTTGTTCAAATAAGTGTTGTTATGTTTTTTTCTTGCCCGTTCTTATAGGTTTAACTGGCTTCACATATAACTTTAGTCCTCGAGCGCTGCAGTGTTTTTAGACGAATATATATATATTTTTCCCGATATTTTATGCTAATGAGGCATTATTTTGCGTCAGCAAAAAGTTAATCGTGGAGTTAACATCGTATATCGTTTCAATTTCTTTCATATCAATATATATATATATCTTCGTTCAATCAGTAAACGAGCTGATTGCCTGTAAACCTAATCTCGTACCCAGACCCCAAAACCGTACACCAGGTCATCATTGCGCATGTCTCCATTATCACAGGAACATCACGTGACTCTTCACCAGCGCCAAGCGAGCATAGACAGGGAAACCGCAACCAACAAAATGTTGTGAACTGTGGCCTTCTCGGGCGATGACGCTAAATAGAATATAAAAGTATATTAATTATTGGCTTCATTGAAATCAAAACGAGAGCAATGTGTTATGAGGGTCTGGATGGGGTTAACTGACAACTGACAAACGTCCTAAAATTTAACTTTCAACTGAAAAATAAGGATATTTTAAACTGTTTTAAACTGCTAATTGAACATTTACTGTTAGCTGATAAATTGAAGATCAACAAAATAATGCTAATTCTCGAAGATTACCTTTAAAATGGTATTTTAGCGGTCAACCGTCAACTGACAAACGGCCTAAACTTTAGCTGTTAACTGACATTTGTATCCGCCATCTAGACCCTCTGTTATAATAGTTGAGGTATATATGGTATATATCATATTCTACTCACATGTTGTAGGAATGATATTATCAACTACGAAATAATAAAAGACAGAATATCTGATCAGGTGTAATAAATTAAATTACGGGCGATTTCATTGGCTAATAGAGTAGCTAATCGTATATTGAACAATTATTCACCGAAGTGGAGGTGAATAGGTGGTGACAAGAGACTACCACATTGGTGGTGGATATTTACCGAGCCGCGACTTTTCACTGACACGTGCACTGAGGTGAATAATTGTTTTAGTATATACTACACAAGTGAATAGCCAGCGCCAAATAGTTATTTCTGACAAATGGACAAAGATCGCTGCTTCGCTCGGAGGTGAATAGCAAAGGATATTCACGTCCGGAGTGTGGAAAAATATGTATAGAGCTCGCATAGTCCAAAAACAAATCGTGCAGAGCTAAAAGTACCGCACAAATTTCATGCACAAAAAAATACCACCCCGCTCCCCTGATTTCTAATGGTCCACCCCTATCCCTCATCTTCAATGCTTTGCGCGTTTGAATGAAATTACTTTCATTTCACCTACACCGAGAAAACAAAATTAGAATAAACCTTTTCTAACATTTACTATAAAAAGGTATTGAACACTCGAGTTCTTGAACAGCTGGGTTACTCCCATATATAGGCTATACGTATACGTGCCGCTCGACAGGGTATACGTATGGTTTTTGACAATTCTTAGCCTGGATCAGGGTATATAAATCACTGTTTTGGTCTGGAACAGGGTCGTAATTTTTGGAAGGGCCTCAGGACGGTTTGAGTTATTCACGGTCCCTTGCCGCTGCAAACGCAGAGTCCGTTTATCTGTTTATGATTCAAGTGGCGAGTGGAGCGCAACGTCTCGCACGTATCATATCAGACGTTAGCCTGGTCTAGAACAGGATTTCTTTTTGTCATTTTGCCTGGAACAGGGTATCTTTTCATTGTTTCTAGCCTGGAACAGGGTGCCTTTTTTACCATTTTTCCTGGAACAGGGTCACAAAAATACAAGTTCTTGGCCTGGAACAGGGCAAGGGTTTCAAATGCTCAGCGGCACACCCCCATCTTAATATTTAGGGAGTACCCCCACCCCCCCGCCCGGTTTTTTAAAAACGAAATTTAAAGATACTATGTCATAGACTATATTGCAACCCCGCCGTCGCAGTGCACTCTGGGATGGATATCCCAGTTTCCGTTGTTAAATCCAAGATGGCCGCCCAACAACAACAATGGAAAACTGAGATATCCAACCCAGAGTGCATTGCGATGGCGGGGTTGCGATATAGTCTATGATGTTGCGCATATCTAGAATCAATGTTCGATTGGTCTTCAAACAGTTAAAGTCTCCTCCCTTAATGCTTGATTGAAAGAATATGCAATATTTTCCTTGAAGATGAGATCTACGCACAGTTTGTTGATCATTTTTGCACATTTACTTTGATTTCAACCATCCCACACGTGTGCTAGGATAGTCAGATTAAATGAAAACTACTGAAAATAATTTTGTTCCGGCCAATCAATATTCATTTAATAGTTTACTTTAACCATGTTATCGTCCGAGAGCTATACAACTCGTATAAAATACGAACAGAACATAAAGGAACATAAAGGAACATAAAGGAACATAAAGGAACATAAAGGAACACAAAGGAACACAAAGGAACACAAAGGAACACAAAGGAACACAAAGGAACACAAAGGAACACAAAGGAACACAAAGGAACACAAAGGAACACAAAGGAACACAAAGGAACACAAAGGAACACAAAGGAACACAAAGGAACACAAAGGAACACAAAGGAACACAAAGGAACACAAAGGAACATAAAGGAACATAAAGGAACATAAAGGAACATAAAGGAACATAAAGGAACATAAAGGAACATAAAGGAACATAAAGGAACATAAAGGAACATAAAGGAACATAAAGGAACATAAAGGAACATAACGGCGTGTCTCTAGACTGGCTCCCGTCCCATAACCATCAGTCATGCAAGTATGAAGAAAAAGCGAGCTCACTTAATCCATACAGTTGGTCGACGTCATCTTCATGCCACTTATTTATTTAAAATCAACCATATGTGATGTCACATACAGTAATCCAAATATGGGAAGGCACTCACCTGGGAACGAGAGCTCGAACCGATGGTGCCCAGTCCCCGAGGTGTTAATAGCCCGGCAGATGTACACACCACGATCATAATATCTAAGGTCCTTTATCGTTAGGGTGTAGCGACAGTAGGGACATGGTCTGCTAGCGATGTAGCGAGTAGCTATGTTGGGAACACCGGCTGAAAATCGACAAAGAGATACGTACAATTAATAAAATATATTGTTTCAATTAGTGCACCATAGACACCGAGCCGACCTGTACCGCTCGAAACGAGCCACAGCATTGGCTTACCCAACAATACAAAACACCCTAACCTTGAGAACGTGCAGTACAAAAACAATACAGCTACAGTATAATGGTGCAATCAGAATACAGGTTATGGACTGAGCCGACCTGTACCGCTCGAAACGAGCCGCAGCATTGGCTTACCCAACAATACAAAACACCCTAACCTTGAGAACGTGCAGTACAAAAACAATACAGCTACAGTATAATGGTGCAATCAGAATACAGGTTATGGACTGAGCCGGCCTGTACCGCTCGAAACGAGCCAGCTTACCCGACAATATAAAACATCCTAACATTGAGGATAAGCAGTACAAAAACATACAATAGAGCTACATTATAATAGGTCCAATCAGATACAGGTCTGGATGTGCTTCAAAACGATACCGGTACGGGCCGGGATGCGAGTTGCGGGTTACGGGATCCAAGGATGTGGGTTACAAGAGAGGCCCTAGCCTGTTAGGGTTTTAGGATTATGGATTATTAGGGGTTTCAGAGAAGGGATACAGATTAGTGGCAGCTAAATTAGAAGGATTACGGATTGTTTGGGTTGTATTTTAGGATTGCGGATATTTGCGTTTACAAAATAAAGATACGAATTATTTCCAAAATTTACCCAGGATTACAGATTATTCAGACATCAGTTACCCAGCAAATCTGTAATTATAAATGGTGGTGATGGAAACGTACGTTACATTTCTTTTTAGATAACCGAAGAAGACAAACTAATAATGTTTTGACTGTTCATTTTTATTTTCGAAACAACCAGCCTTGCTCAAGTGTCATAGCCTGTGAATACATTCATCTCGCATCGAGAGCCACAGTCAAAACGCGCCCCCGAGAGAGACGTCTGCGATTCGAGGCCAAACATTCCATACTGATGACGTAATGCGGCCAGGATCGTTCTGGTCGCGTCATTTTTATTTTTCACATGTAATCTTGTAATTCTCTAATTGTAATACTACTTGTAAACTATCTTGTATAACCTGCTCAGTCTGAAGTGTAAATAAAATGAAACTGAACTGAACTGAAAGATAGATAGATAGATCGAGACAGAGAGAGATAGATACAAAGATGCTACATATAGATAGATAGATAGATAGATAGATAGATAGATAGATAGATAGATAGATAGATAGATAGATAGATAGATAGATAGATAGATAGATAGATAGATAGATAGATAGATAGATGGATGGATGGATGGATGGATGGATGGATGGATGGATGGATGGATGGATGGATGGATGGATGGATGGATGGATGGATGGATAGATAGATAGACAGACAGATAGATAGACAAACAGATGGCTTGCTAGCGGCTCTTATGGTGTTTTTTTGCTAATTTGGTTTCGGATTGAGCTACCTGTGACCAAAATGGAGAAAAAGGAAGGAGGGGGGAGGGGAGGGGAGGGGAGGGAAGAAAATAGACTGCGCACCACAGATAGCCCAATCCGAAACCAAATTAGCAAAAACCACCACCCATAAGAGCCGCTAGTAGGCTAATAGATAGAGAGATGATAGATATTAATATTAGATCAGGAGCCCATTACCAGGAGCGTGCATCTCCCAGATTAGGTCTGTCCAACAGCAGAACAGATGATGTAGCTATTTTTAGCTTTGTGTTTCATGCGAGAAGAAACAAAGGCCGTCACTTTTAACCAATCAGGATGCACTGAAAAATTGTAATTAACACGGTTCGAACTGCTAAAAATACTAAAGCGCAAGAGAACAAAACACAACGTAATCACATACCAGAACTTCGCGACTATAAATAGCCACATCGTCTACTGTGCTGTGGGCGCTACCCATCACATAGGTACGCTCCTGATAATGGGCTCAGTCCTCATTAGATGTATTTTATTTAACGCGTGGTCTAGTACATTGAGGTACATCCAGGTCCGTCCACACAGAACGCAGACAAGGCGCGGGATCTGCGAGGATGTACCAGCTAATTTACAGGTATCCACAACAAATAAGTATATATACTTATAATAATATCAATGCAAAGCATGCAGAAAGAGAATCAAATAAAAGATCATACAACAGACTGCTTCGCTTTGATATTAAATGTAATCTTGCGAAAAGCGATCCCTTCTCTTTCCCTCTCCAACAAACTAGGAAGGTTCCTTTTCTCCCTCGTGTATTAGTGGAAAGGAAAAGAAAAAAGAATCTCTGCTCGCAGGACCGGGATATAAAATACTAAGCTAAGGTAAAGTTTTGAATTGAAAACTCATACGAATAAAACACGTGATATGTATCAACCAATACAGCACTCACAGGCATCCTGCAAAGAAATCTCTCGTCCATCATTAGTCAGTCCAGTCCACTTGATGTAGAGCGGGTAACCTTCAGCGGGACACTCTAACACAATACTGTCAAACAGACTGCCAACCACCTTTGTTGGAGCTACCAAGAACGTTACATTGACTGTTGACAAACGAATATCTGTCAGTGAAATTGTGAAGTACTAGGGGGATCCTGGATTTGGGGAAAGGGCCGAGAGGTGGGGTGGTTGGGGGGGGGGGGGGGGGGGGGGTTGAGTGATCTGGATCCGCCAATAAGTACTCTGTTATATCTTCTATAAATGAAGACATCTTGTTAGACAAGTAACTATGCCTTAAGAGAAATCAAACACATTAACTTGAAATTATTTCCAACCATTCGAGCTCAAAGATAAGTGCATGAAGGTCCAATACAGCTATTTCAAAAAAGGTTGTCCCGGTTTAAGTTATCATAGCTATTTGTAATTTGTTAATTTTAAAGACTACGGCCCGCCTAAATTAGTTAATGCTAACTGCGGGCCAGTCTGTATATCATGTACATATTTTCCGAATGAACAATAATAATAATAAATAGCCTTTGTTCAGTTCGCATCTTTTACATAAAGAACGGTAATCAGCCGTGAACGCGCCCTTTGTATCTGGTAAAGAACCACGGTGGTCTAATATATATATATATATATATATATATACAGTATACAGCCGTTTGCAAAAATTCTGATCCCCCCTCACCATATATAAATATATATAAAAAATGTATCAAACATTATGGGATACCTCTTCCTATATTTTTTTCTGAAGCCCTTGATGATAGGCAACTTGAAAAAAATATCAGCAATGACATCCCATAATGTTAGATATATGTTTGATATATATTTATATATGGTGAGGG
The DNA here is from genome assembly GCA_030867875.1 of Actinernus sp. WN-2022. Taxonomy (NCBI): domain Eukaryota; kingdom Metazoa; phylum Cnidaria; class Anthozoa; order Actiniaria; family Actinernidae; genus Actinernus; species Actinernus sp. WN-2022. Next base: position 18,054,129 of record JAOWCC010000019.1, on the reverse strand, counting down.
GGGTCAGAATTTTCGCAAACGGCTGTATATATATATATATATATATACAGCCGCGTGCAAAAATTCTGCCCCCCCCCCATGAAAATTATATACTTAATATATACTTATATCGGTTGCATCATGGGTGCTTTTCAGACATTTTTCTAACAAAAAATATATCAGGAAGGATTGAAAAATGTACGAGTTAAACATTTTTAGATCATATGGGTCCATCAGTTAAAGAAATCAAGTTTTATTTTCAGTTTTAGTTCAAACGCATGGAATAAATTAGTACAGGTCTGGTGGGCGGTGGACCGAAACGCTGCTATGACTTCAAAGACTAGTGCTCACTGTATTCTGAACATTAATTTCTCCACGTCGCACTAGCTAGGTTTACTCTATTGCCCTGAATGAGGCTGAAGTATTCACTATTTATAAAATTGATTTCAAACCTTGGAGCCTAGGTTTAAGCGTATTATCAATGTGAAACACGTTTTATATTATGGTAGTTCGATGTGTGCGATTCTGCCAAACATTCAACCAAATTAATTAAACACAGCGTAGCTAAGAATTTTTTTTTTATGAAGTCCGCAATGCGGTTGTAAAAATCGCATTTAGTTATTGAAAAGGAAAGAAAGATCAGAACCGATCGAAGTTGTTTTAATCTGTTTAAATTATGGACCAGAATGAAATGGTTTTCAATCTTGTGTAAAAATAATTCCTCCTGCGTGTTACATAAATTTTACAAATTGATCGTCAGTTAAACTCACATTGAGACTTGTTTGTAAATGCTATTTTTCACCTTCTTCCAATTCTCAACCCCCAAAGGTGGTCATGGTCCCTTAAGGGAGCTTCTAATTACAAAGTTTTACTGATAATAGGCCCTTTGCAGGACAAGAGCAAGTCAAAATTAGTAAAAAGCCCAAGTTTTAGGTTCATAACTTTAAAACTCTATAATTTAGCTTACTTTAACAGACTTTGTGAGGCTGTTTTTTGCTGACTGGCAAGACCCCCCCCCCCCCCCTGCATCTCCCCTGCTAGTTTTTGACTAGTCCCTAATAGGCTAATGTTTAATAAAATATTGTGTGTTGATTTCATGCATGTAAACCACTTGGAAAATAACTATTTAAAGAGGGGAACACTAGGCTATTTTCTATTGTTGGGTAGGCCAATACTATCGCTCGTTTCGAGAAGTTCAACCAGACTCCTTTCCTGCCGCCGAAAAACGATTACAGCGCCACAGTATCTCGATTTCCATTGGCCGAGAAAAACGAGACGGTAAACATTTGAAGTTCATTGTAGATTTCAGATTGTCCATTTCCTATTGTTAACGGAAAGAGAAGGCGAAGTGAAGAAAGTAAAATAAATTCCTTCTTCGAGGGTATATAAAATCAAAAGTTTCTTTAGGATAAATAAGGTAGATTTATTGAACGGTAATTTCAAGGTCTTCTGTGCAGTCCAGAAAAATAAGTTGAAGACAAAGCCGGAGTTTGAAGCCCGTCGTATCAATCGTCGACAAACAAAAAACTGCGTGACGCGAAGCGAGGACAAAGTGTCGGTGGAAAAGTTTCGTGCCTAAGCTTTGCGAAGTGAGAACCTCTGGTACCCAGGGTAGAGTTCACGCCATATCCTGCTAGATTTTCGTTCCCGAATTTTAATATAAAAACATGTGCATATAATATTTTAAAAGGACCCTGTCAGATCGAGAACTGATAAATCGCGAGAAATCGGGTCATTTCTACTATACTTTCCGAGAGGTTAATAACAATGAATAACAACACAACCACAGTCAATTGGTATAAAAGTTATCATGTTCAGTTTAGCTACTTACATTTACAAACTGTTGTCTCACTCTTACTCTTAGTCTTAGTCCTATTAGTGTTGATCAGAGTCACGAGTGGATCCTTGAGTGGATCTGGATATGTGATAAATTCCCGTCCAAAGCCCGTGAAACACCTCTCAGCTTTAGACAAAAATCTTGGTATTGCACTTGAAGGAACCTTTGGTTTACACAAAAAAACAGCTGATATTAAAGGTTTTGCTAAGTCAAAACTCCCACTCGTCGCCATCTTCTGTCCACTGTTCACATGTCACATGGCTGGCGCAACTTACGTGTCACGTGACCAGTCGAAATCTGATTGGTCGACGACGCCAAAACTCGACACAAATAAAAAATAAAAATAAATAAATAAATAAATAAACACTTGCGATTTCTGACTCGCGGCAGCGAAGGCCTGGCCCGAGTAATAAAATAAAATATGTTTGATCAATACTTCATATGCGAAATAATTACGTCGCAAAAAAAAAAAACGCAAAAGAAAACTGGTGTGTTCCCAGTGAAATTTTAGCTCTTTTGCAGACTTCATAACGGCAACAATATTTTAGCTGCGTTTGGATTTGGTTCAGTTTGTTTGGCAGAATTGCAAACGACTGGCGGAACTGCCATAAGATAAAATAGAACGTGTTTCAAATTGATAACAAACTTAAACTTAGGCTCCAAGGTTTAATTTTTGAATGCAAATTAGTGAATACTTCAGCCTCATCATAGTTTAGGGAAATAGAATAAACCTAGCTAGTGCGACGTGGAGAAAGCAAAGTTCAGAATGCAGTGAGTTCCTTGAAGTCATAGCAGCGTTTCGGTCGACTGGACCCAGTGGCAAACGCATGCAATAAATTAGGACAACTAAAACTGAAAATAGCACTTGTTTTCTTTAACTGATGGACCCATATGACCTAAAAATGTTTTACTCGTACATTTTTCAATCCTACCTGATATATTTTTTTGTTAGAAAATTGACTGAAAAGCACATTTTTGGATTACCCATGATGCAACCGATATAAGTATACAAGTATTATTGCACGCCGCTGTATATATATATATACACATAATATATATAATATATATATATATAATCAAACGAAAAGTGACAAGCTACATTCCCAGACCGAAATGCATTATGGTAACTGTTCAGCTGTGCGAAATCGGATAAACTACAGTCAGGAGCCCATTACCAGGAGCGTCCATCTCCCACACTAGGTCTGTGAGTCAGCGTATGACGGGATTGAGCTATATTTAGAACAGACCTCACGGGAGTTCACGTGCCCACACTTTGGGAATCCAACCAAACCATAGCCAGGACAATGTAACACTAGTAAAATCACCTCAAAGAACAATAGATCGTTATTAATCTCGATAATTACGGCAAGCATATGCACGATCGCAGCGGAGTCAGAAGGCAGTCACCCGGAAAACATGTAGTTCTAAAAATAACTCAAACCGGTCATACGCTGACTCACGGGTATAGTATATATGGACGCTCCTGGTAATGGGCTCCTGCTACAGTGTAATTCGGAAAATCGATTCGCAGGATACCAGTAATATTCGTATTAAAGTTTCGACCCCAAAACAAATCACTTTACCAGACTTTCAGCTGCAACCACAATCCATTTCGATCTGGGAATGTCACTTGTGTCGTAAATACCCACCACTATTCACCTCCACTTCGGTGAATAATTGTTAAATATTTCCAAACTAACCTGTCAATCCTGCAGTTCCTAGTATCATCTCGTAGTTAAACGACGAACGAATCATTAGCAGTACTCTACAGTCGTAAACCCCTCCGTCCTTGCTACTTGTGGCGTTTATCAACAAAGGGTCCAGAGTTGTGGTGCCATTCCTAATGATCTTGTGGTCTCTCACCCAGGACATTTGTATAATTGAAACGTCACTCTGCTTCCCATTATAGGTCAGCTCGCAGGTTAACCTGCTGCGCTCTCCGTACTTTACGATGGCGGCTGTCACTTTAGCTCTGGGAAAACTGCTCTCTATGGAGCGTAACAAAGGCATATATGAAATTACTTACGACATACATGCTTTCTTGACGAATACCAGTCTTGCATAACGTAACCATCAAGATGAGACTGGGATCACGGAATGAAAGCTTTAGAATATATATGTCTATGTAGGTGCCGTCTTCGAAACTAGACCCTCCGACCTGAGCTAAAAAGTAGGGGCTAGCGCGCGGGGCGGGGTTAGAACTTCATTGGCTGATAACTGGAAAACATTTATCACAGTCAATAGAAAAGCTACCCCACTCAATCGAAAACCGCTCTATATATCTAGCCGGCGGGTTTAGGAGCAACCTTTTTTGCAAGCCGGTTCCGGTATTTATTGTGTCCGAATATCTGTGGTAATTTTGCAGTGTACTGACTTACTTAGAATGACATTGATTTGGAAACGGTGCATCTTCGTCGTGCCTCCTACTGTATTGATCGCGCTACAGCGATAGGGGCTATTGTTCCCGTCATCGGAGGCCTCAAGACTCTCGATTCAAGACTCTCGATATGCAAGACCGCAGTTCTTGTCAAACCTGAACATTAACGGAATCAAATGGCAAAGAAAGCAGGAAAAACATGTTTAGTGTGCATACAAACCTGAGTGAAGTTAAATATTGATTTCTATGTACATAAGTAGTTTAGTACACCCTCAGTGTAGTACCTTCAACTGTTTCAAGATTTTTACGGCTCGACTTTAATGATGATAATGATAATAATGATGATGATAATAATAATTTATCATTTAGCTAAGTCATTTCGCGACCTATATGATTGGTGAATGTGCGGTCCATAACTTCCCGTACGGACCTTCCGCCTACTTTCGGTCTCAAAGAAAATGAAGAAGCCATATAATAATCATGTTAGTAACCTCGTTTGCTTGCTCCATACAGTAAGTTATGGATCCTCGTTTTCCCCCTTTTTGTGACCCCCGCGCTTCACGCTTTGGCCTTAAAAAAGGGGAAAAACTAGGTCCACAACTTACGATACGGACCGAGCAAACGAGGTTAATAAGTGGTATTTATGCAGGTTAAAACGTGATTCCTAGAAACAAATTCGTAGTGTCTAATACTACGAGCAGTGCATGGTCAGGACATTTTATGCCACAAGTTAAATTGCTATTTCAGAATACGCGCAGAAAACGTCTAGGCTCGCCCCTTCTATCTGTCTCCTTACTCTTAAGTATCGGCAGGAGCCCATTACCAGGAGCGTTCCTATGTCATGGGCTGGGTCCCCAGCACAGGAGTAGATGTGGCTATATTTAGAATTGCTGTTTTTCTTTTATTTTTATGTTTATTTTACGTCGAAGATACAGGAAGCCGTTACCGGGTCTCCCAAGCCAGAGGCTTATGTTTAAGTATTCCGACGAACTCCAAGGTCGAATTGGAATTTATGTTGGTTTTTGATAAAAACCCTCGGAGCAAGGGCGAGATACCAACAAACTCAACTCACATATGGCGAACCTGGGCCACAGAGGTGAGAGGCGAAGCGCTTAACCACTGCGCCACCCGAGCTCACTTGACGTGCTAGCCGCCATGTTGGTGCCCTTAAACAATAGATTCCTCGTTAGCTTCTTTTGTTGGGGCACCAACATGGCCGCCATGCCCTTTGTCATTTGAATCTCTGGGGATTGAGTGTAAACCAGTAATTCGAATTCCCGAGTTGAAAGTGAGAAGAATGATAAAGAATAATAATGAGAAGTGACGTTAGCTATCTGATTGGCTAATACAACATGGCCTTTGTTTATTTCGCGCGAAATGCAATTCTAAATATAGCCACATCTACTCCTGTGCTGGCAACAGACCCAAGGGGAAGATGGACGCTCCTGGTAATGGGCTCCTGATATCGGCTTAAAATGGTACCCAAGATGCCCCACCCTCACTCGCGATCCTTTTCAGTGCCCTAAGAGAAACTAGTACATATTAAAAACATATCAGGCTTACCACAAGTAAATGCGCATCATATCACATTATTTTGCCGTGTTTTCTCTCTCTTTCTCAGTGTCAAAGTACTTCCCGTATCAAAATCGTATACGTACACTGACTATTCTAGACTAAAATGACAAAGTCTATACACCCTATTCCAAAATGGCAAATCATGTTTGAGTAGTGTAGAGAGCAGTAAATGACAGTTGAATGCAACCACGTTAAAGAGTATGCCAAGATTAGCAACTGACTCTGAATGTTAGGGGTGATAGCATAAAATAGTACTAAGTTATCGAGATTTCAATATATAGAGTTTTGTATGGGTTTGAGCCAGTTATAGCTACTAGCCTCGTTTTCGTGATTTACACTTTGCAACAATGAAAGACCAAACTCTCAAACTGCTCAGTATTACTGACCTTTGCATGCTTTAATAAAGACGGCATTTACTTCGCCTAATATCCTACGTTTTTTGGTATTATGCAAATATGAGCCGCCATATTGGAATAAAGTGTATAACCCTATTTCAGACTAAGCTCAAAAATCATACCCTTTAAGACGGCACTTACCCGTATAACTTAAATATGGGAATATACTCCCTCCGGTATCATATCCTCGGTAACTACCAAGAGGGTCTGAATGGAGGGTCTACATGTCAGTTATCAGTTAAAATTTTGGCCTTTTGTCAGTTGTCAATTAGCCCTAGTTAATCATTACTACAGAAAATTTACAATGTTCGACCCACAAAAACCAAATTTGTGAGTTGTCAGTTATTTTTCGGTTGTCAATTGTCAGTAAAAAATCGTCATTTGTCAGTTATTTTTAAGGCCGTTTGTCAGTAGTCAATTAACCTCATTCAGACCCTCTACCAATGTGAGTATTCACCGCCTCCCGGTTAGCTCAGTGGTTAACCTCCGGTCTGTCGGGCGGGAGGTTGCGGGTTCAAACCCCGGTCCAACATTCAGGATCTTAAAATAACTGAGTAGAAGGTGCTGCCTTTACACTGATAATCCAACAGTAAACGGTTAGACCTTCACGTCTTCTCGGACGTAAAATCATCGGCCAAAGTCAACAGAGGGCCACGTGGAAGATCACTGAGATACACAGAGCTACATGTTAGCGATAAACGTGCTTTTTACCCTCGATGTATGGGTTAGATAATGGCACGAGAGTTCTATGTGATTTAGAGTGCCGAACATTAGATAGAAAACCACGAGCGAGGCACTCTAAATCACATAGAACTCGACTGAGTGTTCATTATCTAACCGTCTTAGAATTTGGTCACATCCACCGGCGAGACATTTTTTTCTGAAATTATTGGCAACTACTGTAAGAAACTCTGAACATTTCGAAACAATATACAGGGTCTAGACTAGGGAGTAATTAGTATTCTCTATATAGAGAATACTAATAAGGCTATTGTTTTCTATTGTTTCATAGCCTTATTAGTACTCTCTCTATAGAGAATACTAATTACTTAACTATGGGATTTAGACAGCTGAAATGGGGAACGCTTATTGGGCGAGTGGGTGTGACTATGTTCTAATAGTGCCTTTACTTTACTTTATACCTATAGTCGTGTTGGTGGTAAAGTTAGTCTGGTAGACATGCTTTGTGGTCGGAATGTTTTCCCACGTAAAATCATCGTTTCTTCTCATAAACTTGACCAGTTCAGGATACTTATTATCGTCACGTGCAATGCACGTGATCTGTAGGGAGTTTCCCTCGATGCCGATCACATTAGGAGGGTAAGGCCACGCAATAACCAAACCTGTAGACAGGGTAATGTATAAAATAACCATGCCAAACCTGTAGACTGAGGGTAATATATAAAATAACCACCAAACCTGTAGACAGGGTAATATATAAAATAACCAAACCTGTAGACAGGGTAATATATAAAATAACCAAACCTGTAGACAGGGTAATATATAAAATAACCAAACCTGTAGACAGGGTAATATATAAAATTAACCAAACCTGTAGACAGGGTAATATATAAAATAACCAAACCTGTAGACAGGGTAATATATAAAATAACCATGCCAAACCTGTAGACAGGGTAATATATAAAATAACCAAACCTGTAGACAGGGTAATATATAAAATAACCATGCCAAACCTGTAGACAGGGTAATATATAAAATAACCAAACCTGTAGACAGGGAATATATCAAATAACCATGCCAAACCTGTAGACAGGGTAATATATAAAATAACCAAACCTGTAGACAGGGTAATATATAAAATAACCATGCCAAACCTGTAGACAGGGTAATATATAAAATAACCAAACCTGTAGACAGGGTAATATATAAAATAACCATGCCAAACCTGTAGACAGGGTAATATATAAAATAACCATGCCAAACCTGTAGACAGGGTAATATATAAAATGCTGCCATCATGCAACGACTGGCATGTATAATTCAACATGTTTGACCATCAGGAATTAAGGGAAGCTTTTATTGTCAGAATAGATGCTCTTGACGTCACAAGAGGGCCATTGAAGGTCGCGACTAACTGAAGCCACGGCTTAATTAGGCCCTCGTAACTATCGTATAAATAGCACATTTTTGTGAATTTCGTAGCTCTCGTTTAAATGACCCTGTTGTCGGTTGACGTCATATTATCATATTCTTTATTTATAAAAAATCTGAGTTTCTAACGGGAACTGAAACAACCATAGGGGCTGATCAAAGTCGGCTAAATCACAGATCGAATTAGAATTTAGCGGAACCCGGAGAAAAACACTCGGAGAAACTGGGGCCGAGAGTTTCGTTTAAGTATTCAGTTGTTTTTTATCTCATCATGCATATAGACAAAGCCAATTATAATATACTTATTGTCAGAAGTCCATATCCATATTTGTCTCGGCAAAATGGCAATGCTAATACACCAGTTAGAGCTTCAGAGACTGACTATGTACGTTTTTCGTTGTTTCACTCACTTCCTATTCGAGTTATTCACGGATCTATACGAAATGTCTACCCTTCTTCGATCGCTCGCTCCCTAACTAATAAGCGTATTGCCAACTTCTCTATGTATGATACACATAAGAGGCTGAGCTATAAAGCCTGCACGGTTCACACTTGCGACGCAGACAACAACTGCGCAGACGCAGTAATGCATTGATCATTAGCAGGCCAGGTCAACAAAATACTGCGCATGTCCAGTCAGCGGTAGAAATCGCGGGAGCAGCCCTAAATGCTCCTAAATGGTTTCTGTTTAAAAACTCGACACGTCGCAAAAAAGACCGGAGGTTAAGGGGAAAATCGCAGGAGTTAAGAGTTTCATTAGTTTAGTCATCAAGCCAATTAAATTTTATACTGGTTCATGAAGTTTGCTAAAAATGGCGAAAAGCGACCAGGCTCTTTTCACGACCGAGCCACAGTACACTAATTAGAAGCATTGGCCTAGTGCATCGTGCATTATGTGTGACGCAGGACAAGTGCTAGTGACAGAACAATGGTCTACGTCATTCGACCAAGATCTCAAACCGTGTGAAACAATATGCGTGGGCCTGACTTTAATCACGATTTTTTTCTTTTTCTTTCGTCCTCAATTTTCATCTAGACTTGGAAAATAATTAAAATTAAAATGGAGTTAGGGGCACTTTAGCACTCGTAACACAGCCTGGCTACTCTTATATATGTCAGCCCTGTATGCTTTAATCCATGTGGGATAAATTTGTATCGAGAAAACCTGTTACGTACCGCATCCCTTTTCGTCTGATCCATCTTGACACTCCACTTTTCCATTGCACCGGCTGTAACTAGGGAGACAGCCACCCGAAGCACAGGTAAACTGACCTCCGGTACACTGAGCCGAAACTGGATCAAAAACAACAAGAAATAGTTCAGTGATTGTTAAATAAGACTTTTACTATTGATGTATTTTATTCTTAGGTAAAGCCGTTATCAAGTAAAAAAAGGTTGTAACGGCTGGGCAACCATTAATTGATTTTCTTTTTTGCCACCATGTGGTTGAACGAGCTTCTTCGGCGAATTTGGCCGAAGCAACACATTGGGAAGCTGTTAATCGACACTTTTCCGGTGAACTACGCGATCCGAGGGCTCACACGCATCGCGCAGAATTCTATTGTTCTCGGCGACATGTACTTACGACCGAGAAGTTAAAGTGAGGACGGAATAATTATAACATTGCTAATTATTCTGCGAGAGAGCGATTGTGATTGGCTTTTGACAAATCGGTTTGGGAATACTCTACTCCCACATCACATGAAGCACATGTCAATCACTGTCAACTGCTCGCTTCATGGGAATACTGGACTCCCAATTAAAGCTCGTTAAAGAAGGTCATCACGCTAACTAATTTGTCATTACCGCCCCTGAACTTCAATAGCAAAGCCTTTCGTCTGTTCGATCTTGTTATTTCCTTGGTGGGCCAATTACACAGATACAGACTTAAAACTTATCAATTCAAAGTTCAAGATACCTTGACTTTGTAAAAGTTTTGGGTTAAATCCATGATTCGAATTGCCGCTGAGAAATTAAAGAAACGTGTTGGTGTACTTTTTTTCCTATGAATCGTATACAACGGAGAAAGTTATAACTTTAAGATCGCCGGTGCGATGTTTTTAGCATTTTAATACTTCTAGAGCACGTACGTACATGAGCAACGTCTCAATTTGAAGTTTGAATTATTCTGAATACAATGTTATGATTTAAAGTTCTCATTTAATGCTCTCTAAGATTTGTTTTGTTGCGTTTGCCTTTACTCAGCTTCAGTTTGAATGCACTTCGCCGCCATTTTTTAGCATTGAAATACGTCTAGAGCACGTACGAACATGAACAACGTCTCAATTCGAAGCTTGAATTATTCTGAATACAACGTTATGATTTGCTTTTGACGCGCTAAGTTTATAGTTTTTATTTAATGCTCACTAAGATTTGTTTTGTCGCGGTTGCCTTTTACTCAGCTTCAGTTTGAAAGTACTTTGCCGCCAACTCGGCTGGGCCATGTTTTTAGCTTTTAAATACTTCTAGAGCACGTACGAACATGAGCAATGTCTCAATTTGAAGCTTGAATTATTCTGAATACAACGTACGTTATGATTTGCTTTTGACGCGCTAGATGAATGACCAGTCAGTTCCAAATGGCATCAGGGAGATATTAACATATCGTCTTTAGGAGGCGGAGCCTACAACTGAAGGAGGCGGAGGCAGACTAACTGAAGCGTAGAAGCGCGCATATTCAAATGAGGATTTAAGCAGCTATCTTTGAGAGATTTCGTGAAGGTGAAATTAAACCTTCAAAACATATTACTAATCGTGGTCGGTTGGCGCTGAAACTTGGCAGTAAAGGCCTTCATTATATGTTCATGATTTTGCGCCCTTTTGGTTTTTAGAAGAGGTTTTTATTTGTTCGTAAATCGCTCTCGCATATCACTAGTAGTAAATTTCCTCTTTAAAACACACGAAAAACCCTGAAGTTCCGTGTCATTTTCATACTTGTAAAATATATGTTAGGCGAAATATTTTTGCGGGATGGTGAAGTTATCATCTTATCTACATTTTGCGCCCTTTTGGTTTTTTGTAGCGATTTTATTTCCCGTTGAAAAGAAACCAAACCTTAAGCCACTATCGCCATTTTGTACTGTTTTCTTTGTAAATTGGTCGTCCTGTTCAAATTAATTTTCGAATTTGGCGGCGTACTGTAATTTTTAAGACCCGGATGTGTCGCGCCATTCTGCCCGATGCGTTTGCCTTTTTGATTACAACAGCCAATATGCAAGTTTAACATTGTTAACATTGTTTTACGTGAGCGAGCAATTAACCAAAGGTGTACGAAAGTCTTTCTAAAAAGCAAATTTCTCACTTGAGTTTAGCTTTCCTCGCATGCACTTAACCATTTGATCATTAAAATCGAAATCTTGGTTATTTTCATTCAAAATCACAACATTGAATCCACACATTTTTGCAGCAAGTTTTAATGTGTAACTATTTTCCAGACAGGAGCCAGGAGCAAAAATGAAATGCATTTCTGTCTCTGTTGTTGTCCATTTTCATGACCCAATGCTAAACATTATCAACAGGATTTGTACTAACCACTAGACAAGTTATACATATTTATGTTGTGGTGACCTTATTTGAATGGACATATTCATTTGGTATACATTCCACGACCTATCTTACCACGCCCATTTCTATACCAGGCTTGCAGATTGCATCCAATCCCATAAATACATTTATTTTTAAATTCTCCTTTCCAGAATACAGTGTTACTCAGCATTAAATTGGCATTATTTGACAACACTCCATGGAAACATTCAGTGAAAAAAAGCGCCAATAGCTGCCACGCAGTTTACAATGTTGAGTTTGTGGTTAGTGCAATGGCCAGGCTGCTGTACTGGGTGACAATCCCCTGCTATTTTTCGAATAGTACAAACAGGTTCTTTCACGTCCCCTTCAAATACTGATTAGAAGTAGGAGACGAGGCCAACGGCTTATAAACGTCCCTGCCCAAGGACGCGGGTTTCGAACCCCCGACCTCCCGCACTCTAGACAGTGCTCTACCAACTGAGCTAACCATGCAGTGAGGTGGTTGAAGACACACTTTTCACCTGGCGGCGATCTTGGATTCAAAGCGAGGCAACCCTTTGTTTTTGCTAGGTTAGCAAAATATCAGGAATATCAGACTTTAGCCGAAGCAAAAACAAAGGTTGCCTCGCTTTGAATGCAAAATGGCCACGGGGTGAAAAGAGTGAATTGAAATGCACTGAGCACCATAGAAACTCGATGTTGAGTGGCTCAGATCTGGAGCTGGCCTGTGCAGAATCTATCAGTTTGACAAAATACACTTTAAAATCATCCGTGATAAAATATCGATTAAAGTCACCCTAAAGGGTCCCTCATGGTGTCCCTAAAGTTCCGTGCTGGGTCCACTTTTGTTCTCACTTTTCTTTGCTCCATTGGGGGATGTGCTCACCGCTCATGGATTGTATTGTATGATGTACGCGGACGACACACAACTGTAATTATGTGTCTATCAATTCCCTCCATGATCGTTCTGCAATATTGTCCAAGCTTGAATTGTGTATAAAATATATTATTATTTGGTGTACTTCCAATGGCTTTGCGTGTAACCCTAGTAAAACTGAAGTTGTCCATCTTACGTCTCGATATACCACTCAATGTGAACACATTTCGGGAGTAAATGTGGATGGTGTCCTAATTTCTCCTAAACTGGCTGCACTCGACCTTGGAGTTACTGTGGATAGACATCTAAAGCTGGCTAATTATGTAAACAACATCTGCAAAGCTGCCTCCTTGGCTATCAGGAACATTGGAAAGATCAGGAAACATTTAAGCCAAGCTGACTGTGAAAGTGTGGTCCATGCATTCATTACGTCAAAACGTGACTCATGCAACAGTATCTTGTTTGGTTTACCAGCAACGGAACTTGACAAGCTCCAGCGTGTTCAAAACACAGCTGCCAGGCTTGTTAGCAGGATGAAGAAATCTGATCACATCTCTGTACTGCGCAAACTCCATTGGCTACCAGTCAGAGACAGGATTACGTTTAAGTTACTTTTAATTGAGGCTCTTCATGGCCAAGCGTCAGTCTACATTAACGAACTTTTGAACCTTTACAAACTTGCCAGTTCTCTCAGGTCCTCTACACCTAATTTATTATCAGTCCCTAGATCGAACACTAAGCCTAAGGCATACGGTGACAGATCGTTTTCAGTTCCTGCGGCAAGATTATGGAATTCGCTGCCAGTACCTCTAAGATGCACAGACTCTTTAAGCCATTTTAAATAATCACTTACGACATTTCTTTTCAGTAGTAGTTAGTTTTTATATATATTGTAATTAGATTAATTAGTCTTTTGTAGTAGTAGTTATTTGACTATTGTAAAAGCATCGAGACTTATGTACGATGCTCCTAATACGTATTATTATTATCAAAGGTTAATTTGTTATCATAAATATATGTTCTACATCAAGTGAATAACAGAACAGTTCTTGATGTGAGTGTCGCGTCTAGGAATTAAGAGTTATTATTTATTTATTTAAATATTTTAACAGGAACGTCCAGTTTAGCCTATGGCTAGTTTAAATAGAGACCTGTATAAAATATGATTACAAAATAGAAAGATACACTACAGTACATAGAAATTACATATAATACAAGCATTACAAAATTTGACAGTATACGCTGTGATCTATCTAGCGCTTGAATTGGTCTTAAACTCCTCGAGATCGGAGATTTGCCTTATTCCCAGGGGAAGTTGGATGAATGTGCAAGCTCCATTTATACGGAAGCTACCTTGGTACTTAGTGGTTTTAGATAGAGGAACGCGCATGCAAGAAGTCTCCAGTCGGTGCCGAGAACAGTAGCTATGCATTTCCCTGGCATGTTTGCATTCGCCAATGAGGTATTCTGGGGCTAAACCATGGATAGATTTAAAGACTAAGATTATAAGTTAATGAATGACGTCAATCCATGCAGATGTTCCATCCCCGCCAAAAATCGAAGTTGGTATTCTTGATGATAAACTTCCAACTTTCAAACTGACAATTACCGAGCGACATGAATCAATTTCCCAACTTGAGCCGGTTCAACATTAGATTTTTTGTCGCTAATACCGAGTTTGCAATTTTCAGATTTTGTTAATCAACAATCGAATTGAAATTGTAACCAGGGGCGTAACTAGCCTATAGGCCCGTATAGGCCCAAGACTACACATTGTACAGCCTACTTTTCTTATTACAAGTAAATGTTGGGCATGAGGAGCTGTGGAAATACACAAAACATGACCTGAAAGTAAAAGGTAAAGAAAAGTATTCATATGTAGCGCAAATTCTATATGGATTCAAATGCGCTTCACAAGGTCACTGCAAGTGTGCTGCAATGCAGTTTACAGTCATGTCGAGTGATTGTTAGTATCTCATAATACCAGGCTCTTGTGTCGGGAGACAACCCCCTACTCTATCTCGAAATAACACAACAGGTTCTTTCACGTCCTGCTCGTATAGAAGAGGAAGGAGACAAGGTCAACGGCCCAAAGACGCGGTCGGGATTCGAAGCCGCGACCTTCCGCTCTCCGTGCTCTCCCAACTGAGCTAACCAATAAGGCGGGGCAGGAAAAGGCATTTGCGAAAGTCTAATTCAAAAACTTCCCCGAGAAGCATCCATTACGTCCTTACTTGTTTAGTTTGTTTGGACCTACAAAATACGCCCCTGGTCATTGATGCAATGTTGGACTTTGTTAGCTTCGTTCCCAGGCTTTTCGTTTGCGCGCGGCTGGATGTTGTGACGTCATTGCCTCGGTTTAGCCACACGCCAAAAGCGAACTATGGTCGGATTTTGAAAGGTCTATGAAGTCTATGATGTATATGTGTGAAGGTCGAAATTTACTGCCCTATATATGTACTACTATACGTAGGTCAAAACCATCATTTATTCAGTTTGCGCGGAGAGTTTCTGACCCCGAAGGTTTTGCCCAGGCCTGGAAACGAAGCTAGGACTTTGAATGTTAGGGCCAATGTTAGGGCCACTTATAGCGCCGGCTTCGATCGCGTTATTTAATACAACAAGAGCCCATCTGGGCTTTCACTCGGGCCACATGAGATTGAAGATGAAATACACTTTCATTTGAAATCCTCTTAGTAATATTAACCAAAGAGAAGAATTATTAGCTGAATTTAGCAGTCTTTAGGAGTGGCCAGTAGCGCGGTGACTATGTAATTTAATATTTTTGTTTTTCTCGTATGTTGACCTTTTAATTTAAACACTACTTATTCATGTCACTCACGTTTACAATTTAGTCTGCTGTTCTGTTATACTGCAGGTTCCGAGTACTAATAGATGATTGTCTCAAATGTATGTTTATATTTGTACCATTATATTTTAAGTTGTATCCTGTCCATCCTGTGATGGAGCTAGCTATATCAATTTGTGTGCCTCTATGTAACTTTATCTGCTGTTCTTGCTATAGCGATACTTACTGTTTGTAAACACGACGTCATTTATATATTTGCATATATAATGTGGTTGGCAAAAAAAAACGCGTGTTTGTATGACTTGTATGGGAACTAGCGATTTGGGACTCACAAAATACGGCTAAAGTCTCAATTCTGCTTCCAAATCCAAACATGGTTATCAAGCTCAATGAAGGATTCTTCAGTTTTCCCCATATTAACACTGAGACATGTAACAGTATCTTAATCCAGTATAGACTCTCTAGCTAGGTTATTCTGTCGTCAAACATGCCTTAATTGCTGTGTAGTTGACCTGACCCAAACTGTCAACAGTTTTACCATTGACAGATTGCCTAACGTTACGGCCGGAGTAGTATAGTCGGAGTCAGTTAAATACCACTTTTTCTTGTACAACAAAACTCAAAAGGTTGTGAATGTTATGGACGCCTTGTTTTCTTGCACAAGGGGCGTCATAAAGTGAATTCAGAAATCCACTTCATGACGCCCCTTGTGCAAGAAAAAAGGCGTCCATACCATTCACAACCTTTTGAGTTTTGTTGTACAAGAAAAAGTTGTATTTAACTGACTCCGACTATACTACTATGGGGTAACTAAGGGTCATTCAAAGTGTCACTAGACATTCTTGTACGTAAAATCCAACTTGATAATCCTATTAGAGATATGATTACATATAGTTATATCGACATCGATTGCTTGTACGTAAAATCCAACTTGATAATCCTATTAGAGATATAATTACATATAGTTATATCGCTGCAACGTCCTTACACATAAAATCCAAATTCGAGTGCCTGTTAAAGCTATCCTAACACATAGTTATATCGAAGGGAGAATGGTGAGACCACGTAGTGAACCACTTCCACAGAGTCTAGCTCGAGAGGCAGGTGCTATTCTAGAGGAGAGAGATGGAATGCTCGAGGGGATGGAGATAGGTCGCCGTACTATCCGATGGCGCTTCTTCCAAGGTGTGGCAGGAGACTTGACTCCTAGGATCATGGAAAAGTTAGTTGCAAAGGTAACCACCAGCTTTTACCTGCGATACAGCTACACCTATCGCATTCGAAATGTCAATGACGGACGCGTGATTCTATTCTCCAAGACTGTCCCAGGCTCTCCATGGGTGAACATCCTAGAAGATGCAGAAGAGTGGATCAATAGCAAGGAGACAGCTCGATTGAATCCCGACAACATCACTCGACCAAATACCCAATGGGCCTTCGTTCGTTGGATCTACGTAGATGTCAAAGTCGTGATCGATCGTCAGCTTTTGTTGGGAACAGGTCCACTGCCCCAATGGCTTCGCCTTAAGAAAGGAATGCTTGCCCTTGATCGATATGGCGACAACCTATGTCTTTGGCGCTGCCTTGCCATGCATGAAGGAGCAAGAGTAGATAGGTGTTGCGTCAAAGCTCGAAAACTTGCCCAGAACTTCTATCGCCTGACAGCACCCACACAAGACGTTCCCAGAACTTCCTTAGACCAGCTGGAGGAAGTCGAGTTGCACTTTGGAATCGGTATTCGGGTGTACGAACCTACGGAGGATGGCGCTTGGCATCTGACGCGACATGCACCCCACTACAAGCATACGATGACGATTGGGCTGTATGAAGAACATGCCTTCTACATCAAGAACATCGACAAGATAGGGAGTGTCTACGTATGCAACGATTGTAAGCAACGGTTCACAAAAGCCTCGAACCTTCACCGCCATGCAGATCGTTGCAGGCGTGGCGAAACAAAGATCGTTTGCCCCGGAAAAGTAATCACAGTACCCCAGTCGGCATACGAAAAAGCCTTCTGGCCAGAGAGCACAGCCAGCAAAGTCGCTTTATGCTGGTTGGAACGCGAAACCAAAAGGATTGGACAACACATTCATCATGCAGCTTGTGGGCATGGTGGAGAGCATTGGATCGAAGGAGCGCCGGTCGACGGCTACGAACCTATTTCGAAAACCATCTTTCAATTTCATGGATGCTATTTCCATGGCTGCCCGAAATGCTTCCCTAGGGAAAGGAGGCTCTATCTCAAGACCTGTGAAAGAACGGCAAAGCTACAAGGAGCTGGTTATACAGTAGTGGAAGCTTGGGGTTGCTCTACAAAGAAGAAAAACAAACCGGTCCCCACACCAACACAAACTGTCTACCCACACTTCATAGTTTACGATTTCGAAGCCTATCTCGATACAACGAAAGGAAGACAACCAACAGACCACCTGACCATCGAAAACGTCCATGTCCCAATATCAGTATCAATTGCCGACACATACAATCGAAAGTCAACCCACATCTGTCGACGCAATCCAAAAGAACTCATCGAAGCCTTCGTCAAAGAACTCCAGCGAAGAGCGAAAGCGATCCAAGAAGTCATTGCAGAACAGTTCTGCCCCAAGACACCTGAATTCTCTTTTGACACCCTACCAAAGAAACAACAAGCGAAGATCGACGAATGGATCCACCAAGTTCCAGTAGTGGGATTCAACTCTGGCAGGTACGATCTCAATCTGATCAGGGAGCACTTCGTAGGAATCATTGCTGACACCTGTTCAAAGATCCTGGTAGCAAAGAAAGCCAATTCCACTATGTTCCTATTGACCCCAGATTTCCGTTTCCTTGATGTGATCAACTACCTTGGACCTGGAACTTCTTATGAACGTTGGATCAAGGCATATGGATGCGAATCGCAAAAGAGTTTCTTCCCATATGAGTGGTTCGATTCTCCAGACAAGTTGGATCACATTGGATTACCAGACTATCCAGAGTGGGGTTCGAAGTTGAAAAGAGAACATCTACTATCTATGTCAGAGTTCGAAGACTGTGAGTGCACCTTTCTCGACAAAGGAATGGAAACCTTTGCAGACTGGCTACGATACTACAACGACCTAGATGTAGTTCCATTCCTAGAGGCACTCGAAAAGATGCGAGATTTCTATCACGAGAAAGGAGTAGACATGCTGAAAGACGCAGTGTCCATTCCAGGAGTCTCACTACAGTTCCTACTTCGAGGTAGTGTAGAAAGGGGAGCTGAGATGTACGCTCCAAGTAAGGAAGCCTACCGCATGCTGAAAGACGCTGTCGTGGGAGGTCCAAGCATAGTGTTCACCAGACTCCACGAATCAGGAGTGACTAAGATTCGTAGTCATCAGGGAGGAACTAAGATTTGTCGTAAGATTCTTGGATACGATGCCAACGCCCTATATCTTTCTACCATGGAATTCGAAATGCCTTGTGGAAAAGAAAAGGTTGTGCACTATGACGATCCAGGTCCAGCCACCAAAGGATTCGTTGAATGTCTACTTGGTGGAACGTGGTTTGGATATGCAGAAGTAGACATCGAGATACCAAAGAAATTGTGGAAGGAATTTGAGGAGATGCCACCCTTCTTCTACAACAAGAAAATCCCCAAAGAAGCAATCCCTCCAGAAATGTTGGCCTACCTCACAAAGACAGGTAGAAAGCTCAGCGAGGAAAAGAAGCTAGTTGGGAGTCTCTCTGGAAAGAAGTTGCTACTCTATGCTCCTCTTCTACTTTGGTATGTAGATCATGGCGCAGTGATCACTGCTGTCTACCGCACGATAGACTACGAACCCAAAGAAATCTTCGGATGGTTCGTGGACCAAGTCACTGAGGCACGTCGTATGGGAGATGAAGATAAAGGTGAGGCTTTGTTGGCAGATGTGTTCAAGCTGCTAGGAAACAGCGCCTATGGAAAGTTGCTCGAAGACTTGGGACGCCAAACAAAGGTCACCTATACAAAAGATGAGAAGGTTGTGGACAAAGCATTGCGAAGTGTTTGGTTCGAAGACCTGGAAGAGATTGGTGATGCATATGAACTCGAGAGCCGAAAGGACCAGATCCAAATCAAACGCCCTTTCCAAGTAGGTATCGCTGTGTACCAGCTCGCAAAGCTGCGTATGCTTGAGTTCTACTATGACTTCATCGACAAGTACATCGATCGCAATGATTTCGAATATATACAGATGGACACAGACAGTGCCTACATTGCCATCTCGGGAAATAGCCTCGATGAGGTTGTAAGACCGGAACTGCGAGAAGATTTCGAAGCCGAAAGGAATGAATGGCTAGCTTGGGACGAATGGAGCAGTCGTACGCCAGGACTCTTCAAACTCGAATTCGAAGGACATCGCGCCATTGCCCTATGCTCGAAAGCCTACTACGTCGATACAGGTGGCAGCAAGAAGTATTCCGCTAAAGGTATGTCTAGACGGCACAACGACATTTCGTGGGAACGATTCAAAGCAGCCCTCCAGGGTAGTATCGACATGGCGGAAAACCGAGGCTTCCGACTATCACCAGAAGGCATAGCAACCTACGAACAACGGAAGCTTGGGCTATCGGCTTACTACGACAAAAGACGCGTTCTTCCCGATGGAATCCACACCGAGCCAATAGAGTACGCTGTTTAGCGTCTAGGTACAAACAGAATTCCTTTTGGTGGTAGTTCTGTATCCCTAGGAACGACTTGTAGCTCTTCACGAACGAATCCACGTTTGGGTGCATCCTTCTCCTTCGCAAGGTAGTACAGCACAGGCTGTCCCGAAGATACTACACTTCGTGAAATGGTGTATATTTGCAAACTCCACACAGGATCAGTAGCTCTACGTTTTTCACCTCCTTCCAATTCTCCTGGTGCATAAAGATATCGAACTAGAACGTCGAATGGTAGACGCTCTTCTCTCAATCCAACCGTGCGCGAATATGTAGGAGTCTTCAGATCTACTTGTTGCGCCACTACAGAATTCGAAGGCTCTTTACCAGTCAACCGAGTCACCTCACTGTTCATGGCTTTGATAACCATTGGTAAACGAATTACCCATTCTCTACTACGCTCATCTGATCCTTCCGAAGTAAGCACCATCTCTTGTGCATACTGATACCCAAATAATCTCTCAGCTAGAGTCCTATTTGCTCTTTCAACAAAACTTTGCGCTCTATGATTACCAGCCTCACCTCGTTGAACTTTCGTACCATGTAGTTCTAGCGTTTCAGACATACGTCCCATGAATTCTCTACCAGGATCTACTTGCAAAGTCTTTGGCCATTCTAGTGGACTACGTTTATAGATTCGTTCGAATGCCGCAGCAACTTCACCACTATCTTTAGATGCCAAAGGTTCGGCTTCTTTGTATCGAGAAGCTACGTCGATTACTACCAATGCGTACTTGTATAGCTTCCGTCCACGCCCAGGTCGATCGTGTGGTAGAAATATCAAATCAGCTTGGTGGACTTCATTTGGTTTCGATACAGTCCAATGTGGTCGTGGAATGTGTTTTGGTGGTGGTAGATATATTTGCCACATAGATTGCTTTTCCAACCAACTCCTAGCTACGTCTTCTGATGCTTTCGCTGCTACCGATAGCTTGCCAATTGCAGAGTGACCTTTCCAATAGCCCATAGGACCATAGAAGATATTCGCAAGTTTAGAATCCATCATACATCTATACATTCTAACCTTCAACAGATGAAAAAAAAAAAAAGGAAGAATGAAGAAAGTCGTTGCGTGACCCTCTTCATTCTTCCTTTTTTTTTTAGTAGTAGCTTAGTAGTAGCTTAAGTAGCTTACTAGTAGCTTAGGTAACTTACTAGTAGCTTACTAGTAGCTTAGGGCAACTCACCAGTAGCTTAGGGTAACTTACTAGTAGCTTACTAGTAGCTTAGGGCAACTCACCAGTAGCTTAGGGTAACTTACTAGTAGCTTACTAGTAGCTTAGGGCAACTCACCAGTAGCTTAGGGTAACTTACTAGTAGCTTAGGTAACTTACTAGTAGCTTAGGTAACTTACTAGTAGCTAGTAGTAGTATCTATATCCATTTACTAATAGCGTATCCAACACCTAGCATTCCACCACCAACGTAGAGCAACTCGCCAGTCTTCTGATTGTTTGAGGGTTTGTAGTAGTCAGATAAGCGGGGTTCTTTCATCTCTTTGAGCCGTTTTAGCTCCTTACGTAACTTATCGGATCGCACTAAGGCTTCGTTGGTATCTCTTTGATCGTTGTGTGCTTTGCGTTCAAGACCTTCCTGCTCTTGTGCATAGTCATATAAGCTTTGACGTTTGATTCTATACGCTTTCATTTCACGTTCTAGTTTTTCGGTGGCCCTATCGTGTCTCTCTCGTTCTGCATCTACATCACCATCTTTTCCAAGCATTCTAGCTAGTATGCCACCACCAGTAAATGCCGTTGCATTCAATATAGCCCCGAGGAGGGCCATTCCAATTGCTGCCGCCATTATGGTATGATCTTTTGTTTCTCAAGATTTAGGTTTGGGCTTTTCTTTCTTTCTCAAGTTGTTTCTCAAGATATTCCTTTGCGTATAAGCTACCAAGTATCACGGCAGTCCACTTTGCGTAATTCGCTAGGGAAGAAGAAGGATCGCTAAGCATAGATTCCTTGGTAGTCTTTTTTACGATCCACCCAATACCAGCAGCGAGTCCAACGATTTTGACTGCATCGGTTGCCGTCTTCGTCAATTCCTTCTCCATCTAGATATATACTACTATGATCTCGAGTCTTTAAGTGTTACTCCATGTCTAGTGCCGTTGGCTTTGCCGGAGCTGCAGGTTGTGTCGTGCTAACGGTGGCAACACGCTTATTACCATCTACATACTTCTTGTACGCAAAGTACGTGCCAAACAATGTAGCGCCAGTACCAATGACTGCGAGGATAGTCAGGCTTTCGAACCGACCTTTCTCTACGTCGACTTCTTTACATGATTCGCTTTCGCGCATCAACTCTCTCTTTTGAGCTTCTTTAGCGAGTTTGTTGCTTAACGCTAGTGCTTTTCCAGCTGCGACGCGCTTTGGGTTTTTTATCTTAGTTGGTGCAGTCGTCGGAGGATTCGCAGTTATCTGATCCGTCTGTCCTTCCATCTTGCTTCGATATAGTAGGTATATGTGAAGGTTCAACAGTTGTACCAGGAATGACTACGTGACCAGATATGTGGAATAGGACGCTAGCTAGAGCTACAAGGCGACCGGCTTTGAGCGATAGTAGGCCAGTCGCAGCACTGATTTCGTTGCGGACTAGAGGGTCTTCTTGTAGGTCCTTGATCAGGGCTTCTTGAGAATCTATTGGTACTAGGTAGGCAACTAGGCGGGTAGCTAGACGTGTCACACCGTCGACTAAGCCTTTCGTTACTTGCTTAGCTAGAACGGCCTGATACCTCCTATGCAACTTGTCTACTTCTTTCTCAGGAAGTCTAGAGATGTCTCCTAGAGAAAAGTTCTTACCTAAGTATTCTTTCGTTACGCCTGTTGCGGCTAAGATCGAAAGTGATTCACGATTGTCTGATGTGACGTCTAGGTTGGTTGGTGGGCCTGTTACATCCTCACCGAATATCTCGAGTATTTCTTTATCCATGATAATATGTTGTAGGTGCTGGGAGCTCTAACACTACCTCGAAAGGATGGCGTAGACAGAAGCACATGCGAGCGAACTTATGGGATCCAAGTATCGTTCGTAACTCTTTACATTCTTGTGAGCCTCCATAATCCTCAAATATCTTTTTACCATCTACGGCCGATGCTGTATGGAATGCTACTACGATAGCTACGTTCTCACGGAAGGGCTTACATATGCTCGTTAATTGTTGGGACAGCACCCAAACGGAAATCCCTATATGTCGTGCAGAAAAGGCTAAGTCCACTAGCTTGTCAGTTCGTTTCTTGACGTCCTTCGATGCGGCGCAATCATCGAGAATCAATAGAGTATTGGTACCTGACCAAAATGTTGCGCAAATACTCAAAGTAGCATCGATGGCATCTTGTGGTGGCGATATGACGAAGAAATGAGGATCTCGATTTGCGAATCCACGATAAGTTTTGTTGTGGGCATACGTAGGACAAATCAGTACTATGTAATCGAACTTACCACGAAATGCTCCACGAAGTTGTTCTATGAGAAACGCAGTCTTCCCACAATTCGTTGGACCGACTATGAGTGCGTTGAACGGCACGTGCTCTACGAGAGAATCCATCAGTATAATATACTTTGCAGAGATCTGTTCAATATCGTGACCTGAGCATCCGCAAGGACATAGATGTGCATTTTCACATTTCCACTTCC
Source organism: Actinernus sp. WN-2022 (assembly GCA_030867875.1). Taxonomy (NCBI): domain Eukaryota; kingdom Metazoa; phylum Cnidaria; class Anthozoa; order Actiniaria; family Actinernidae; genus Actinernus; species Actinernus sp. WN-2022. The sequence continues at coordinate 18,030,340 of JAOWCC010000019.1, read as the reverse complement.
CTTTGCAGTTCTATGTATGCGAATGTCGATGTCCTTTCCACTGCCGGTTTGTGCCAAGCCATCACCATGAACGGTGGAATCCTTTGCTGTGCGACAATCGATTAGAATAGAGAATCTATTTTCAAAGAACTTCTTTGGAGTCATAGAAGTATTGGGTGTACCAAACCAGCTTCTTGCAGCCTCCCAGAAATCTAGAGGAAGCATGCCGCTTGGAAAGAGTCTGTTGGGAATCCCATTGACATCTACTTCTACCTTCAATATATCTGGATTCGAGAATGCTTCACTATCTCGCGTGCCAATGGTAGGTGGATCTATGAATAGTAGAAGTAGTCCAGCAAAGGATCGTCGTGGAACATTAACGTTTTGAGATATCAAAGTATCAGAGGTTTTAGCGATATCTACTGTCTTGAAGTGAACAGCGTAGTTGTATAGGAATGCAGCACCTATTTCATATTTGTGAAGTGCATTACTAGCCAGCGTTTCGTTCCTGATTGCTTCGTATTCTAGTTGGATGTTGGTAAGTTGGTACGTACCTATCTTCGTCGTATCCGATCCAATTACAACCTCGTTGGCAGACGCTAGAGTCAACTCGAATGTAATCGTACTTTCTAAGGCATGTGGATATAGAACTCCATGTTGTGTCAGAATGTCAACATCTAATGGAATCCTATACTTTGAACCACATGCAGTTAGGAGTGCGTTGTCTGCAGCAGATGAAGTACTTGCGTCACCAGCTTTCGAGCGTAGCTTATTCAAGTTCTCTGATTGAATGCCTTGTTGTATTCTAGACTCTCTCTCCTGCGTAGATAGGTATATATCGGAGTATGTTTGTAGGAGGTCTGGCCTGACAAGGTCTTCTACTGTTTCAGCTCCCATCCTACAGATTCTACGCATGACCAAACAGCGTCCAACGTTCGAAACGACTCTGTTATTCGCATGTCCACCAGATAGTACGATGTCGCCCAATAGCGCTAAGCTGCCCGGTACTAGTACTACATCTTCTGCTAGCTTTGGAACTTCTACGTATAGAGTCTCACCTGGATTGGCAGATGATCGAGTGAAAGTTTTCCTATACAAGTCTCGTGGAGCCTTGAGTGCATGAGGCTCTCTTCGTACTTGTGTGGGATCCAACTTCGATGAGATCATGTTGAATATAACTATATATATAATTATGTTTAACATGGCCTCTGAGGGTAGGTATGATGAAAGAACTGATGAAGCTGAAAGAGGAAGAGACTACGACAACGATGATACTGTCAATGAAGAAACACGGAAATTGGCGTCAGACTCTACGAATGTGGATCCTAGTGAATCACTCAACCTGAAAACTAGACGCAATTATAATGAAGAAGGTGCTCGACCGAAGTATCAGGAAACGTCATTGACAGATGGAGAGCTTAGTGAATTGCTGGATGAGGATAGAATCGAACGGCCTAAATTTAGCGATCGCCACGTATTCTTCGAAACAGGCATATCGGATAGAACGAAACAAATGTTATTCGATGCTGTATGGGAACACTATGCGGATGTAGGGATTCGTGGAGACCTTGAGATAACTAAAGTATGGGATGCCGATAAGGAACGGGGTAGAATCTACCTTCACGCACTTGGAAGTAAAGAGAAGCCCATACCTTTGACCACAGTGAAGGGTGAAAGATACCAAAGTATGGGTAAGGATCTCAAATTTGCCCTAGGCCCTACGGATGCAGAAAGAGCAGAACAAGTCCTCCAAGGTCAAGAAAAGGCCATTGAACATCTCGAAATGGAAGATAGTATACTTCAAGATCTAACGTCAACTGAGGACCAGAAGGAAGCGGCTAAGGAAGAGAAAATACACATCCATAACGAAATAGAATTACTCGAACGTCAAGAAGAAGCCATACTAAAACGTATGTCGCTACGTGAAAGGATCAAATACATTTTCAGAAAGCATGGAATGACCGTTCTTGCAGTAGTAACTTCTATTGGCGCTATCGTTAGTACGATAGTTTCCCTGTTGTCGAAATCCGTACCGAAACCAATAAAGACTGGTATTGATAAAGCAGCAGATGCAGTAAAGAAGGGATTGCAAACGACTGGGGGGTTGTTGAAAGAAATGGGAAAGAAACTTGGACAGATCCTACCTGGAATGATTGGATCGATTGCGAGTTTCATATTTACTATGGCTGGTAAAGCTCTGGGAGTACTAGCACAGAACGTTTGGTTATTCATCGTAGCAATAGTGGTGATCACGATAGAGCAATACAAACGACGTTAACGAAACAACATCCATGCAATTCCAGCTGCGGCAATGGATGTCACTGCGAGATTAATCTCATGTTGTGAGCCAGCCTTTGCCTTTGCCTTTGCCTTTGCCTTTGGTACAGGAACTTGTTTCTTGTGCGTCTCGAGAGGCTGCACCAATTTCTTATCTGGTGGGCCTTTCATAGGAAGAGGTGAATGTCCTTTGCCTTCTGCATTGATGTCGTTAGTGCCTAGCACCATATCTTTCGTAGCTTTCGGGATTGGATTCTTATAGCCATCTTTCTTACCAAGATAGTACACTAGATCGCTTGGCAATAATCGCACGCCTACAGCTATTGCTAGATCGAGCCTCTTATGCGTTGATTTTATAGCGGTAAGATAGTTTTTGTAGCTCACCACTAAGTCGTTTTCGAGAATAGCGTCTTCGACTAAGCTCTTAAACTTTTCTTTGACGTTATGGCTATCTATGATGGATCCGTTCAAGTCGGCTTGAGCACCAAGCATGCAATGTCCAAAAGCCTCGACAGATCTATTCAACCTACCCAATCCAGCATCTGTCAAACCCTTTCCGATTGGTGGCGTAAACCAATTGTATTGCTTTCCTTCGTGTTCGTCGTTCCGAATAAAGGATACTAGATCGCCCTTGTCCACACTGCCTTTCTCGTCTGCAAATAAGTTATTGTGGTTGGGCCATGTGTCTGCTTCCTTGTCGTAGCTTCGGATTACGTGGACGTTCTTGTAGCCATCACCATACAAAAGGAATACGTCTCCTAATCCGTGATTCCTACCTCCGTGCCATCGGAAGTCTGGTGGGAAATCTGGTGTTCGAGATATACCAAATTCAATGCACAATTTCTCAAGAGCTGCTTTGTTATAGAGGTTATCCATTTGCTTGAAATGAGAGTTACCAGGTAAAGGAACTCCATTGGCACCACCAAGTTCATGCAGAATTCTTCGTATTGTGAAATAAACGTGAAATCGTAGGAACCCCTGAACGACTGGTGGATACGTTTTGAAAATAGGATCAAACAATGACACTCCACATCCAGAAGTCGCACACCACGTTGCGAAATTCAATTGTTGAGGCCAATATTTGAAATCCGGACCATGTAACCAATGGTAGGACTCATTTGCTGTCATATGCTTTACGACGGTCTCCTTGAATATGTTTCGAACGCCTGCTTTGAACCTATTCTTTGAGGTGGCATATATCCATAGATTAGTGAGATCGATATCTTGTGCCGGTCCAGTAGGAGGAACTGCTGTAATAGGATATTTCGCACTTCTATCTAGGGTCAACGTAGATGGGAAACCTTTATGCACATCCCACAATGCGTCATCGATGCGTCTTTGAGTGACTGCAGGTAACTTTGAGACATCATTGCCGTAAATGACATAGCTAGAATCTCCATCTCGAAACCAAATACTCGTCGAATATTTGCCTGGACCGTTCACTTCCGTAGAGACATAGAACTTGTGAAGATCTGCATGTGGATATCTTTTCTTGAACTTCACCAACAGATTGGCATTCAAGGTTGCAACCTCTCTACTTTCCACATCTTTTCTATCTATCCGAGCTTGATTCTCTCTCCTAGCTTGATTCTCAGCCTTTGACCTTATGTTAGCATTCGGTGTTGGGACCTCTTCCTCTTCGTCTTTCCCTCCGTAATGGTAACTGAAAAGACCTCCGGACCTCCTCATGTTGAAGCTATACGTATATATAGTTATACCTTCAACATATAATGACGATCCTTATTGTCACCACAACCTTGGCTGACCATACTGTCTACTTCGACGACCCTATTCTTATACAGAACATTTCACTACTCGAGATCACTTTCGAGAACACTTGGTGGAACCTAACAGAGGTGGGCTCTTTCTGGTGGAATGGTGATAGTATTGTGTTCCCACACGACGTTGCTGTAGGGTCTTACAACTTTAGGAAAGCCAAGAAGGCCTTAAAACCTGCAAGTATTGCTGGTATCGTGGAATTTAAGAGAGATACCAGCCTTAGGGAGGACAATGTTATAATAGTTAAAAAACCAATCAAGTTCAATAAAAGTCTCTACACACTATTAGGTGTCGAAGGTGTAGAAGAAGAGAATAACGAGTTCCTGCTAAAAGTTGGTACTTACCGCATTAAGATCAAAGATATCCACACAGTGTATGTCCGTTGCGACGTGGTGGATTCCGGTTTCTCACTTCTAGAGGGAAAACGATCGAAAGTCTTGGCTAGCATAGAGGTCCGAGGTCTTTGGTTTGGAAGGATAACCTATACTATAACGAATCCCCAAGTCCTACAAGCTATAGGGACAATGCGAAACAGTCTTAGCCTTACGATTCGTGATGAGAAAGGCAACGTGGTAGACTTCCGTGGTCGCCCGATACGATACGTGTTGAAGCTTGAGTAAGCTATACGTATAACATACAATGGAAGGCGATTCGATTCAACCGTTTCCATCAGCACCAAGTATCTATCCACAGATTGCTAGTGACACTGGAAAGAACTTTAGACTGCAAACGATCCGAGACACGCTTTCGGACATAGAAGTTCAAGAAAGGCACTACGAAGGTGTGCGCAAGAAATATGCACGTTCTCAAGGAATAGTTCATGGCATCGCAGTGGTAACTGGAGGTCTATCTGTGATCTTATCTGGATCTGGATTGGGCGCAGCGTTGACTGGGGTTGGAATAGTGCTTGGTCTACCACTTGGAGTTATTGGTGGGCTATGTGGATTAATTTCAGCATCTACAACCCTTGGAGCTAAGAAGTTAGGAATGAAGGTTTCTAAGCATGAAAAGACAACTATGTTGGCAAAGGCGAAAATCAATACGATTCGCGATCTAGTATCGAAGGCCTTACGCGATGAAAATATATCCGACTCCGAATACAGTCTCATCCTGAACGAAGCGAATAAGTATGAGATCATGAGATCTGAAATTCGTCGCAAGGCTTCCATAGGTGAAAAAAGTATTCGAGCCGAACTCAAGCAAGAAGTGCAAAAGGAAATGCGAGAAAAACTTGGAATGTAAGAATCAACGTTTCCTATGAAAGGAACGAACATGGCTCTCACTTTCACTTTGCCAAGTCCTACTGCTAGTTAGCCCATGCTTAGTGTAGATTGGTTCGAAGTGGGAATGGTAAGAAGACAACTCCTTGACAAAACGCTTGACCGCATTTCCAAATATGTCACATCGCTTAACGACATCCTTAAAAGACATAGACGATCCGGAGCGACGTAGCACCTCGTAACTTGCTCCAACGACTTTCGTCTTAAGCATTGATTTGGGGCCTATATTGTTTTCCAGTGCCTTAGTAACGACCTCGTGGACTATTTGTTGAACGTCCCTAGGTACTCCTACAAGATCTAGTTGTAGGAAAGTCGTTGCAATGTGAGGAACTAGGCGCTCAGCATCCAAGTCTACATCAATCTTATCGTCGTCACACAGAGAACGTATGAAGACCTCTCCACTATGGATGCCTTCGTTTCTTAGTTGCATGAAGCGAGCGACCTCACCTTTAGATCGGACGAATCCACATTGTATGCATGCCTGGTAGAGTAGAGCAGCTAAAATATTTTTCTTAGCATCGCTACGCTTGAGACAAACTTTCATTACTTGGGTGAATGCGTCGGCTACGATTTCTAACGCGTTCATAGGGAACGATAGATCATAACTTTGTTTGTAAATAGTGTTGTATGCTCGTAGTTCTTGTAGGAGCGTTCGTCGTTTCAGTTCTATGTCATCATCGCTTTGCTTTGGTTTTGCGCGGTCTAGATCACTTTGATACTTAAACCCGTCCGAACCTACTATACACAGTCGAGTAGTAATAATATCGATCTTAGTTTCTGTACATGGTTCAACCTCGGAAACAAGACCACATGTGGGACACACGAATTCCGTTCCTTGTACTTCCAAGGGACAGAGACAATCAGAACATGTTTCACTGGTGTTAATACGTTCCACTTGTGGTTTGATATTCAGGCTTCTACAAATTCCAGGACCAAACAATCTGACTAGCTCGTCCATGATACAACTATAGATGTCGTACGTTCAATAAAAAAAAAAAGGAAGAATGAAGAGGGCCACACAACGACCTTCTTCATTCTTCCTTTTTTTCTTTTTTCGTGGCCATTCCTAAGCGTCCTTCTCGTTCCTCAAGGCAGCCAACACCTCGTTGAGCGCATGGTTGAGAGACTCTCCAAGACCTTCCACTGGTTCCAGCACTCTTGGTTCTGCGGGCAATGCTACCTCCGGTTCCACCATGTTTGGCTCCTCCTTTCTTGGATCCTCTAGCTTCTTGCTGGACTTCTTAGCGCGTCTTATATAGACACCGGAAGACTTCACCTTGATGGTGAGACGGTCGCATCTTGAGCAAAGCTCGTAATCAGTACGACATCCTTTACCGCACTTCAAGCATGGTACATATGGGGCACAGCCTTTTGAGATTTGGTAGTTGTGCTGGGAACAGAACTTCGTTGTCTTCGAAATCTTCTTTGGACATTTTGAGTCCTTCCCTCTCATCAACCAATCACAAGTTATTGCGGCGTCTACATTTGAGTTCTTCTTCGACATGTTTGATCTGTATGGTGTTAATGCGTACTAAGATTACAACGAATGCTAATATCGTGGAATAAAGAATATATACTAATACCATTCGGTGGCAATATACAGTATAGTAATCATTCCTTTAACATATACTTCAAGTTTGGATTTCTTAGGTGCGCGAATATCTAGTGACACTTTGGCTTCCTACGTGGCAGAATGAGCATCCATGTAGTTGCGTAGTACAACCCTTTCGTCCTCTGTGAGCTGGGAGTACTGCCACTTAACGAACCATTTAGCGATATCAAGATGACCATTGTTACAGGCGTATTCTATAGCAAGATCAATGCATTCATACTCTAGGGTTATCTGAAAACGTCGCATGAGCCACTTAACGTTATTAAGATGACCATTCCTACTGGCACCTAATATAGCAAAACTGACGGCCTTATCCTCTTTGGTGAACTGGAAGTGCTTAATGAGCCGCTTAGCGATACCAAGATGACCATGCTCAAGGGCAGCGCGTAGAACGTGATTGGTGTGTCTGTCCATCATATCGAAACGTAAGTGCTTGATGAGCCACTTAACAGCATTAAGATCACCATATTCGCTGGCGTAGAGAAGAGAAAAGCTCTCGTCGATGGGGCTTGCGGAAATACCGAAAGTTCGAGCCAATTCGTCTCGATCGTCGTCACTATGAGTAGACCTCAAACCAAAGCATAGTGCTAGTTTACGGAACACTTGGTCTACGTTTTTGTAGCGCGCGAGAGATGCGGCATCGTTTAGGCGTTTCGATGTCCTTGAGAGGCTTGCGAATGACCAAGGATCTGCATGCTCTACGATCTTAGTCAGAATTTCTAGAGGGAGGCACGATATATAATCCATAGTGGAAGAGATCGATATAACTATATGTAATCATATCTCTAATAGGATTATCAAGTTGGATTTTACGTACAAGAATGTCTAGTGACACTTTGAATGACCCTTAGTTACCCCTAGTAGTATAGTCGGAGTCAGTTAAATACAACTTTTTCTTGTGCAACAAAACTCAAAAGGTTGTGAATGTTATGGACGCCTTTTTTCTTGCATAAGGGGCGTTATGAAGTGGATTTCTGAATTCACTTTATGACGCCCCTTGTGCAAGAAAACAAGGCGTCCATAACATTCACAACCTTTTGAGTTTTGTTGTACAAGAAAAAGTGGTATTTAACTGACTCCGACTATACTACTGCCGGGAATAGATTTCTGCATGACAATGACTCATCGATCGATACTCCTTGTCTCGTAATGACAATAATTCACTCTGTGATTAAGATTCTTGTAAACACTCAGGTACTTTTGCTATTACTGGAATTGAAGCTTAACACTCTACATTTCTGGACAAATTACCTGCAGCAATCTTATAGTCAGCATAATGACCAAACACTGAAACATTCCCTTGGATCCACAATAAAAGACCAAAGTAGATCTTTAATTTAAGCTTAGTACGTTTACCTTGAGTGAGTCGAGAGTTGAACATATGCATATTTGCTTGGCTCATCAGAAATTAATCTGTGCTGAGGCCTGAGGGTGTATTCTGGCTTCGTGTATATATTGCCAATAGTGAGCTGGGGTCTTCGCCGAGTGTTATGACGTGAGAAATTTTCGCAAGTTCCAAATTTAAAACAAGAGCGCCAGTTGAAATATCCTGAGCCTGTTGGAAGGCTTTCGCACGAGTGAAGTTAAATAAAACATTAAACTGCTTACATTTGAGAGATGGGACTCCAAATTTGAGAGAAATTTCCTCGCGGGTCGACCATTTTGATTTACTGTATTAAATTATGTACAGAAAATAACCTGGCGAGTGTTACGTGACCAGCACAGTGCGATCTGATTGGTGGTGAACTTGAAATTTAATACATGGCATGGGTCAAAAGTCACATTTTGTTGCACCCAACAAAAATAATAATTACCGCTTGCATTTTAAGACTCGGTGCTGCCACGGGCAGCCCGAGTAATGACATTTTTCGCCGGGGTTTGGTGATCGCACAACCCAGCAGGATTCTAACCTGGTTTGTTTGGAGAACGTGCTGCATACATTTGCATGTTTTCGTTTTCATAGGCAAGATCAATCAGTCGGAGAGTAATTACCGTGACCTATCGTTGAACCCGTGTTCATTCATTGAGTTGCTCCAAACATCGTAGAATATACTAGAACCCCGGGACTAGCTACAGCTAGAAGTACTAGAGAGATCGCGCCCTTCGCAGTCGTTATTTGTGTCGTCAGGCAACGCTTTTCTCGAAGTAGATTAAATCGGCCTGGGCTCCTCAAGTATTTTTGGGAACGTAAAACGTCCTTTACGTAGAGGAAATTTCATGAAGTGTATTTGCTGAGAGTTTGCAAATGTGCACTCTATAACCTTTCTATGCACTCGCTATTGACCAGTCAGAATTCAGATATTGTGTTAAGTATATTATAAGAATATGTATTCAGTGAAGAGAGAATTGTGTTACGATGACGTATTCACTTTTTTGGCGGATTAAGTACGATAGAGAACTCAAAAATACAAAGTCCAACATTAGATACAATGTTTATTGCAGAGAACTCAACATTTAACTTTGAGGTACAAAGTCCAACATTGCGTACAATAACAACATCGAATATAATATACTCGTTTCCATATTCTCAGTATATGCTAAAATGAGAAGTTCATACGTGTTGTTGGACACTGCAGTCGAACTCTTGAAAATTGAAAACTCGGTATTAGCGATAAAAATCCAATCGGTTGACCTCTCAAGCTGGAAGTTGATTCATGTCGTTCGGTAATAGTTCGGTAATAGGGTTGGAAGTTGATCATCACGAATACCAATGTTGACATTTTGCACTTGTTATCCCGACGCGGCTTCCGCTAGGGGAGGGGGAGGGGTGACACAGGCTGTATCAATGTAGGGGAATTCGGGGCTTTGTAGGGACTTTGCAACGGATCCGTGCCTTGCATGGCACTTTTCATGGACATATCTTAATTGCTATCTATATGAGGCACATCACTAATTATTGATGGCAACGAGTCTTGGCTTGCGGCTTTGTGTTCAATCCAAGATGGCTTCCTTCGAGGGTGTTGAAAAGGTATGCGTTAAACCTTTGATATTTTGTGCATAAAATACGCCATCTGTCAAACTGTTGTGAGTATTATTTTGTTGGTTGCTCCTTTCATAGTTTATCAGTTTTCTTTGGAAGAACAAAATTTCTCATGAGCTTCAGTAAAGTCATGCCTTGATTAGAATCTCGATTGTAGTCAATTTAAACACATTTGTTGCATGGGATAACTCTTGTTGGGAGCCGTTACATTACCCCAAGTACATGTACGTTACTGGAGACTTTGCTGAGGAATTTTGCAATACAAAATTAGCAAAGTCTCGGCCTCATTTGCCCCCCCCCCCCCTCGGGGAAGCTGTACATTACAAAGTCCGATTTTGATGTTGAGATGTTTTTTGGCGAGTTTCACTACGTCATAGCTATATAGAATAGTTTAATACTGCTTAGCAGCAGTGTGAAATCGAAGCTTCAGCGTGTGAATTCAGTCCAAGGCAAAACCCGGCCACCTGTTATGAAATCCCTCTTCATTGATAATATTTTTTATACATCTCGTACATGTAGATTTGAAGACAGTGGCAGCGCCGTAAGTTTACAAGATAATTTTCTTTCGCAACTACGCAGCGATAATTTGCAAAGTCCTTTTTATCAAACTGTATCAAAACGCCCGCAAACGTATTTTCATTGCTTCACGTTCAGATCAGATCAGCTTGCAAAGCCTTCTAGTTATTCTCACTGAGCTAGCTACCTGAAAACGAGAACATCGGAAAACCGGGAACCTGCCATCAGTTTTGACCTTATTTAAATATTATTTCTCTGCCTCGCATACTGGCTCGGAAACTAATAAAAACGATATGTAACTGTTATCCCTTGCAATCAGAATCTCTTTAAATGTTCAGGTTGTACATCACAAAGATATATATTTACAATCGGTGACGAATATTGCGATCGCATATTCCTTTGGGATCACGCATCGATACCTGATGCAAGTTTATGGAACACGACTCAGGAAACTGGCGACTTTAAAATTTACAAAATAGAAGACTGAAACAAAACATAGCTCGGTAACAATAAAAGACACATAGTTCATGTCCCGTGGATCTGCATTATTTAGGGTTTCGAAATATGGAATTTACTGGGAACACTGAACTGAAAATGATTTGTAAGTTTTATTCCAGTTTGTTTGTTTCTCCAGTCAACAATCTGGTCTCCGAGGATGGTCGCGCCTTCCTTGGTTTATGTAACACGACTCAGAAAACGACAAAATAGAAGAAAACAAAAAAATGTACCTAGAAAATGGCTTGGTTATTACGTCTGAAAATTTATCCGATTTATCCGATTTAGCAGATTTAGCAATTTAGCATTGTGAAAATAAAGGCAGTTATCACACTGAGATTGTTTTTGAGGGCCATAAAGGAACTAATTCGTTGGAAAAACAGACTCTTCATCAAGTTTCGCTCACCTGTTGTTCCAATAAAGTTTACGAACCAGAAAGATAGGATTTGAATGGTAATTTGCTTCATGCTTGCTTTCAAGAACTTGGCAGTCGAGTCCTGAATGTGAATATGGAATACTGGTTGATTCAGAGAAGATAGCGTTTTATTTATATGAATACAGTCTGACAGTGCGTGTCCGAACTGAGTAAACACTAATGAACTGAGTCACTACACGTGTCACGAAATATAAACATGACAGGAAAAGTTCTTTATTCTAGATGTCATGACAAAAGTTAAAGTCCTTGTCAAAAAATCCCTTTTCCGAAATCCTATCTACTCAAATAGACGACCTTCCACACGTGCGATTCGTCATATACGAAGAATAAATAACCACGTTAACGCTGGTAAATAATACGATAAAGATTATGTACAGATTAAGCAAAAGCACTTGTGTGTAAATATCGAAGTCTCTATTGGTCAGGGCGCTTTATAACAGGCCTAATTTGCAGTAGAAGTTTCAGAATGATGGAAAGATGCCAGCTTTGAAAATCACGCACGTTTGGGCAGATATCTGTGCCAAGGAGGAACGGACCTTTTCATGTTATCTGGAAATGTTATCGATAAGGTACACGGACTTTAAACTGACCAGTTTACTGCGAAGAAAATGCGTTGGTAGTTTTAAAGTACGCGACCTTTGGGCTTTGAGAAATAGTATCACATAATGCGGGTATCAGCGGCCATTCCGAGGGGGCGACCCACGGGCAACCCACGGGCAACTCAGGGGCTTAGCAGGGAATTTGTAGCAAAAACATGCCCCACACGCGGGGCATTAGAGCGCTTTTGCTTTTTCGTCAAAATACCCCAGGGACATACCCACGGAGTTTGTACGTAATCTGCTGTCTCAACGTTCAGCGGTTTTCGCCACAGGACTCGCTCGATCGATCGACGTTCTTCGATTTCTTTGTCTTTGAGGTAAGTCATATCATTATCATTCAAATTAAGAGATTAAATTAAGCCATCCACAGTCGGAAGACAGAACAAAGAAATAAAGGATAATATTTGTATAAAACTATTAAGAGTTTGACACTTCTAAAACGTTTAGCTTCTAATACTTACAATATGTTGCCCAGGTTGCCCCAGGGGTGGGGTTTTTTGTCACAATTTTCTGCCCCACCCGAGGGGTTTTAGAATGTATTTGTCATGGCTGCTGTGACAAATGCTCCTGGGTGCCCGGGGGCCGCCCACTCGGGATGGCCGCTGATACCCACATAATGGCTGCAAGCAAATATCTAAGAATGCCTGAAGATTTTTAGCGGCAACCAGTTTGATCGCACCGATTCGTATTAAACAACACATACATGCATGAGCACCAACAAGTATGAACAACTGAACTGAAGAGCTTTCCTCTGAGGATTTTTCCGGTTAATAGAGAGTTGGCTATACTGGTATTTTCCCCGGTGGCTTAATGCACCTGAAGCAGGACAGTTTAATTCCCATTTATCATAAGTACCGGCTCTGGATATTATTAGGCGACGTTGCGCATGCTCATTGTTCAACGTAAGGATACGACGACTCAATCTCGTACCCAGACCCCATTTGTTTCTTACTGCGCATGCTCGACAAATAGGGCCTGGGTACGAGATTGACGACGACTCAATGACGACGACTACGGTCTAACGTTACAACACATCCTCTCCGTTGAATTAACAACTATCCTTAAATGGAAAACACGCTTGGAATAATGATAATCGTTAATTCTAATGACATTCTTAAAACCAGTCAAGGATAAAGATAAACATTTGTTACATTCCGGACGGCGGTAGGACGGCTTAGTGTAGTAGTGAAGACGCCTGCACTACACTGCAGCACACGCAGAGGGTTACGAGTTCGAGTTCGAGTAGGAGCGCTCAAAAAATATTTTTGCTCTCTTTACCTTCTCTTCTTTTTTACCTGTGAACCCTAGCTCTAGGTGAGTGAGAACCCGTCGTTTACCCGTGAACTCGTCCGATGGTTAGGGTTTGGTTTGTGGTTCGGGTTAGTATTTGTCGTAGAATTAACGATTATCATTATTCCAAGTGCGTTTTCCATTTAAGGATAATTGTTAATTTAACGGGGAGAATGCGTTAGGTCTAACGAACGGACGCCACAGGCAGCCCAATCTCATGATTTGTGTATGTATACGCTTACAAATATCGCTTGAATAGTTCATATTATAAATCCTTCTAAAACATGTATGTTCGACAAATAAATACACGACTTCACCCTACAATGTTTCAGTTGTGGTTATTCATACCTCTGAGCTCTTCTACGGTCGTTTCCGCTGTGTGTTTTTTCGAACCTCTTTCCCTCACCTCCTAATAAAAGGAAAAGGCTGGAGACAACCGACAAATATACCTGATGCATAACCTGTATAATCTTTGCCACGAAAATCACACTTCGCTCACTCCAAATAACTCGAAACTACGGTAGGACATATAATGATAAATGAACTCATCCCAATCCGAATTTTAATATCCAGCGATACCATATTCTGGAAAATCGAACAATTTGTCGCATATTTCCACGGTCCTTCGTCAGACCGAGGCTATTTGATGGTTGGTCCTAACCGGAAGGACTTGGAAATGGGCGACAAATTGTTCGATTTCTCCAGAATGTGGTATCGCTGGATCTTAAAATTCGGATAGGGATGAGTTCATTTATCATTCTATGGCCTGCCGTAGTTTCGAGATATTTGGAGTGAGCGAAGTGTGATTTTCGTGGCAAAGATTACAGGTTATGCATCGTATATTGGTCGGTTATCTCCAGCTAATAGCTTCGCCAGACCGAGGCTATTTTACGGTTGGTCCGGCTGCCAACCTCGAAGGACTTGAAAATGGGCGAAAAATTGTTCTATTTCTCCAGAATGTGGTATCGCTGGATCTTAAAATTCGGGTTGGGATGCATGAGTTCATTATTCATTCTATGTCCTACCGTAGTTTCGAGTTATTTGGAGTGTGAGTGAGCGAAGTGTGATTTTCGTGGCAAAGATTACAGGTTATGCATCGTATATTTGTCGGTTGTCTCCAGCCTTTTCCTTTTATTAGGATGTGACGGAAAGAGGTTCGAAAAAAATTACGGAAACGACCCTAGAAGAGCTCAGAGGTATGAATAACAACAACTGAAACATTGTAGGGTGAAGTCGTGTATTTATTTGTCTCACATACATGTTTTGGAAGGATTTATAATATGAACTATTCAAGCGATATTTGTAAGCGTGTAAATACACAAATCATGAGGTTGGGCTGCCTGTGCGGACGCGTGCCGATAAAGGACTGGAATAGCGAGTCCACGGCAGTGAGAAGTCAGCGAGTTTTCCGTAGTCACAAGAGAGTACGTTAGTCGGATCCGAGTAGTACGGAACCTCTCGAGACCTGTATTCTGATTGCACCCGTAATACTATACTTGTATTGTTTTTGTACTGCACTTTCTAAAGATTACGGTGTTTTCTAATGTTGGAAGAAGTTCCACCACAGGCAGCCCAAGCTTACGAGTTGTATGAGCGATTACAAAGAATGTATGACAATTTCACTAATTATCGCTGTAATGCTCTTACTTCTAATAAAATGTTTCAAAAACCTTCGCTTTCCCTTGTAGTCATTACCTTTTATGTCCATGACGATTCCTGGGCCGTTTAACCTTGATTTAGGGTGGTTTTTGAATTCTTTATGTTCTCCCTCTTAGAAGAAGCACAGGCAGCCCAGACTCGACATATATTTCCCGCTTATTAGTCTGTTGGGTTACCTGTGGTATGTTTCATAAGCGATCTCGGAAGAGTTTATATAATTGCTCCTTGTGAATTCTCTTTTCCGATTCCTACGAAATAAATCTTCAATAATAAAAGATTGATACTTAATGAAGTTGTGTGAGTGGTTTTGGGGCGATTTTGGGACTTCTAAAGCAGTTTATTAGGCCTCGAAGTTTTGACGGTTGGCCGCGTGCCTACCCATCGGACAACAAATATTCACAAGGTATGCAGCTTTGAGGTGATTTTCATCGATGTGACCTCAGATCACTCGCCGCCGAAATTCGACAAGAAATTCAAATCGATTTCGCCTCTACTTTCGGCACACAAATTCAGAGATGTGTAAGCACTTCTCATCCACGTTTCAGGACAAACGACGTGAAAACGACCTGGAAAATAAATCCCGAATTCAAACTTGATCGGTCCACAAATCAGCGGTAGACATCGCAGGCGACGCTTTTTGAAACTACCCCACCCCACTAAGGAGAATTGTTATGCACCTCCGTTCTGCTTTGAAGTACATGACAATTCTTCTTAGTGGGGAGGGGTACATGAGAGGACGCAAGTGGGTTTGTACTGTAAGTACACCCGAGGATTAAGTAATTAAGTTGTGGTCAGGTTAGGTGTTATGTTCTGTCAATGAAACTGACTAAAGCTGTCATGATAGTCTTTATATTTCAAACTCATTTTAGTGTGATGCATTTTATTAAAATTCATAATCCGGTTCTCGCAACCCGAGATCACAGTTCTAGACATGGCGCCAAAGAAGGGCCTTTTGCCCTTCCGCACTGTTTGTAGTTTACAACTGCTCGATACTAGCGGCAGACAGTCACGGATATATCATCAGCTTCAGAATCTGTGGATTAATCGGTTACGTGCAAGCTCACTTTGAGTTTTCCGGTGGACATAATTCCAAAGTGGAAAAGTAATTCCATTCAATTTGGAAAATGGCCGTCCGTATGAAGAACAAGAGTCGTCCTCTGAAGATGAAATTTTAGTCTCATTCTTTGGTCTGATTGGAGTAATTCTACTACAGCATCAAATGTCTCGTTCAATTTCGACAAACACTTTTTTCGGATATGGCTGTGAAACGGTGTGCTTTCCTTTGACCTCAACAAAGAATTATTCTGGCGGGAAACCAGTGAGATCAGTCGACTCGTCATCGTCACAATCTCTAAATACGAAAGATATTTGCCATAATACAGACAGGATACTCTACTCTCTGAGAAGACATTTCTGGTAAAGATATGTATGAGCCAATCAATGCTATACAGCCATGGCTTAAGAACACTAACTGATCTTTGTAAACGTGAGGTGCGCTATCAGTTACCCAGCTATCTCAAGCCTAGGATGTGAAGAAAAAAACATTTTCAAATTGAATTTAATATATTGAAGATCCTTCTTCTACTATGTGGAGATGATGCGGGCCCTGGCTGGGCTGGCCTAAATTTTAAAACTGCGGAAAGGGTATTGTGGAAACACATGACAGGCGGTGAGTAACTCACAGATCACAAAACTTGGAAAGACGGAGGTAAGATTTGTTATTTAGTATTTTATTGAATTCAATACGTAGCATGTGCAAGGGCCCTGCTGGGTTAATTAGGTACGGATACTAGACCCTTTGTATTGTAATGCGGCCATTCGGCGTTTCCGTTTTAAAACAATAATTATTATACTGTACAATTACCATTTTCTAAATTAATAATATTTCCTGAAATTTATCATATATTCTCTTGATCTGGGTATTACCTAAAGAAAACCTAAAGAGGGCACACTAGTGGTGCTATTATAACTGCGTAAAAACTCCTGTTAAACAGAATATCTCTCTGTCAGGAACGCCTTGAGGTACCAACCATGCTTGTTATTTTACGCAGGTTTTTTTTTTCAATTAACCCAGCTTTGTATTGTAATGCGGCCATTCGGCGTTTTCGTTTTAAAACAATAATTATTATATACTGTACAATTACCATGTTCTAAATTAATAATATTTCCTGAAATTTATCATATATTCTCTTCATCTGTGTATTACCTAAATAAAACCTAAAGTGGGCACAATATTGGTGCTATTGTAACCGCGTAAAAACTCCTGTTAAACAGAATATCTCTCTGTCAGGAACACCTTGAGGTACCAACTATGCTTGTTATTTTTCGTACGGAGTAACTTTAGGTCAGACCAGTGGCACCCAGATGTTTCGTCGGAGTGTGCTACTGCTAGAGATAAACCGTAGAAATCATGAACAGTAAATAATGGAATAAAAGAAAATTGTCTCATAAATGTTACAATAAAAACAATTTTAAAATAATGACTTGATATTGATTTCCTTCCGGCTGAAGTACTCTAATCTAACGAAAAACAAAGTATTTACCCCTTCAACTATTCTATTTATATCTATAACACACTCAGTGATAGAAAACTAAATGAAAAAATAACAATTCCTTCATTGTGTGAGAAATAAAATAAAATTGCAGACTATAGTCGGCCAAGCCGGGTTATCCTGGTGAATAGGACTGGATACATGAAGAAAAAATACAGCCCAGTGCCGGTCCAGTATCTTTCAATTCGAAGCCGGCCGGGGATGCCTTGCCGGTTTTCTATCTCAACCGGCTTCCAACTAAATCGATGACTATCTACCGATGTACTCACCATTATTGGTCATTTTGTAGTCAAAATCTAATTCTAAGCATTTGGAAAACCATGAGGAAAAATGTATTCCGGTTTTGTTTGTCATCTACTGACGGTCATGGCCTGTTTCAGCAATTTGATCTGGTTTATCCTTTGACGTAAAAGTGTATAGAATCGTCTAATAGGATTATTGGGGATTTAGACACCCCGAAACTTGAAACACAGCGTGGGTAATGGGAAGTATGAATGGAATCCAGGAGTAAGGTACAAAAAAATTAGCCGACGTACTTACAGTACACACCCACTTGCGTCCTCTCATGTTTCAGTTCCAGTTGCCATGCCCACACATCTTGAAAGCGTCGCCTGCGATGCCAACGGCTGATTTGTGGACCGATCAAGTTGCAGATCGTATACCGATGGATATATTTATTTTCCAGGCCGTTTTCACGTTGTTTGTCCTGAAACGTGGATGAGAAGTGTTTACACATCTCTGGATTTGTGTGCCGAAAGCAGAGGCGAAATCGATTTGAATTTCTTGTCGAATTTCGGCGGCGACTGAGGTCACATCGATGAAAATCGCCTCAAAGCTGCATACCTTGTGTATAGGCGAATCCTTGCTGACGTCATTGTTTACATTTTTGCCTCATTAGCATAAATTAAACTTCAAGCTACTAACAAACAATCTACATCAGTTGAAAGAGAATTTTAAACTTAGTCATTACCGAAAATGTGAGATAAATATGTTAAATATTTACGGAGAAATTCACTTTTCAAAACTGTAAAATCGGCTGGGGGACAAGAGTTGCTGACAGCCATACATTCTTTGTAAATTTAGAGATTTTTAAACGCTCATTCCTCAAAATATATTTATCATATCACTCTCAAAGTTTCGGTGATTATCAAGTGTGACAAGCTCTTTCGATTTGTGCACTCTGTTTGTTTGTATCTATGTCGCTTGAAGTTTGATGTATGCTAATGAGGTAAAAACGTAAACAAGGATTCGCCTATATTCACAGGCTTCCCAGACTCGACGTATATTTCCCGCTTATTAGTCTATTGGATTACCTGTGGTTTATCGATTAGTTTCATAACGATCTAAGAAGAGTTTATTATATAACTGCTCGGTGTGAATTTTCTTTTCCGATCCCTACGAAACAAATCTTCAATAATAAAAGATTGATACTTGATACTTGGCGATTTGGGGCCTTCTAAAGCAGTTTATTAGGATTCGAAATCAGTTTGACCGGCGTTGGCCGCGGCTCGACCTCGCCAAAGCACAGACTTATCTCAAAGATCACCCAAAAAATCGGCACTTTTCTTCGTCGCTCACTACTATTCAGCTTTCGGTACAGGAGGGAATAGTTAGCAAGCAAAATCTGACCAGAACTTTAGGAAAATCCATCAAATTTATCACCGCCAAACGGCCTCCTCAAGACCCAAAAATCGCGACCTTCCGATGATCTGTAAGAACTAGACCGACCAAAGCGGTCCAAAATTTACCCGCCCCTACCCAAAACGATGCAAATCGCCTTTTTCATGGGGGGACCCCAAGCGTGAAATTATACTTCCGTTCGAGGAACGGAAACAAATATATCGCCATTCAGAGGACCAAGATAGTGGGCCGGGGTCTTCACCGAGTGTTTTGACAGTTCCACGTGAGAAATTTTGGCGAAATTAGTCGGTAACCGCCAGTTTCGTTAAAAGTCTGATTGCTGATATATTTGTTTCCGTTCCTGACGAACGGAAGTATAATTTCACGCTTGGGCCCCCCCCCCCCTGAAAAAAGGCGATTTGCATCGTTTTGGGTAGGGGCGGGAAAATTTTGGACCGCTTTGGTCGGTCTGGTTCTTACAGATCATTGTAAGGTCGCGCTTTTTGGGTCTTGAGGAGGCCGTTTGGCGGTGATAAATTTGATGGATTTTCCTAAAACTCTGGTCAGATGTTGCTTGATAACTATTCCCTCCTGTACCGAAAGCTGAATAGTGAGCGACGAAGAAAAGTGCCGATTTTTTGGTGATATTTGAGGTAAGTCTGTGCTTTGGCGAGGTCGAGTTGCCGACCTTGTAAATTTTTTTAGAGCCGCGGCCAACGGTCAAAATTTCGAATCCTGATAAACTGCTTTAGAAGTCCCAAAATCGCCCCAAAACCACTCACACAACTTCATTAAGAATCGCATTGCCAAAGCTGAATCGCACGGTGCATTTGCGAAATCAGACGTTGATTGGCTGAAACGGAGTGGTGATTCAGAGTGGAATCACCACTGTAGACTACGCGCGCTATTTATAGCTTGGCAAAATATCAACAAAAGTACTAAATCTTCAAGTAATTCATCGGACTATGCGATTCAACGAAAAAGCGACTCGGGCGATATCGGTTTTCTCATGAAATTTAACGTGGAATTACCTCGTCAGGCATGTGATTTTCCTATAGTATCAATCGATTTGAATTTCTTGTCGAATTTCGGCGGCGAGTGAGGTCACATCGATGAAAAGCGCCTCAAAGCTGTATACCTTGTGAATATTTGTTGTCCGATGGGTAGGCACGCGGCCAACCGTCAAGACTTCGAGGCCTAATAAACTGCTTTAGAAGTCCCAAAATCGCCCCAAAACCACTCACACAACTTCATTAAGTATCAATCTTTTATTATTGAAGATTTATTTCGTAGGAATCGGAAAAGAGAATTCACAAGGAGCAATTATATAAACTCTTCCGAGATCGCTTATAAAACATACCACAGGTAACCCAACAGACTAATAAGCGGGAAATATATGTCGAGTCTGGGCTGCCTGTGGAAGAAGTTAAAGGTTGGAGACCTTGACCACGATTGACTCCATTCAACCTGCCATAAATCGAATAATTTCAAAATCACAGCGATTTCACCACTGGATAACAGTTCTCTAATAAATTCCCCACATTTTCAATCCTTAAACAACCCATTACCTCAAAATGATCAGCCACAGATCGCCAAGTTTGTGTGCTCGAATTCAAAAAGATACTCGGCGTACCGATCATGTTAACAACGGACGTTTGCCAATTCTAGACTCAGCGGTGAGGGCTATCAACAATTCGGAATCCAGCCTACGCCCCAAACAACGAAACTAAATCTTTTTTGACAGTTGATTAAAGCGGATTCAAAACGTCGTGTTGTTGAACGGCGTCTATGATCATGGGTTCGTGAATACAATCGAATACAATAGTTTCGTTGTGTGGGGGATTGTTTCTCGAAATAGACCAGTTCGCGGTAAATTCCGACATTTTGAAAGGGGTGCAAACATGGCGCGAAATACAGTGTTTGTATGGGAATCGATGGGAATCCGATGCCAAATAAAATCCGTAAAATCGAAGTTCTGAAATATTCTTCAGATACAAACTTAAGATACCAGGTAAAAGATTAACATATCGAAATTTGAGGGATGTAGCTGTGCTGGGAAGCGTGCAATCGTGTTTTCAGTTTTCCATACATTGTCTGTAAATTTTCACGCGGAATTTGACTGTATTTCGCGCCATGTTTGCACCCCTTTCAAAATGTCGGAATTTACCGCGAACTGGTCTATTCAGGTCAATTCCTGTTTCTTTTCATGGTGTCCAGGTCACATCCGAAGAACTGCGCAGAATCTTTAGCGCCATCTTTAACTGTTGTTATTAATGTTTCACTTAGAACTGGTCTTTTTATTTCTGTATGGAAACTAGCTAACATTCCTCCGGTTTATAAAAAAGGTAACCGATCTGAGGTAGAGAACTTTCGCCAGATTTGGCTCTTGCCCATCGTTTCTAAGTTACAAGAAAGAAGTGCGTCGCTTCTAAACTTGTTCCTCACGTTTCTGTAATTTTACACCATTCTCAATATGGTTTCCAACAGGGTTTTTCTTGCGCCAGTCAACTTGTTGAGGTTTTCCACGATATTTGTAATAACTTAGATAAGGGGTATGAGAGTGATATTATTTATTTTGATTTCGCAAAAGCTTTCGATTCAGTGTGCCACCAGAGACTGTTATCAGTGCGGGAAGCTCCAATACTATGGAGTTAGCGGTTCTTTGCTTAAGTGGTTTGGTAATTACCTGACTGGAAGGATGCAGCGCGTTGTCATAAATGGCTCTTATTCTTCGTGGGCGGTTGTTAAATCGGGAGTTCTTCAAGGCTCAATTCTAGGTCCTGTATTGTTTCTTCTTTATGTTAACGATATGCCAGATGTCGTGCGGAACTCCAGCATTTCTATGTTCGCTGACGACTCGAAGTGTTACAAAGTCATCACTTCTACGTCGGATTCTGCCTCCCTCCAATGAGATCTTGATGCTCTAAGTGAGTGGTCTTCATGAATGTGAAAACCTTCGTATCAGTCGTAAACGCTACAGCTTTGACCGTTCCTACTTCATTAATTTTGACGTTAAGTTAAGTTGTGAACCCACTCAAAGGGATCTTGGTGTCATGCCGTTACGAGTGACCTAACATGGAATCACCACATTGACACGATAACTGCGAAAGCAAATCGAATGCTTGGGTTTCTAAAGCGAAACTGTACAAGGGACCTACCTACCAACTCCATAAAGACTCTGTACGTAGCTCTGGTCAGATCTCACTTAGGATACTGTAGTCAGTTATGGGCTCCTCAATCTGTTATTAGAAACATTATGCTTATAGAATATATTCAACGCAGGGCAACTAGATTTATCTGTAAAACTTTGCCTCGGCCTAGCTATAAGGATCGTTTGGTGTCCTTAAACCTCAGTTACCTATCAATTACTGGTTAGAATACCTAGATCTAGTCTTCTTTTACAAATGCAAGTCTAATGCTATTAGTATTGACATCACTAAATACGTGAGCTCGTGTTCCGGTCGTTCCCGCCGTGCTTACTCTGGTTTGTACTTTAGGCAATCTGTCATTCCCAGGACGTCTAGCTTTAGGGACTCGTATTTTTTGCGCATTGTTAACTTATGGAATGTCATCCCGGGTGAAATCAAATCATCCCCAACTCTAGTGACCTATAAGAGAAAACTCAGCCACTTCTTTTTTCATAGGCTTAAACATGCATTCAACCAAGACGACATTCGCAGCTACAAGCTTATATGTCCTAAGTGTCGCCGTGCCAATGCTTTTATTACGGTTCTTGCTAGATCCTTCTTTTGCTTTATTATTATCTTTGCTTTACTATCTTATTATCTTAATCCAAGGGTGTAACTGGGGATGGGTGTGATCGAGTTTTATTGTGGGCTGGGATACTGGTGCCTAAACCTTGTAGGGGACTTCGTGTCCTTTTGTTTCTGCACCATGCATGTTATGCTTAATCCTTAAATAAATAAAATAAATAAATAAATAACGATTTTAAAAGTAAAGTGAAACAATATCTTTTCAGGAAGGTGTTTTTAAGATTAGGTTAATTTTAATGTTCTTTATGATAACAGTTTTAACTCAAACTTTTTAGGCAATTTCTATTCTTATTAATATATAGTTTTTAAAGAATTAATGTTGTAATATTCTATTATTGACTGACTTCCAATAAACTGTAAAGCGCCATTGGACAGAGATAGAAAAGGCGCCAATCATTATTATTATATAAATACCTGTAACTATAAACTCCTCCGCAGGCAACTCCTAATTATAATCGAAAAAATCGAGAAAAAGATGTAACACCGGCTTCCTGTGGTAAGAGAGGGACGCCAGTCCTTCCGGCTTCGCCGGTTGCCGGAACTAAAAAAAACATTAGGGACTTTAAAGTGCCTATGAAGCTTATTTTTTTACTTTAGATATCAATTCTACATCAAGTGAATAGTAGAATGGTACAATATATCTTGCTTTGAATGCTGTGCCGCTGAGTTAAGGAGGTTTTAATATCCAAAATGCTAATTATATGACGTCAGGGGAGGCATCAATTATTATACAATTTGTTTTGTTACAATTAAACAATTTTTTTAAATTATCAGTGTTATACCCATGGTTGAAATAAAATGATTTTAGAAATTTGTTTTCCTATATCAGTAGAAACGCCCATTCACAACCACTAAGAAGTGATTGCAGATACCTCCCCTGACGTCATGTCATTAGCATTTTGGATATTAAAACCTCCTTAACTCAGCGGCACAGCATTCAAAGCAAGATATATTGTACCATTCTACTATTCACTTGATGTATACAAAATACAATAACTGCACGTGAACATGCACGCAGTCGCCTACATTTCCACCGTTCTCTGGAAAAACACAACTTGAAAATCCCAAATTGTACGTTTTAATTTAAAGAGAACGCGAACGTAAGAAAATAAAGCAATCCGTTATTCGTTCGGCGTGAACGGAACTCAATACTCATCATATTTTTCGAAATTCTGGTTGTGAAAAACAATTCAAGGCGAACAAGGGAAATAGTACACACGAAATTTCGGGAGAAAACACTTTTATATGTCCCGTCGTCATTGCCGTCACCGTCCTGGTTGCTTAACGCAGGCTGGCTTTTACTCGTTTTAGTGAACCATGCCAAAACAAGTGATCTCATTGGGTACTCAATAGCTGGTGTTCGTACTCAACAGAACAAATCATTCTGACTACACTCACAAGATATTTCAGTGATAAGAATTAGTTTATTCTTGGATTGTTGCCAGTCGGCCCGCTGGGCCGGGCTAATGCACACCAAACAAGCGATCTCATTGGGTACTCACTGAATAGCTGGTGTTCGTACTCAACAGAACAAATCATTCTGACTACACTCACAAGATATTTCAGTGATAAGAATTAGTTTATTCTTGGATTGTTGCCAGTCGGCCCGCTGGGCCGGGCTAATGCACACCAAACAAGCGATCTCATTGGGTACTCACTGAATAGCTGGTGTTCGTACTCAACAGAACAAATCATTCTGACTACACTCACAAGATATTTCAGTGATAAGAATTAGTTTATTCTTGGATTGTTGCCAGTCGGCCCGCTGGGCCGGGCTAATGCACACCAAACAAGCGATCTCATTGGGTACTCACTGAATAGCTGGTGTTCGTACTCAACAGAGAAAAATCATTCTGACTAAACTCACAAGATATATTTCAGTGATAAGAATTAGTTTATTCTTGGTTTGTTGCCAGTCGGCCCGCTGGGCCGGGCTAATGCACACCATAACTATATGTATAACTATAATAATGTGTAAGGGCCTCCTTAAAATATCCTTGCCAGTCTTTAAAATTTCATTCAATACATTATCTGCCTACGGGCCTTGTTCCCTTTTAACTGACTTATGACTGTGGCTATCTCTTGCATAGAAATCGGAAAATCTAGTGGTCCCGCTTCCTCTAGTGTGTTTTCACTATCACTAATAGAGTTCTGTTGTTTGAAGTGCTCGTGAAATTCCCGTGCTTTTCTCTATATCAAATTTGTTGTTTATAACTCTTCTTAGTAAAGTTGAAAAGCTTGCGGAGTTTTTTCCATACCTGCTTTGAATTCTTAAAATCAACATCAGCTATGTTTTTACTGAAGAATAAGTTATTTTTGTGTCTGCATAATTTAAAAACGTTCTTTGCAGTGCAAAAGTGACCTTAGTTGTGCATTACACGGGTTGCGCGCGAAATTTGTTTCCCGAGAGACTTTAAGTTTTCTTTCTCAAACTCACATTCTTCGTCAAACCATAGTTTATTACTCGGGCTGCCTGTGGCAGCGCCGAGTCTTAAAATGCAAGTCGTTATTTTTTTATATTTTTTATTTCATGTCAGACGGCTTCTGCGCATGCGTTAAAGGTCAAATTCCAACCAATCAGATTGCACTGTGCTGGTCACGCAAACAAAGGGAGCAATTATAGAATACCCCGCAACTTGGACCATTAATAATTCATTTTCTCAAATTTTCATACTAACCTTCTAAAAACCCAACCCTGAAATAAAAAAAAAACCTAACCATTTTCGACTCCAAATCATTCATAGAACGACCCTACATACACCTGCACTATAATGGAGAATTTAGCATAGTTTAGCACAGTTTTCAAGTGATCTTTCGAAGTTGCGGGGTATTCTATAATCTAACCAATATGGGGATAAATACTGTTTACTCTAGGCGCTCGTTCATGTACTTAAATAAAATCCTGTGTTTAACTTTAATTAAGGCTACATTTAAGCTACGAAAATATTCATAAATGTTGTATTATTTAAAATTCCTTTGCCTTAACTTAGAAAAGGACAGGCTATGGCTAGCTACATGTACCACAGGAAACCCAAGCTCTGTTTGTGTTTTAAATTATAAGGGTTTGTATGGGATTTTTAACGAGTATTTGGTTGTATTTGTTAGGCCAGAAATACTGAAATAAAATCAATGAAAACTTACCTGAAGTCTTTATCTGTTCTTCATTGGGCTCTGTATGCAATTTCAGCGAATTCTGTTGATATTTTATCCCTCGACCTCTCCAGTTAAGAAAGAAGGCAAGGATGGTCGCAGCCGCCATTTCTCGACCCCAATCACCCGAACTTTCATCCAAAATCAATGCCAACCGCAACTAGACCTCAAATAATAGCACAACAGTATCTATTCCAAGAGCCTCGTGCCGTCTAATTGCAATAATCCCCATTTCTCGAGCCTAAATCGAACACAATTTGAAAAAAATCCGCCCGTTGGGATCCGTGATCGACACTTGTTGCCAACACATAGCAACGGCAAGTCGCCTCAAAGTTCACGGGCTCAGAATGATACATATACCTTATTTTGAAAGCAGACTTCAAGCAAACGGCTCTATGGTGCAGTGGTTTAGAGTGCGCGCGTTTGATCCAACGACCCGGAGTTCGAGTCCTACACCGGGCACTGTAAATAATTTTTATTTTTTACTTCTTTTTCCCCTTTCTCAGTTTTAATTAATCTTTTCCTCTATTTTAAACAATTAGAGCCACCTTCTACCTGAAAAACATTGTTGTCTTTTGGCTCTCAAGCCTCGACCAGGAGCCCATTGCCTCAACTTTAAATAACTTTTCTGGTTACTTTATTATCACAAGAGCTAGAAGGAAAGCTCGCTACGTAGAAGAGAAAAGCTGGGATATCAGTTTCCTTTTATTCTTTGATTCGAGCCTGGTAAGTTTATAAGTAGCCTTCGGTTAAATTTTGATGGGTTTTCGAGTGATTTAAATCCGGGTTCAATGATCGCATGTACTTTAATTAAAACTACTGTGTTCGATACTTTCACAGGATTTTATGTAATTACGAGGTAACGAGGGAATTTGTTATGATATTTTTCTCATCATCGCACTAAATCGAGGTCATGAGCGTCCTGTGAAAATATCGAACACAACAGTTTTAATAAATTAACGTACGGTACTTTACTTGCGATATTTGAATCAACCAAAGCCCGTAAAAAAATAACTGATACATTAATTTGCTTATAAACTTACCAGGCTCGAATCGAAGAATAAAAGGAAACCGATATCCCAGCTTTTCTCTTCTACGCAGCGAGCTTTCCTTCTAGCTCTTATGATAATATAAAAGTAACCAGAAAAGTTATTTAATAGTTGAGGCAATGGGCTCCTGGTCGAGGCTTGAGAGCCAAAAGACAACAATGTTTTTCAGGTAGAAGGTGGCTCTAATTGTTTAAAATAGAGGAAAAGATTAATTAAAACTGAGAAAGGGGAAAAAGAAGTAAAAAATAAAAATTATTTACAGTGCCCGGTGTAGGACTCGAACTCCGGGTCGTTGGATCAAACGCGCGCACTCTAAACCACTGCACCATAGAGCCATTTGCTTGAAGCCCGCTTTCAAAATAAGGTATATGTATCATTCTGAGCCCGTGAACTTTGAGGCGACTTGCCGTTGCTATGTGTTGGCAACAAGTGTCGATCACGGATCCCAACGGGCGGATTTTTTTCAAATTGTGTTCGATTTAGGCTCGAGAAATGGGGATTGTTGCAATTAGACGGCACGAGGCTCTTGGAATAGATACTGTTGTGCTATTATTTGAGGTCTAGTTGCGGTTGGCATTGATTTTGGATGAAAATTCGAGCGTGATGTTCGGGTGATTGGGGTCGAGAAATGGCGGCTGCGACCATCCTTGCCTTCTTTCTTAACTGGAGAGGTCGAGGGATAAAATATCAACAGAATTCGCTGAAATTGCATACAGAGCCCAATGAAGAACAGATAAAGACTTCAGGTAAGTTTTCATTGATTTTATTTCAGTATTTCTGGCTTAACAAATACAACCAAATACTCGTTAAAAATCCCATACCCTTATAATTTAAAACACAAACAGAGCTTGGGTTTCCTGTGCATGTACTTGAGGAGATGCAGAAATTATCTTAGAATATTATTTTAGTTTGATACTGAATCTGTGGGTGTAATACATGTCCAGTTTTGAAGCAAAGAAAAATATCAGGACTTTGATAAGTTTTATATATCCCTACTTAGTCATTGGAGAGAATGTTATATATTTTGTTTCTTATTTTGCTATTAGCCAGTAACAGGCATACATTATTAACCACTCGCTATAAAATTTTAATAATATCAAAGGAACACTGTCAATTAACCCAAAAATAATAAACATTCTCATGACTAAAGACAAAAATATTACCCTGCAAGCAGAGGTTTCTCATCTCTCTGCCAGGCATGAGAGTATGCAGTGTACTAGCCGAGAAAATTTGAGACAATATTGATAA
Source organism: Actinernus sp. WN-2022 (assembly GCA_030867875.1). Lineage (NCBI taxonomy): Eukaryota > Metazoa > Cnidaria > Anthozoa > Actiniaria > Actinernidae > Actinernus > Actinernus sp. WN-2022. The sequence continues at coordinate 18,002,046 of JAOWCC010000019.1, read as the reverse complement.
AGGATGGCAAAGATTTGAGTGGATGAAAAATACTGCTTTTAAGAGAAATTTAGAGCAACTTGAAATATGTTCACTGTAACTGAAATCAAGTTTATAGAGGCCCGGTTATTAGGGGGAGGTGGGGTGCTGTTATCCCTTATCCCTATATTTTTCAGGATAGTTAATCACTTATCCCTGAGATGCAGATGGCTGTTATCGATTATCCCGATGGACTTTGGTTATCCCTTATCCCTACTGTTTTCTGGTTTGTTATCCCTTATCCCAGTCATTATTTTGCTAGTTATCCCTTATCCCCAATACCCCTAACCAGGCCTCTTCATAGAATTAGCTTTTGTAATCCACTTAGTCAACCTTTATTGAAAAATTTTGAAAACCATATCCGGGCATTCACATAGTATTACTCTTCGAATTCATGGTGTTATCAGTTTGTAGTTTTGTTTTAAAGAAACTTGACGATTCAATTCCAATGACAGTGCCCCTTTGACATCCATTAGACCATGTAAAAGTATATATTAGATTAATAAACACTATCAGATATATTCCTTAATTTTTTGGTTTTATATGCCTTGCTTCTTCCTGGGGGTATTCCCATATATGGACTATACAGGGATGATCCACTGGACAGGGTATGGTTTTTCGAGTTTCTGGTCTTAGACAGGGTATCCATTTTCACATTGACAGATCTTGAACAGGGTATGGTATTTATCACTTTTGACATGACATTTATCTGATGTAAACATCATACTCATTACCAGATATCGATTTGTAATCAGTTTATCCCTGACCTCTAAATAAAACAGTCGACTTATTAGTATTTTTGGCTGATCAGATCTCTCCGCAAGATCCAACGTACCACCGACAGAATTGTCGTATACGGTTTTTGCTATATTTTATTATTCGTGACTTTATAGACACTTCTTGTGGATTCTTGTTGTATTTTCGTCTTATAGAAGGGTATAAAATTTTAACACTTTGTCTTGAACAAGGTATGGAAATTTGAGGTTTTTTGTCTTAAACAGGGTAAGGGTTTCAGAGCCCCAGCAGCACACCATTACTCAACTTTGGGTAGAGTACCCCCCCCCCCCCTCCCCGGGTCCTGACTGTATGAAGTATAATGATTGATATCCAGATTTACGATGCCTAATTTGCACTTAAAGAAAAACACCAAGTCTAAGTATTCCAACCAGTTAAGCTTAATTAATTTAACAATTAGATTAAATAAAATAAATTAAATTCTTATGTTCTTTATCATTTTCTAGCATGTCACTTTTTGAAACATTAGAGTTGATGTGTTTGCTGCAGGAAGCTTACAATATGTTTAATAAGTTCTTAATATTTCATGTCACCACACCAAACATAGGAAAAATATAGTTGAGAAAAACTGACTCCCTCTTTATAAATATTAAAGAAAAAGAGCTAGCCAGAAAACATACCGATTTACAGGTGCCAGAGCACTAACTGATTGCTATATGGTTAATTATAGACACATGATAACACAAGACCAGTTCTTCAAAGTTAAATATTTTATTTATTTTTCATTTTTTCTTCAAGAACTTTCAGTGCAAATACAGAGCTTGGCCTTCCTGTGGTCATATCGACCATTGCATTTTAATACTGACACTGTCACCATTCGTCAATGTTTCGTGTACTCTCCAAAGTTATAAACCTGAGAAATTAACGCCGTAATTACTGGTTTATATAACATAGTATAAAAGAAAGAAGGAATCTGCTCAACTATTACAATACCATTCGTTTAATTATGACTACTTTACCTTGTTGAGCGGCCGCCATGTTTGCCATGCCTGAGATTCGAGGTGAGTTCGTTTGAGCGTCCAAACTCTATTTTGCGCCGCATATTTGACAAAATACCGGATCAAAAGTAAAGAACAACCTTTACTTTTGTTCTGTATAAGACTTATTTCGAGATGAATTTAGTAAGTAAGACGAAAAAACGCTTCGAAGTCCAGCTATGATACCACGGCTCAGTCAATCTCTGTTGGTTGTCAAGGGAGAGCTGGTTAGCTTGCAACCCAGTATGGCGTTACTATGGGCCAACAAGTCACGTGACTGTCTATTGCAAAAGGCCTAAATTTGGGTCAGGTCCATGTTTTACGACAGAATAACCAGAGTCTTTCTACTGGATTCGGAGAGCTCGAGACATTATACAAGTCTGCTAATATGGGGAAAACTGAAACAAAAAATGAACTTTGACGGCAGAAACCCTCATATTTGAGCCAAGCGGAATATTTACATGATCCGCTAAGATTTTTACAAATCTAATTAGTTAAGCAGATGTACGCAGTGTATGCCAACTGAAATGCTGTGCTCGTTTTGTGGTTACGGCTCAGTGGGGAAACTACACGAACAAGAAGCATGAACTGCCAGCAAAGAGAGAGGAATTGATCGGAGACGTTAAATTAATTTCATCTTCAAATTATCTCATGTGGCCCGAGTGAAAGGCCAGATGGGCTCTTTTCTACTTTCAACACACAGTCGCTAAACTGTACGAAATCTCCAAGAATAAATCCCTAATGTCCAAACTAATGGGAAAAACTGAAAGAGGAAATCCTTGTGAGAAATCGACGTACATATGAAGCTATATAAGTTATCATCGCCTATATGGGAGTCAAACATCGAGCTGCTATGAAACCGCTTGTGACAGTTTGTTTACGCACTTTCATAGATAGATAACCTTTATTTAAACACGATTAATGTAAAAGCTGAAAGCTTGTGGGGTCGTGTAAAAGAAATGTATATAAAATTAAATAAAAACACTATCAAAGTAAGACGTATATATATACATATATATACTATTTACAATATCATATCAATATCAATAATGCTTAGGGCTGTATATAATTTATAATCTTTATAGTTAATAATAAGTAATAAAACTTTTATATTTGATCCCTAAAGTTAGTAATATGTAAATCCTTCGGCTCTGAAGTTCGTAGTAGTAGCTGAAGTGATATCAAAACTAAAATTCCCAAATGATTTCGAGCAGCTAAGACGGGATATTGTTTCTTTAAGACCAGTGCTTTTAACGTCATAGTCTCTACAGATAGTGTTCCATAGCACCGCACCTCGATATGTTAATGAATCCTTCATGTATCTAGTGTTAAATCGAGGTGTCGAGAGCGAATCGCGTGCCCTTAAGGCATAGCCCTTTTTCCGTTTCAATACAATCGCCTTAATTAAAGTATTCGGTAGACGTTCATCGTAAGCCTTATAAAACAGTTTAAAGATGTCTAATTTATATTGAAAGAAAAGAGTGGACCATTGGGCGTGCTCTAAGACATCAGTAGAAGGCATGTCGTTTGGTAAATTAAATATAATCCTAGCCGCTCTACAATGCATCCTTTCTATAGAGTTAAGAACTTCCTTATTACAACACGCGCCCCACAAGATTATGCCATATTTTACAGAAGGCAAAATGACCTTAAAATAGAAATCCTGTAGAATGCTCTTTGATAAAAACCTAGAACGTTTTAATAAGTTTAATTTTGTGGCAAAACTCTTCTTAAGTTCTAACGAATGTGGTACCCAACTCAGTTTATGGTCCACAGTCATTCCTAGCAGACGCGTTTCCGTAACCCACTTAAGGGTTGAGTTCCCCAAGAACACTGGAGGGGCTGAACCAACAAAGGTCCCCCTGCTGAACAGCATCGCCTCACAGCATCGCCTCATGACAAACGAACGTTTCTACTTTCGACACAACGGTCGCTAAACTGTACGAAATCTCCAAGGATATATCCCTAATGTCCAAACTAAAGGGAAAAACTGAAAGAGGAAATCATTGTGACCAATCGACATAAATATGAAGCTCCAGAAGTAATTATTGAATACATGAGAACCCATAGAGAAAACCGATAATAATGAACACGGTATTAGTTTCACCGACATTTGTGGCGTAACTGAACTCGCACTACAGCATAGCTTGAAATACTGTACGAAAACTCAAGAAATCTTCCATAGAATGTTCTATTTTTTTTACAGCTGAGAACTGTATTATTAAACATAAGAAATAAAACAATGGTGCCATTTGAAGAATTATATCATGTCAAAAGTGCAAACGAAGAAATATATATCTACGGACGCGAGCAGCTCGATCGTTTCACTTTGGTCAAACTCGGACTGTTTACGACTGGAACCTGCAGTTTTATCGGACCTGCAGACTAAATTGTAAACGTGTGGCCGTGTTCAGGCTAGTAAATCTAGCTAGCTAACCACAGGAGGTAGCGAGCTTCTTTAGTCTGAACAGTTTTTCTGCTCTGGTGATTAGCTAGCTAGTGGTCGGTGGAATACTTTGAAGTTCCAAGCTACCTAGCGGGTAGCTTGAATAGAATCTAGCGCGCTAAAAGTCCATCGATGACAGATTTTAGTTATTTTAAGGTTTTGAAATGTACACAAATGTCAAGTCAGTGTTATCATCCGATCTAGCCGACTTCTAGCTCTCGCTACGACCACGTTCACTACTCGCTCCAAGGTAATTTCTCTTACCACGACAACTACCGGGTGTATTGTACGTCAATTGAGCCATCATGGATAACGAGGATCGCCAAACACCAGTCAGTAGCAGTTTTTCGCACAGTTTTAATATTTTGGTTGAAATTTCAATTGAGCACTTTGGCGGTCAATTATTTGCGATTACGAAACACTTGCGCCAAGGGCAGTTATATTTCTATCTTTTAGAGGTCTTTAGAGATAGAAACAAACCAGAAGAGGGAAAAACAAAAAGTAAAACCTACTAAGTTACTAGGTCTGAACAGTACTAATTTATTAACTAGCTGCGAGTTGCTGACAGATATCTCAAGACTCTAGCTAGCTGCACGATAGTAGTCTGAACATACATACACACATGAATAAGTAGTGTTTTCAATAAAAGATCAACTACTTTAATTTACATACGAGAAAACAAAAATATTAAATTACATACATGTATATATATACTAGGGGAGCAGAGAATGAAAGTCACCGCGCTACCGGCCACTCCTAAAGACTGCTAATAATTCTTCCCTTTGGTTATTACTAAGAGGATTTCAAATGAAAGTGTATTTCATCTTCAATCTCATGTGGCCCGAGTGAAAGCCCAGATGGGCTCTTGTTTGTTGTTAAATGAGGTGTTTTGGTAGCGCAAGCCAGCTTCTTTGCATACGTCAGATAAGGTTCCGGTAAATAATTATGTCATTGTGTCTGTAGTACTATTGTTTAAAACTGCACTTTAATTTAGTTGTGTGTTTCAGGTGATCCTAGGAGTTCGTTTAGCTTGTCCTTTGTTTTTTTCGTCCCATAACAACCTTTCAGTGGACTTAGCCAGATATCACCGTTCGGTTTTTCAGAGACATTCGGCGCAAACTTAATTTTCATAGCGTTTGAAAGGTGACAATGGTCCGACAAGTGAGGTTTCAAAGGGTTGACAACAAGTACCATAAATCTTTTAGAATGCTGTTGTTCCCAATAACATAGTTTACAACACTGCTACCGCATTGTAATGAAAGCAGGTCTTTTTACCAGTTCTAGGTCACCAATAACTCTCCCATTTAAGATTCGTAGATTTAGAGCTGTGCATCTCTAGCATCGATTGTCTCAAAATCTTGCGAATTTCTTTTATATTGAGCGTCTACCTCATAATTATCCATCCAGAAGGTCTATATGAATGCGTTATTATCGTCCAAAATGAATTCTTGCATGTCCCCGGTTCGTGCGTTCAAGTCACCTTGGAAGATAATATCACCCTTAATTGAAAAATTAAGCATTTCGCATTCCAATTCTTCATTCATCTTCATTGTTCCTTCTTTCATAGTTCGATGGACTTAAGTATACTTAAGCATAATGAAGGGACAGATCGTACCTCCCGGCACTTGGAATAATAGAACTGCTGAATAATTAATAAACAGCTGCACAAAATTCGAAACATATCTGCGCATTTGTGCGATCAGTGCCTGATGTTTATTTATCTGGAGGGCAATATCAGCTTACCCTATCATATGCAACCTGCTGACAAGTCAGGTGTCACTCAGCCTTGAAAGGGCACTTCAAGTTTCTTTAATTAAAACAAAACTACAAAAATAACACCCGGTTGAGGTCGAAGAGAAATAACATGTGAATGTCCTTTCGGAAAACTGAAGTTTCCGGTCTGAATTTAACCCTTTTGTCTGAGATGAGGTAGGAAAATTGAATTTTTAGGTCTGAGAACCCTAGGTCTTGGAATTAAGTCTGCATGTCTGAAATGTCACCAGGCAAGACAGTTAACCGCACCTCTAATGCTGCTTTTAGGTTGAATTAAGGACGGTGCCTACTAATGTCAGCGCGCACGCCGTTCTGCGCATCTTGCGTCCCGCGGCAGGACTATTTTGAAAAAGCTGTGTTAATTGTGTAATTTGACAGACAGAAAGATGAAGGATTTTAAAATACGGTTGAAAGATATGCTTGAGAAAAGAACGATTTGGGAAATCTTTAAATTCCACTACACGGCCACGAAAGACAATTTTCAGCTGAAATGGTATTAAAAGAGCCGACCATCTTGATTTATCGTGGGGAGAAGGTCGAAGAATAGTAGATTTAGGAGATTTACCCGACCAATTGAATGAAGGTTGTTTAGACTAGGTACCATGAATCGCTGCTGTCTTTTCGCCCAGCGCCTTTGCTTTAGGCCTGTCGATGCTTTCGTCAGTTTTTCCAAACATGGACTCGGCAGTATAAACAATTCATTAGTGACCATGAACAGACATATATTTTTTGCTGAAATGGACATCAAGTTTCAATTTTATAAAGACAAAAAATATATGTAAAGTGTTGTTTAGCTTCTATATTATAGTCTATAGTTATAGTCTATTATATTAAAGTCTTTCGACTTTCTTCATTGAAAATCAAACCTGTTGCTGCTTCCTTTGTTCTCAAACCCCATACAGTCCTTCCTTCTTCTCATTCTTCTTTGGATTTCCAAGAGGTTTATTTGACCGTACGGCTAAACAACGCTTTACATATATTTGTTGTCTTTATAAAATTGAAACTTGATGTCCATTTCAGCAAAAAATATATGTCTATTCATGGTCACTAATGAGGCTTACAAAGCAAAATTTGTAAAAAAAAAGAGTTATTGTAAGATAAATGGTTTGATTGACATCCTTTGTGAAGAACGCTATGTCTAACGTTTTTGTCCTAATATTTTGCCAGATAACCCAAAATATTAATCGAATTAAAAATAGTAGGCACCGTCCTAAAGTATTGTAATTAGGACATTTATTGTAATTTTATTTTTCATAGGAAACCAATGTAATTGGCTAACGCTGTGTTGGTTCTCCTGGCCTCCATGTTTTGTTTACAATACAATAAAATACAATCACGGAGTGGCGATGACGTAACGATGACGTCATCGGCCACGTGATTTTAAGCGGTACATGCCCATATCTCCCTCAACTGAAAATACAAAGCTAATAATAACTGATATAGAATATAACAGAAATATAACTATATATTCAGTAAATACTATGCAATAATTATATCAGTTTATTTTACCAAAACGCGATATAGGTAATGGATTAAAAATTTAATTATAATTCAAGGATAATATGTTAAAAATGAATCGATATAAGTAATAACACTAAATGATATAAACCAAACACGTTGCATGGCACTACCCAACACACGCTATGACGTAGCTAGCGTCTAATACGCATGCTCACATCTTATTACCGGTAGAGTGGCAACCATGTACAGCTGTTTCGTCCTTGTTAGGACTCATCAGCATGGCATAGCCCCTAAGACCTCTCAAGCGGCTTACTAATTCCTATTAATATTGGACTACAATATTCTAGGTGAGGTATTACGTAGGCGTGGTACAGTTTTATTGAAATGTCCGTCGGGACCATGCGCTCAAGGCGACGTAGGGTGGCATGGGTAGCGCAGTGCGCAAGCTCTCAGCGTGAGGAACGCCGCAGTGAAGAGATGTAGCCAGTCAGAATAGACACCATTGCACTTCACCCTCTGTTTACGATCTTGCAACTACGATCTCGAGTCGCGAAGGCCATATGCTTTTAGCTTGGCAAGTATTAAGTTGTGGCATATAGACTGAGTCAAATGCGTTTGATAAGTCGATTGCGACCGTACTGGTCAACCTCCTTTTTCTGGTCAAGTGCCACCCGCCAGTCATCAGTCAGTTTAATTAGTGCCGTGGCACAATGAATGGCCACGAAGAAACCCCGACATGTTATCGGAGAAGAAGGGCGAGAATCGTTCGTATAACTGGTCACATTTGACTTTCTCAAATACTTTTGGAATGGCGGATAAGACGCTGATGGGCCGATAGTTCCTCTTGCTGGTCACCTCTTCTTCTTGTTTGTTGCATATTTTACTTTATCCTATTTTGTATCTTTTATTATGGCCGAAATAACTAAATAACTAAATAAATATATAGATAGATAGATAGATATTAGATATGGATAGCAGAGATACTAGATCTGTCTTCGGCAGGCCTGCTTTGGCAAATGCCGCATTTGAAAGACGTAAGCTAATATCGATAGATAGATAGATACTAGAGCTGTCTTTGGCAGGCCTGCTTTGGCAAATGCCGCATTTGGAAGACGTAAGCTAAAATCAATAAATAGATAGATAGATAACAGAGCTGTCTTTGGCAGGCCTGCTTTGGCAAATGCTGCATTTGGAAGAGGTAAGCTAATATCGGCCCGGCTTAATTAATGTGATTATTTTGCGTCATTTTTGGAGGAAGGTTCAATCTTCAATTCAGCGCTTCAGTATTCAATAAATACAAACCTTGACGATCGACATGTTAGGCGAAACTTTGACGACATGTTAGACGAAAATAGATAAGACTTTACAGTCATCTGTTCATGAAATTTGAGAACTAGCTGTCACTGTTGATCGAATATAATATATTTGTCAAACTGAAACCTGAGTTTAAAATGTTCTTGGAAGTTTAAAACTTGGACTGGATATGAGAAATCGAACATTTTTGTTTTTAATAATAAGTTTGCTCAGTATAACTTAATTGTGCCCTTTAAATGTCAGATCATTTTGATAAACGAAAAAAGAATCGTACATGTCGTTTATAAAAATTAAACTTTAATGTAGCGGATGCGTCATGACATCAAGCCTGCGTGCAGAGAGGACGTCTACACACAGGCTACGTGACATGATATCAATGATACTCCCCACTGAGATCCCCAAATGGCCACTGGCCAATTTTCACTAGCATTAGTGGTAGAAGCACCTGGTTTAATCCAGAGGATAGCCGCCAACATGGGGAGAAGACGCGTGAACTTGTTCTTGTTGTATTTTGTTTTTGTCATAAACGCTTTTGATGTAACAGGTAAGAAAATTAGTTACTACAGTCTACTAATCTGCATTAGCTGCAGACGAACATAGAACAGCGACGCCACAAGTGGAAACAATTATTGTTTTGGGTCAAGCTCAGTGAGGAATTGTATACTATAGGGATAGAGTATGGGACTGAGTAGACTGAGCGAAGTTTGGCTCGACTGCCACATAGTTACACGGGTTCAGATGTTTTTTTGCGTTGAGGATTCTGGAAGACATTCGAATTCCACAGCATACATATTTTATTCATCCTCGTATTTTTTATATTTTTTATTAAGCATTTATTCAATTACAGGACATTTTTCTAAGATTTACAAACGACATTTTTCAAACAACGTGCAAAACGGAAGGGAACCCCCCCCCCCCCCCCCCCCCAAAATGGTAACTAATTAACAATATTAATATACAAAGAGAAAAAAAGGACACATACAGTCAAGTAATACAGGCATTAGCACGCAATTTGTTTTGTCACTTTGGGTGATTCTATCGGTAATTTGTTTTTCAGAAAGTTTAGAAAGCTATCAGTCTTCTTTCCAGCGGCACTAAATAAATAGCGTTTGGCGACAATTAAAGAGTAATTGATATGTAGGCAGTCTTGTCTTTCAGCCTGGTAGCCATATATAATCTTTTTCAGTTAAATAAGGCCATCCCAATAAAATGTTTCGTTTCCCATCGCCCGACCGACCCATTTATTTTGGCAAAGGTAAAAAAATAAGAAGAAATATTGAAGGTAATTTGTTTAACTACACCTCTTTTCCGAGCTCTCTACGTAATTAATTAGTTTCTTGCCTTTCTCGTGCAAATTGTCAATCCATAATGAAGTAGAGGAGAAAGTAGTAGAGGAATACATCAACACTTTTACGAGACTGGGTCTGGCATGGCGTGAGTACGGCCACGTATCTTTGGAGCTCCGTAAAGTAACGTTAAATGAGAGCATTTTAAGGCTCAATTACTCCAATCCTTTAAACGAAAAGTGAGGAAAAGCAGCTCGGAATTATCAGACAGTGAACTGAAGTCCCCAGAAGATAAAAGAACGAAAGTGAATTCAGTAAGTTCAGTCGACTCTGATGAAATTTTGGAAGCCTTGGAAATGGCAGAAGAGCTTATACCAAAGATGGATTTGGTCCTTGAAAAATTAAATAAGATAGAAGGGAGGTGGAGAAGTTTGAAGATTATATGAAGTGCGTAGACAACAAAGTGGATTTTCTACAAGAGAAAGTAAGGATTATTGAAGACACCTTTAGGAATATGCACAGGTCAGTAAATGAGCTCGAGTCCAGCATGAATTTCTTGAACTGTGAAGTAGAAGCATTAAAGAAAGATCTTGAGGTCACCGTAAAAAGTAGCAAGGAAGATTACACTGCCCTGCAGCAACAACAGAAGTTGTATGACCGACGAAGTCTATCAGCGAAGAGAGAACCTCTGTTTCCATGGCATCAAAGAGGCAACCGATGGTAAAGAAGATACGGATGCGATACTGAGAGAATTTTTGAAGAACGAGCTTAAATTTGACGAAGCAGATTCCATTGAGTTACAAAGAATTCATAGGGTTGGAAAATTTAATTCGGCACTGAACAAATTATTGCCCGTTTCCTTCGGTACCCAGACCGAGAAGATATATTCTCACGGGTAAAAGTGCTCAAAGGGAAGCGTCTGGGAATCTCGACCGACCTTCCAAAATTGATTGTGGAAAGGAGGAAAAAACAAGTGCCCATGATGCTAGAAGCAAGGAAAGCAGGCAAGTTAGCTGTCTTCAGTAGAGCAGAGCCCGATAGACTCTTTATCGAAGGACAATTAGTCCCTCTAAAATAATTTCACTTAAGAGTATTTTGTTACACAATCCTTATAAATTTGCATATAAGCTTCCAAACTCTTAAATTGAGCGGTCGGAGTATTTTCCAAGTGTAATCTGACGCCTCGATGTTATTGTAAGGCCCGGACTATAGTAGCGTAATCAACAGCTTTTTCGCTGGCTACTATTATCGAACTATTGCCATTCATATTTATATCATTTGTGTTTCGAGTTTTTGTTTTGTATTGTCTTTCATTTATGCTGTTGTCCTTTTTCGATGCTCGTTCTGATTGTTTTTGTATGTATTCATATGGTGCAAAAATATCGTTTAATTTTCAAGAGCTTCGTGTTTATATATTGAAATTGTTTGAGGTGATATTCCATCCAATTAAGCTTATGGTTAATTGATGACTCGAAATAACATCCAGTTTAAATTACTCTCTCTCAACGTTAGAGGTATTCGCACCTACGAAAAAAGAAAAAGCATATTCAACTGGATAAATAAACAACAAGCAGATATTTGTTTTCTTCAAGAAACATATAGCACAGAAGAAATCGAGGATCAGTGGAAGAAACAATGGAGGGGAGACCTTTTCTTTAGACCTGGAAGTTAAATCGGTACAGCATGATGACACAGGAAGATTTGTTATTCTAGAGGCTATGATACAAGACTCGTTGTTTTTACTAGTAAATATTTATGCTCCAACAAAAAACAAGTGAACAAGGTATTTTCTTTAAAACAATTGCAAACTCTATTGAAATGAAAGAAAATCAGGCTGACCCCAATATAACTATAGGGGGTGATTTTAATGTTACTTACTCTGGACACAGACCTCGATTGTTCTGGAGGAACACCTTCTATAAAAGATTCCGTCAAGTATCTAAATGATATTATTATGGAAAATGACTTACGGTAAATATTTGGAGGATTAGAAATCCTGATATAAAAAGATACACGTGGAGACAAAAAAAAACACTAATCCAAAGACGCCTTGATTTCTGGTTGATAAGTGATTCTTTACGAGATATATCGTGGTGTTCGCCAGGGCGATCCTCTCTCGCCATATTTATTTATACTAATCCTGGAAACTTTAGCAATTCATATCCGTGCCGAAAAGAATATAAGAGGAATCAAAATTGATGCACTTGTCATGTTTTGTATACAAAATATTTCTCGAAAACATGGTACCGTAATTTACTGTCCAGAAAATTTTGGCTCCAATCGATTAGCTCCTTTAAAAAAAAAATTGGCGTGTTATGATAGGTCCTGCTTTACGTTTGTAGTAAGGGGAAACAGTCAAAATACATCGCTGGATCTAAGTCATGGTAACATACTTTACCCAAAACCATGAGACTTACGGCTCCTGGATTTTTTTACTTATCGGTAAGATCAGATAAGCAGACATAACATTGAAAGTAGTCGCTAGTATTTGAATTACCTTAAATTTCATTTGCAAATTGATTTTTTGACGTGCGACAGCCTATTTTTCGCCACTAAGGACAACAAAAGATATCGTAAAACGAAAACCCGATGGATCTTCGCAATCATTTTTTTCTGGGTAATTTATCAGATACGGAGGAACGAAAGGAAATATCTTCATACACTGATATATAAAATTGTTGAAAATAAAATGAGTGGTGCAACAGCAATGGTCCCTGTTAGCTGAGAATGGGGGTTGTTTCAGCCAGATACCTTTTTGAATTGCTATAAAAATATGAAAAGTACTCCGGTCTACAAATCAACCAACTAAATCGGAAGGCCTGTGGCTCGGCAAAAATAAACGAAATACGTCAGTCAAAACCATTAGGGACACGATGGCCAGATAAACCGATAACAAAAAGGCAGTTGATGAAAATCTCAACGCAAAGCTAAAATATATGGAAAGATTATTGAATATCTGGAACATCAGAAACCTAACCCTATATGGGACAATCAATTGCAATATAGTTAAAACCCTAGCACTTTCCAAACTTACCTATACGTCGCATTCCTCGTGCTAATAAATAAAGATTTTATTAAAAAGATAAATCAAACCATCTCTTTTATTCTTCCTTCTATTTATCGTTTTTCTCTTTTAAGCTCCCTTTTATACTAATTGTCCTCGGATCGTTTTTCTCTTCGTTTTTTTCGAATGAAATACTCCCGTTTTTTTAGGATTGCGATTCAGTTGTTGTAGTTACATATGCATATCTACCATGTTTTCACAAAAGGAGCCCTAGAACCTAAGACCCTCTTTTGTGAAAACATGGTAGATCTTGTGTGCCTTTAGCTTAAAAGCCAGTAACTCGTGTTTTATGCCGTTTTCTTGAAAGGGCAAATGACAGTTTAAGATTTTTCTGGCCTTTCTATCCCATAATTTACTTGTGTTAGATCTATCCCATAATTTCTTTATTTTAGAGGTAGAGGTTAGGCTTAGGTTAGAAAAAGGCCATTTCTGGTAAAGCTCGAGTTATTCGCGAAAATGTTTGAACTAGTCCTCCACACCAGTAGTATAGGTGGAATTAAAATTATACCACTTTTTCTTGCACAAGAAAACTCAAAAAGTGAATTAAGAAATTCACTTTTTGAGTTTTCTTGCACAACAAAAAGTTGTATAATTTTAATTCCACCTATACTACTAGGGGGTACTAAGGGTCATCCAAATTGTCACTAGACATTCTTACACATAAAAATCCAAACTTGAGTATCTGTTAGAGCTATCCTAACGTATAGTTATACCGAAGAGAGAATGGCGAGTTCAAAGCTTTTCAACGTAGACGATGTGGTCGAAGCATTCGAAAGGGTCAAAGAAGATGGACAATCCCATGGATCCGTCATATCGTTCGACTGGACCCATCCTAGAAACGGACCTAACGGATGTAAGTACGTTTCCGTATTCTTCGACATTGGCGATGGACCTCGTCCGGCGGTCTTTCGGTTCGAAGGGGAAAAGCACGTGGGACGGATAGCACCATACAACGAAGAAGACGCAGGCAAAAAACGTGATCGACATCCTTGCCTACAATTTCAGAAGTGGAACGACTTTGTACGTACGGAGACCGATGGAATCACGATTAAGAAAAGTGACAATGGAGAATTGGACCTTCCTTCCGACGATAAGCTAAGTCCTACTTTCAAACTAGTCGAACACTTAGATTGGGCTTTTGATTGCGAGGTAAGTAAACTTATCGAAGACAAAAAGATCTGCATGCGCAATCCACGTAAACGCAGTCCACCTGGAAAGGACGACACCATTATCGTCCCCAACACCAAGGTGGTTCCGATGATCCAAAAGTTTATTTCCACGAACTCCACTACCAATGCTGGATGTCGATTGCCCAACCCTATAATGAGGATGAGAGCGAAATGTGACTACAAGACTGGAACACCTAATGGGCAATTCTTTGACAAAAGTAAGTCGTACTCCGATGGGGACAACACTAAGTACGAACCTCTCGTTGATGAGAACTCTAGCGGTCTTAACATCGACAACATAAGCAAACTCATTCTACCAGGTTCTATTCACGATGGTATTTGCAACGCCTCAAGTATTTGCTCAAGTAGTATGGGACTTTCATACCCACTAGATATTGAGATCGACATAGTACGACAACCATCAAAGAAGAATAGATATGATCAACAAGACGTTTATACCGCCAATGCTAAGCATAGTGCCAGTGTGGATGCAGCCGCAGAAGATGAGTGAACGTAGGTAATGAAAAAAAAAAAAGAATGAAGAAAGTCGTTGCGTGACCCTCTTCATTCTTTTTTTTTTCTATGTCACTAGACATTCTTGCACCTAAAAAGTCAAAACTTGAGTATCTGTTAAAGGAATGATTAGTATACTGTATATCGCCACCGAATGGTATTAGTATATATTCTTTATTCCACGATATTAGTTTACGTTGTCATCTTAGTACGCATTAACACCATACAGATCGAACATGTCGAAGAAGAACTCGAATGTAGACGCCGCAATAACTTGTGATTGGTTGATGAGAGGGAAGGACTCGAAATGCCCAAAGAGGATTTCGAAGACATCGAAGTTCTGTGCCCAGCACAACTCCCAAATCTCAAAAGGCTGTGCCCAATTCGTGCCATGCTCGAAGTGCGGTAAAGGATGTCGTACTGGTTACGGGATTTGCTCAAGATGCGACCGTCTCGCCATCAAGAAGAAGTGTCCCGGTGTCTATGTAAAACGTGCTAAGAAGTCCAGCAAGACGCTAGAGGATCCAAGAAAGGAGGAACTCGCAGAGCCAAACGTGGTGGAACCGGAGGAGCCTGCTGAGGTAGCATTGCCCGCGGAACCAAGAGTGCTGGAACCAGAGGAAGGTCTCGGAGAGTCTCTCAACCATGCGCTCAACGAGGTGTTGGCTGCCTTGAGGAGCGAGAAGGACGATTAGGAATAGCCACGAAAAAAAAAAAAAAAGAATGAAGAAAGTCGTTGTGTGACCCTCTTCATTCTTTTTTTTTTTTTTTTTTCTATTAAACGTATAACATCTATAGTTGTATCATGGACGAGCTAGTCAGATTGTTTGGTCCTGGAATTTGTAGAAGCCTGAATATCAAACCACAAGTGGGACATATTAACGCCAGTGAAACATGTTCTGATTGTCTCTGTCCCTTGGAAATACAAGGAACGGAATTCGTGTGTCCCACATGTGGTCTTGTTTCCGAGGCCGAACCATGTGAAGAAACGAAGGTCGACATCATTACTACTCGACTGCGTATAGTAGGTCCGGACGGATTTCAGTATCAAAGTGATCTAGACCGCGCAAAACCAAAGCAAAGCGACAACACAGACCTGCAACGACGAACGCTCCTACAAGAACTACGAGCATACAACACTATTTACAAACAAAGTTATGACCTATCGTTCCCTATGAACACGTTAGGAATCGTAGCCGACGCATTTATCCAAGTAATGAAAGTTCATCCCAAGCGTAGTGATGTTAAGAGAAATATTTTAGCTGCTCTACTCTACCAGGCGTGCATACAATGCGGGTTCGTACGAACTAAAGGTGAGGTTGCTCGCTTCATGCAACTAAGCAACAAAGGCATCCATATCGGAGAGGTCTTTATACGTTCTCTGTATGACGACGATAAGATCGATATGGACTTGAATGCCGAGCGCATAGTTCCTCACATTGCAACGACTTTCCTTAAACTCGATCCTCAAGGAGTACCTATGGACGTTCAACAAATAGTCCACGAGGTTGTTACTACGGCAATAGAAAACAATATAGGCCCCAAATCAATACTTAAGACGAAAGTTGTTGGAGCAAGTTACGAGGTGCTACGTCGCTTAGGATCGTCTATGTCTCTTAAGGATGTCGTTAAACGATGTGACATATTTGGAAATGCGGTCAAGCGTTTTGTCAAGGAGTTGTCTTCTTACCATTCCCACTTCGAACCAATCTACACTAGACATGGGCTAGCTAGCAGTAGGACTTAGCGAAGTGAAAGTGAGAACCATGTTCGTTCCTTTCATAGGAAATGTCGATTCTTACCCTACTAAGCTGCCGAGTTTTTCTCGCATTTCCTTTTGCACTTCTTGCTTGAGTTCGGCTCGAACCCGATCCGGACTTTTTTCACCTATGGAAGTCTCACGACGAATTTCAGACCTCATGATCTCATACTTATTCGCTTCGTTCAGGATGAGACTGTATTCGGAGTCGGATATGTTTTCATCGCGTAAGGCCTTCGATACTAGATCGCGAATCGTATTGATTTTCGCCTTTGCCAACATAGTTGTCCTTTCATGCTTAGAAACCTTCATTCCTAACTTCTTAGCTCCAAGGGTCGTAGATGCTGAAATTAATCCACATAGCCCACCAATAACTCCAAGTGGTAGACCAATCACTATTCCAACCCCAGTCAACGCTGCGCCCAATCCAGATCCAGATAAGATCACAGATAGACCTCCAGTTACCACTGCGATGCCATGAACCATTCCTTGAGAACGTGCATATTTCTTGCGCACACCTTCGTAGTGCCTTTCTTGAACTTCTATGTCCGAAAGCGTGTCTCGGATCGTTTGCAGTCTAAAGTTCTTTCCAGTGTCACTAGCAATCGGTGGATAGATACTTGGTGCTGAGGGAAACGGTTGAATCGAATCGCCTTCCATTGTACGTTATACATATAACTTACTCAAGCTTCAACACGTATCGTATCGGTCGACCACGGAAGTCTACCACGTTGCCTTTCTCATCACGAATCGTAAGGCTAAGACTGTTTCGCATTGTCCCTATAGCTTGCAGGGTTTGGGGATTCGTTATAGAATAGGCTGTCCTTAAAAACCAAGAACCTCGAACCTCTACGCTAGCCAAGACTTTCGATCGTTTTCCCTCTAGAAGTGAGAAACCGGAATCCACCGCATCGCAATAGACATACATTGTGTAGATATCTTTGATCTTAATAGGGTAATTACCAACTTTTAGCAGGAACTCGTTATTCTCATCTTCTCCACCTTCGACACCTAATAGTGCATAGAAATTCTTATCGAACTTGATTGGTTTCTTAACTACTATGGTGTGTCCCTTAAGGGGGATCTTGCTCTTAAATTCCACGACACCAGCATCACTTGCAGGCTTTAAGACCCTCTTGATTCTCTTAAAGTTGTAAGACCCTGCAGCAACGTCGTGTGGGAACATAATACTACCGGCATTCCACCTGAACGAGCCCGCCTCCGTTAGGTTCCACCAACTGTTCTCAAAAGCGATCTCGAGTAGCGAAACATTCTGTATAAGAATAGGGTTGTCGAAGTAGACAGTATGGTCGGCCAATGTTGTGGTGACATTAAGGATCGCCATTACGTGTTAAAGGTATAACTATATGTATGTATAGCTTCAACATGACAGACGCATGGCGGCAGTTCAAGTACCTATTTCCAAAGGCTGTAACCGGATGGTTCGACTCTTTCGTGGGTCGGGATGGGGTGTGGAACATTAATTTATTTTTTCACAGGGAGACCTACCAGGTGTTCACAGATGCAGGCCTCCCTACGAAGGCAGGTGGAGGTCAGCTAAGGGGCTTGCATGGGCGCGCAGGCAAGGCGCTTGACCTAGCCCTTGGCACCAAAACAGTTTATGAGGGGGTACTATTTGCGCGGAAGCACAAAGGTCTTTCCAAACATGCTTGGGTAGAAGCTGAGGAAAACGATAAGATCGCAACGTTGAATGCAGATCTATTAGCGAAGTTCGAGAAACGATACCCACATGCAGATCTTCACAAGTTCTATGCCTCTACGGAAGTGAACGGTCCAGGCAAATATTCTACGAGTATTTGGTTTCGAGATGGAGATTCTAGCTATGTCGTTTACGGTGATGATGTCTCAAAGTTATCTGCAGTCACTCAAAGACGCATCGATGACGCATTGCAGGGAATGGTCGATGGTTTCCCATCTACGTTGACCCTAGATAGGAGTGCGAAATATCCTATTACAGCAGTTCCTTTTACCGAACCGGCACAAGATATCGATCTCACTAATCTATTGATATATGTCACCCCAAAGGAGACGTTCAAAGTAGGCGTTCCAAATATATTCAAGGAGATCGTTGTAAAGCATACAACAGCAAAGGAGTCTCGTAGATGGTTATCAGGTCCGGATTTCAAATACTGGCCTCAACAACTTAATTTCGCAACGTGGTGTGCGACTTCTGGATGTGGAGTATCGTTGTTCGACCCTACTTTCAAAGCATATCCACCAGTCGTTCAGGGTTTCCTACGATTCCATGTTTATTTCACGATACGAAGAATTCTACATGAACTTGGTTGCCCTCCACCTAGTGACAGTGCTTTCAAGCAACTCGATAACCTCTACAGCAAACCAGTCCTTGAGAAATTGTGCATCGAATTCGACATATCTCGAACGCCAGACTTCAGATTGAAAGGTGGTAGGAATCATGGCCTAGGAGATATATATACGTACTTAGTTGGTAAGGGAACTATTCGAAATGCTGATTATTACCACAATAAAGAAAGTCTTGATTGGCCAAATGATAATGGGTATAAATTTCCAGATGAGGGGGGAAAATGGCATATCTCATACATCAAGAATTCTCATGCTGAGAAACAATACAATTGGTTTACGCCACCAATCGGAAAGGGTTTGACAGATTCTGGATTGGGTAGGTTGAATAGATCTGTCGAGGCTTTTGGATATTGCATGCTTGGTGCTCAAGCCGACTTGAACGAATCCATCGTAGGTAGCCATAACGTCAAAGAAAAGTTTAAGAGCTTGGTTGAAGACGCTATTCTCGTAAACGACTTAAAGAAAAGTTACGATAACTATCTTCTTGCTATAAAGAGGACGCATAAGAGGCTCGATCTAGCAATAGCTGTAGGCGTGCGATTATTGCCAAGCAATCTAGTGTACTATCTTGGTGAGAAAGATGGCTATAGGAATCCAATCCCGAAAGCCACGAAAGATATGTCGCTAGGCGCTAACGACATCAATGCAGAAGTCAAAGGATGCCCACCTCCTCCTATGGAAGGACCACCAGATAAGAAAATGGTGCCGCCTCTCGAGAAACGAGTTCCTGTACTAAAGACTGTCCCACCAGATAAGAAATTGGTGCCGCCTTTCGAGAAACGAGTTCCTGTACCAAAGGCTGTCCCACAACATGAGATTAATCTCGCAGTGACATCCATTGCCGCAGCCGGAATTGCATGGATGTTGTTTCGTTAACGTCGTTTGTATTGCTCCACTACGAAGACCACTGCTGCTACGATTAACAACCAAATGTTGTTTGCTAAGACTCCAACAACGTCAGCAGCCATACTGAATATGAAACTCGCAATTGGCCCAATCATCTTAGGTAGAATCTCTTCTAACTTTTTGCCTACTGCTTTTAAGGCTTTGACAGTTGTTTTAGCAGCTGCTTTGGCAGCCTCTCCAACTCCCGATACTATCGCGGGAACTGCCTTCGTCAAATTGGAAACTATTACGCCGATCACAGTACTTACCGCAGCTACCACGCTAATTATACTGACTCCATACTTCTTGAAGATGATTCTTATACGATCCCTAAGTGGCATCCGTTCTGCCATAGCTTCTTCTATTCGTTCTAGGGCTGCTCGTTCCTCCCGATCGGTTCTTATTTCATTAGTAGCATTTTCTTTCAGAGTTTCAGTAGACGTAGGGTCTTTGAGTATTTCCTCATTTCGTTCGATCCTCTCACTCAATTGATCTTCAGCTACTATGACTTGCTCTACCATTTCTCCCCTCGGAGGTCCTAGGACTTCTTTGAGACCTTTCCCAATCCTCGCATATAACTCGTCCTTCTTGGTGGTCAAGGGGATAGGTTTATTTTTGCTTCCATACTCGTGTATAGCGACTCTACCGTCAGACATGGTTGCCATCTCGAGATAGCCACCTCGAATTCCCACATCTGGATATCGTTCCCAGACGGCCTTGAACATCTCCTGTTTCGCAGCATCTGATAAGCCTTGTTCGAAGACCACGTTTCTAGCGCTGAATTTAGGAGGTTTCTCATCTTCCAGATTTTTCATGATTCTTTGATATCTAGAAACGTTCGATTCCGGATCCGTAATCGAATCTATGTAATCATTCATAGAAAACGAGGTTTCCTGATCCTTCGGTCTAGCACCTTCTAGGGTGTAGTTGCGTCTGGTTTTCATTGGGACCATTTCTCCTGACTCTTCTGGAAACGTCATCGCTTTCCACTCCTCCACATCGATAGCGTCGTCATCATCGTAATCTTTTCCTCTTTCAGCTTCATCAGTTCTTTCATCATACCTCCCATCAGAGGCCATGTTAGACATAATTATATATATAGTTATATTCAACATGATCTCATCAAAGTTGGATCCCACACAAGCACGAAGAGAGCCTCATGCACTCAAGGCTCCGCGAGACTTGTATAGGAAAACTTTCACTCGATCATCTGCCAATCCAGGTGAGACTCTATACGTAGAAGTCCCAAAGCTAGAAGAAGGTGTAGTACTAGTACCTGGTAGCTTAGCGCTATTGGGCGACATCGTACTATCTGGTGGACATGCGAATAACAGAGTCGTTTCGAACGTTGGACGCTGCTTGGTCATGCGTAGAATCTGTAGGATGGGAGCTGAAACAGTAGAAGACCTTGTCAGGCCAGACCTCCTACAAACGTACTCTGATGTATACCTATCTACGCAGGAGAGAGAGTCTAGAGTACAACAAGGCATTCAATCAGAGAACGTAAACAAGCTACGATCGAAAGCTGGTGACGCAAGTACTTCGTCTGCTGCAGACAACGCGCTCCTAGCTGCATGTGGTTCCAAGTATAGGATTCCATTAGATGTTGACATTCTGACACAACATGGAGTTCTATATCCATATGCCTTAGAAAGTACAATTACATTCGAGTTGACTCTAGCGCCTGCCAACGAGGTCGTAATTGGATCGGATACGACGAAGATAGGTACGTACCAACTTACCAACATCCAACTAGAATACGAAGCAATCAGGGACGGAACGCTGGCTAGTAGTGCACTTCACAAGTACGAAATAGGTGCTGCACTCCTATACAACTACGCTGTTCACTTCAAGACAGTAGATATCGCTAAAACATCCGATACTTTGATATCTCAAAACGTTAATGTTCCACGACGATCCTTTGCTGGACTACTTCTACTATTCATAGATCCACCTACCATTGGCACGCGAGATAGTGAAGCATTCTCGAATCCCGATATTTCGAAGGTAGAAGTAGATGTCAACGGGATTCCCAACAGACTCTTTCCAAGCGGTATGCTTCCCCTAGATTTCTGGGAGGCTGCAAGAGGCTGGTTTGGTACACCCAATACTTCCATGACTCCAAAGAAGTTCTTTGAAAATAGATTCGCTATCCTAATCGATTGTCGCACAGCAAAAGATTCCACCGTTCATGGTGATGGCTTGGCACAAACCGGTAGTGGAAAGGACATCGACATTCGCATACATAGAACTGCAAAGGGAAGTGGAAATGTGAAAATGCACATCTATGTCCTTGCGGATGCTCAGGTCACGATATTGAACAGATCTCTGCAGAGTATATTATACTGATGGATTCTCTCGTAGAGCACGTGCCGTTCAACGCACTCATAGTCGGTCCAACGAATTGTGGGAAGACTGCGTTTCTCATAGAACAACTTCGTGGATCATTTCGTGGTAAGTTCGATTACATAGTACTGATTTGTCCTACGTATGCCCACAACAAAACTTATCGTGGATTTGCAAATCGAGATCCTCATTTCTTCGTCATGTCACCACCGCAGGATGCCATCGATGCTACTTTGAGTATTTGCGCAACATTTTGGTCAGGTACCAATACTCTATTGATTCTCGATGATTGCGCCGCATCGAAGGACGTCAAGAAACGAACTGACAAGCTAGTGGACTTAGCCTTTTCTGCACGACATATAGAGCTTTCCGTTTGGGTGCTGTCCCAACAACTAACGAGCATATGTAAACCCTTCCGTGAGAACGTAGCTATCGTAGTAGCATTCCATACAGCATCGGCCGTAGATGGCAAAAGGATATTTGAGGATTATGGAGGCTCGCAAGAATGCAAAGAGTTACGAACGATACTTGGATCTCATAAGTTCGCTCGCATGTGCTTCTGTCTCCGCCATCCTTTCGAGGTAGTGTTAGAGCTCCCAGCACCTACAGCATATTATCATGGATAAAGAAATACTCGAGATATTCGGTGAGGATGTAACAGGCCCACCACCACCACCAAAAATAGAGAATGCGCATTCCTCTGTAACGGAAGATCGGGAAGCTCTCTCGATCCTAGCCGTGACTGGTACGACGAAGGAGTACCTAGGGAAGAATCTCTCTCTAGGGGACATTTCTAAACTGTCAGACAAAGACGTAGAACGCTTACATACTAGATACCAGTCCGTCTTAGCAAAACAAATAACAGGGTGTTTAGTAAATAGAGCACTCAGCCTAGTAGTTCGCGTAATCGCATACGTGCTACCTATAGATTCTCACCAAGAACTATTGAAGGATCTACAAGAAGACCAATTAATCCGAAATGAGATATCTGCCATGGCTGGGTCATTGTCTTACAGAGCAGGCCCACTCGTAGCGACAACTAGCGCTATGTGTCACATCCTTGCACACTATACGCCAGGGAAAGAGGAGGATGACGAAGTCGACGAATATGAAGTGGATACCCCAGAAAGAACCGTAGTACTTGAGGCATATTCATCATTAAAGAATCTTTAGTGTCACACACCTGTTGAACCTCCACATATACCTACTATATCGAAGCAAGATGGAAGGACAGACGGATCAGATAACTGCGAGTCCACCGACGACTGTACCAACTAAGAAAGGAAAAGATCCAAAGCGCGTTGCAGCAGGAAAATTAGCTTGGGAGAAGGTCACTGCCCGTGCAAAAGAAGCTCAAAGTATGGAGATAGAACGTGAAAATGAACCGTCCAAAGAAACTGACGTAGAGAAAGGTCGGTTCGAAAACCTGACTATCCTCGCAGTCATTGGTACTGGCGCTACATTGGTTGGCACGTACTTTGCGTACAAGAAGTATGTAGATGGCAATAAGCGTGTTGCCACCGTTAGCACAACACAACCTGCAGCTCCGGCAAAGCCAACGGCACTAGACATGGAGTAACACTTAAAGACTCGAGACCATACTTATATATGTCGAGATGGATAAGGAATTGATGAAGAAGGCAACCGATGCATCTATAATTGTTGGACTCGCTTCTGGTATTGGGTGGATCGTAAAAAAGACTACCAAAGAATCTATGCTTAGCGATCCTTCTTCTTCCCTAGTGAATTACGCAAAGTGGACTGCCGTGATACTTGGTAGCTTATACGCAAAGCAATATCTTGAGAAAGGAAAGATCATACCATAATGGCGACAGCAATTTTTATGATGATCTCCGGCGCTGTTTTGAATGCGACGGCATTTATTGGTGGTGGCCTACTAGCTAGAATGATTGGAAAGGGTGATGTAGATGCAGAACGAGAGAGACACGATAGGGCCCTCGAAAAACTAGCACGCGAAACAAAAGCGTATAGAGAAAAACGTCAAAGATTATACGACTATGCACAAGAGCAGAAAGGTCTTGAAAGCGACGCATACAACGCTCAAAGAGATACCAACGAAGCCTTAGTGCAATCCGATAAGTTACGTAAGGCGCTAAAATGGCTCAAAGAGACGAAAGAACCCCGCTTATCTGACTACTACCGACCATCAAACAATCAGAAGACTAGTGAGTTGCTCTACGTCGGTGGTGGAATGCTAGGCGCTGGATACACTATTAGTAAATGGCTATAGAGACGTACTAGGTACTACTACTAAGCTACTACTAAGCTACTACTAAGCTACTACTAAGCTACTACTAAGCTACTACTAAGCTACTACTAAGTTACTACTAAGCTACTACTAAGCTACTACTAAGCTACTACTAAGCTACTACTAAGCTACTACTAAGCTACTACTAAGCTACTACTAAGCTACTACTAAGCTACTACTAAGCTACTACTAGCTACTACTAGGTTACTACTAAAAAAAAAAAAAAAAGAAAGGAATGAGGCCTGGTTCTTATTCTTTTTTTTTTTTTTTTTTCATCTGTTGAAGGTTAGAATGTATAGATGTATGATGGATTCTAAACTTGCGAATATCTTCTATGGTCCTATGGGCTATTGGAAAGGTCACTCTGCAATCGGTAAGCTATCGGTAGCAGCGAAAGCATCAGAAGACGTAGCTAGGAGTTGGTTGGAAAAGCAATCTATATGGCAAGTATATCTACCACCACCAAAACACATTCCACGACCACATTGGACTGTATCGAAACCAAATGAAGTCCACCAAGCTGATTTGATATTTCTACCACATGATCGACCTGGGCGTGGACGGAAGCTATACAAGTACGCATTGGTAGTAATCGACGTAGCTTCTCGATACAAAGAAGCCGAACCTTTAGCATCCAAAGATAGTGGTGAAGTTGCTGCGGCATTCGAACGAATCTATAAACGTAGTCCACTCGAATGGCCAAAGACGTTGCAAGTAGATCCTGGTAGAGAATTTATGGGACGTATGTCTGAAACGCTAGAACTACATGGTACGAAAGTTCAACGAGGTGAGGCTGGTAATCATAGAGCGCAAGGCTTCGTCGAACGAGC
Source organism: Actinernus sp. WN-2022 (assembly GCA_030867875.1). Taxonomy (NCBI): domain Eukaryota; kingdom Metazoa; phylum Cnidaria; class Anthozoa; order Actiniaria; family Actinernidae; genus Actinernus; species Actinernus sp. WN-2022. Next base: position 17,976,795 of record JAOWCC010000019.1, on the reverse strand, counting down.
AAATAGAACTCTAGCCGAGAGATTGTTTGGGTATCAATATGCACAAGAGATGGTGCTTACTTCGGAAGGATCAGATGAGCGTAGTAGAGAATGGGTAGTTCGTTTACCAATGGTTATCAAAGCCCTGAACAGTGAGGTGACTCGACTTACAGGAAAGGAGCCTTCGAATTCTGTAGTGACGCAACAAGTAGATCTGAAGACTCCTACGTATTCGCGCACCGTTGGATTGAGAGAAGAGCGCCTACCATTCGACGTTCTAGTTCGATATCTTTACGCACCAGGAGAATTGGAAGGAGGTGAAAAACGTAGAGCTACTGATCCTGTGTGGAGTTTGCAGATATACACCATTTCGCGAAGTGTAGTATCTTCGGGACAGCCTGTGTTGTACTACCTTGCGAAGCGAGAAGGGGAGAAGGACGCACCCAAACGTGGATTCGTTCGTGAAGAGCTACAAGTCGTTCCTAGGGATACGGAACTACCACCAAAAGGAATTCTGTTTGTACCCAGACGCTAGACAGCGTACTCTATTGGCTCGGTGTGGATTCCATCGGGAAGAACGCGTCTTTTGTCGTAGTAAGCCGATAGCCCAAGCTTCCATTGTTCGTAGGTTGCCATACCTTCTGGCAATAGGCGGAAGCCTCGGTTCTTCGCTATGTCGATACTACCCTGGAGGGCTGCTTCGAATCGATCCCACGAAATGTCGTTGTGCCGCCTAGACATACCTTTGACGGAATACTTCTTGCTGCCACCCGTATCGACGTAGTAGGCTTTCGAGCATAAGGCAATGGCGCGCTGTCCTTCGAATTCAAGTTTGAAGAGTCCTGGGGTACGACTGCTCCACTTGTCCCAAGCTAGCCATTCCTTCCTTTCGGCTTCGAAATCCTCTCGCAGTTCCGATCTTACAACCTCATCGAGGCTATTTCCCGAGATGGCAATGTACGCACTGTCCGTGTCCATCTGTATATATTCGAAATCCTTGCGATCGATGTACTTATCAAGGAAGTCGTAGTAGAACTCAAGCATACGCAGCTTTGCGAGCTGGTACACAGCGATACCTACTTGGAAAGGGCGTTTGATTCGGATCTGGTCCTTCCTACTCTCGAGTTCGTACGCCTCGCCAATCTCTTCCAGGTCTTCGAACCAAACACTTCGCAAAGCTTTGTCCACAACCTTCTCATCTTTTGTATAGGTGACATTTGTTTGGCGTCCCAAGTCTTCGAGCAACTTTCCATAGGCGCTGTTTCCTAGTAGCTTGAACACATCTGCCAGCAAAGCTTTACTTTTGTCTACGTCTCCCATGCGTCGCGCCTCGGTGACTTGGTCCACGAACCATCCGAAGATCTCTTGGGCTTCGTAGTCTATCGTGCGGTAGACAGCAGTGATCACTGCGCCATGGTCTAGATACCAAAGTAGAAGAGGAGCATAGAGTAGCAACTTCTTTCCAGAGAGACTCCCAACTAGCTTCGTTTCCTCACTGCGCTTTCTACCAGTCTTTTCAAGGTAGGCCAACATTTGTGGAGGAATTGCTTCCTTGGGGATTTTCTTGTTGTAGAAGAAGGGGGGCATCTCCTCAAATTTATTCCACAATTTCTTTGGTATCTCGATGTCTACTTCTGCATATCCAAACCACCCACCGTTTTGTAGACATTCGACAAATCCTTCGGCTTCTAGATCTGGATCATCATAGTGAACGACCTCTTCTTTTCCACAAGGCATTTCTAATTCCATGGTAGAAAGATATAGGGCGTTGGCATCGTATCCAAGAACCTTGCGACACACCTTGGTTCCACCCTGATGACTACGAATCTTAGTCACTCCTGCTTCGTGGCGTCTGGTGAACACTATGCTTGGACCTCCCACGACAGCGTCTTTCAGCATGTGGTAGGCTTCCTTACTTGGAGCATACATCTCAGCTCCCCTTTCTACACTACCTCGAAGCAGGAACTGTAGCGAGACTCCTGGGATGGACACTGCGTCTTTCAGCATGTCTACTCCCTTCTCATGGTAGAAATTGCGCATCTTCTCGAGAGCCTCTAGAAATGGAACTACGTCTAGGTCGTTGTAGTACCGCAACCAATCTGCGAAGGTCTCCATTCCCCTGTCGAGAAAGGTGCGCTTGCAGTCTTCGAACTCTGTCATAGTCAATGAATGTGCTCCTTTCAACTTCGATACCCATTCTTGATAATCTGGTAAACCAATGTGGTCCAACTTGTCTGGAGAATCGAACCACTCATATGGAAAGTAACTCTTTTGCGATTCGCATCCATATGCCTTGATCCACTTTTCGTAGGAAGTACCTGGGCCAAGATAATTCATAACATCTAGGAAACGAAATTCTGGGGTCAATAGGAACATAGTGGTGTTGGCTTTCTTTGCCACCCGGACCTTTGAACAGGTGTCGGCAATGGTTCCTACGAAGTGCTCCCTGATCAGGTTGAGATCGTACCTGCCAGAGTTGAATCCCAATACTGGAACTTGACCGATCCATTCGTCGATTCTCATCCGTTGTGCCTTCGATAGGGTGTCAAAGGAGAGTTCAGGTGTCTTGGGGCAGAACCGTTCCGCAACGACTTCTCGGATTGTCTGTGCTCTTTGCTGGAGTTCTTCGACGAAGGCAGCTATGAGTTCTTTTGGATCGCGTCGACAGATGTGGGTTGGCGTTCGATCGTACGTGTCGGCAATTGATACTGATATTGGGACATGGACGTTTTCGATGGTCAATCGGTCCGTTGGTTGTCTTCCTTTCGTTGTATCGAGATAGGCTTCGAAATCGTAAACTATGGCATGTGGATAGGCGGTTTGCGTTGGAGTTGGAACCGGCTTGTTTTTCTTCTTTGTAGAGCAACCCCAAGCCTCCACTACTGTATAGCCAGCTTCTCGTAGCTTTGCCGTTCTTTCACAAGTCTTACGGTAGAGAGCTCTTTCCCTAGGGAAGCATTTCGGGCAGCCATGGAAATAGCATCCATGAAATTGGAAGATGGTTTTCGAAAGAGGTTCGTAGCCGTCGACCGGCGCTCCTTCGATCCAATGCTCTCCACCATGCCCACAAGCTGCGTGATGAATGTGTTGCCCAATCCTTTCGGCTTCGCGTTTCAACCAGCATAGAGCGACTTTGCTAGCGGTGCTCTCTGGCCAGAAGGCTTTTTCGTATGCCGACTGAGGTGCTGTGATTACTTTTCCAGGGCAAACAATCTTCGTTTCGCCACGACTGCAACGATCTGCATGGCATTGAAGGTTGCAAGCCTGCGTGAACCGTTGCTTACAGTCATTACATACGTAGATGTGCCCTAGCTTTTTGACGTCCTTGATATAGAAGGCATGTCCTTCGTATATCCCAATCGTCATCGTATGCTTGTAGTGAGCTGCATGACGCGTCAGATGCCAAGCGCCATCCTCCGTAGGTTCGTACACCCGAATGCCGATTCTAAAGTGCAACTCGACTTCCTCCAGCTGGTCTAAGGAAGTTCTGGGAACGTCTTGCGTGGGCGCTGTCAGGCGATAGAAGTCCTGGGCAAGTTTTCGAGCCTTGACGCAACACCTATCTACTCGTGCTCCTTCATGCATGGCAAGGCAGCGCCACAGACATAGGTTGTCACCATATTGATCAAGGGCAAGCATTCCTTTTTTATGGCGAAGCCATTGGGGCAGTGGGCCTGTTCCCAACAGAGGCTGACGATCGATCACGACTTTGACATCCACGTAGATCCAACGCACGAAGGCCCATTGGGTATTTGGTCGATTGATGTTGTCGGGATTCAAACGAGCTGTCTCCTTGCTATTGATCCACTCTTCTGCATCTCCTAGGATGTTCACCCATGGAGAGCCAGGGACAGTCTTGGAGAATAGCATCACACGCCCGTCGTTGACATTGCGAATGCGATAGGTGTAGCTGTAGCGCAGGTAGAAGCTGGTGGTTACCTTTGCAACTAACTTTTCCATGATCCTAGGGGTCAAATCTCCTGCCACACCTTGGAAGAAGCGCCATCGAATAGTACGGCGGCCTATCTCCACTCCCTCGAGCATTCCATCTCTCTCATCGAGAATAGCACCTGCCTCTCGAGCTAGACTCCGTGGAAGTGGCTCACTACGCGGTCTCGCCATTCTCTCTTCGGTATAACTATACGTTAGGATATCTCTAACAGATACTCGAATTTGGATTTTTAGGTGTAAGGATGTTGCGGGACAATCGATGTCGATATAACTATATGTAATCATATCTCTAATAGGGTTATCAAGTTTGGATTTTTATGTGTAAGAATGTCTAGTGACAATTTGGATGACCCTTAGTACCCCCTAGTAGTATAGGTGGAATTAAAATTATACAACTTTTTGTTGTGCAAGAAAACTCAAAAAGTGAATTTCTTAATTCACTTTTTGAGTTTTCTTGTGCAAGAAAAAGTGGTATAATTTTAATTCCACCTATACTACTACACCCCTCACCCATCCCCCCCCCCCCACACCCCCACACCCCCACATAAAATACCTAGAGATCAATTATGGGATAGAAAGGCCAGAAACGTCTTAAACTACCATTTGCCCTTTCAAGAAAACGGCAAGAACACGAGTTACTGGCTAACGAGCTAAAGGCACACAAGATCTACCATGTTTTCACAAAAGGAGCCCTAGAACCTACGACCCCCTTTTGTGAAAACATGGTAGATATGTATGATCCAAATCCCCAGACCCTATTGTAGTCTCGTGTCGTGCGTCTTTGATCTTTTCACGTTGTGACGTCATTTGTGCATCCATACGAGACAGACGCACGGCAAAATCACATCTATTTAGTGTTTTACATTTGTTGCATACCTTCTGGGAATACTTAACAATTAGACCTCTCGCACTCATGGGCTACGAGTCAATAGCCCACGAGGCGCAGTCGAATGGGCTATTTAACTCGTAGCCCATGAGGGCGAGAGGTCTAATTGTTTTAGTATAAACTAATTAGTCGGACAGTAGAAAATATTAGAAAGATTATTATTTCGTGAAAATGCGTGCGGGTTTTCTCTGTCATGGGCTGTCACATGTTCTTTGTGTTGTCCTCATCTCTGGAGAAAATCTGGAACAATTTTGTGAGAGTTAGAGTTTGAATTGTTTTTTTAATCCAACCAGTAAAAATGAAGAGAAGGCTGGCCTATTAATGCTCGCAAATCTCTCAAAATTGGAATTTCAAATTTTCATTTTTTTAAGAGATAAAGGAGATAAAGGAGATAAAGAAGAAGTAACAGAAGTTTCAAGATCGATTATATAATAATGAGCTCGGGATACCTGTGGCGTGGTAATATATATATTTTCACTTACATGGGTATATTTTTGTCTTATATCCCCTACTTTCCTTATTGATTTTCTTTGTCCGCTAATAACATTAACATACGCATACAAACATAACCAACACACATACATATACTGATACATATATACACAGATACAGGCAATTGCATATGAGAGCAGATAATTGTCATTGTCACAGCCATCCACCGGTAGAAAAACTCGCCCACACTATGCACGCACATATATATAATGCACGCACATATACAACTCTGCGCCCTAGCTGACTGAATCATAGGCCAGCTGACTGTCACATATAACCTTACGACACCAAAAACCTTCATGAATGTTTATCATAAAAAAAAATCTGAATTTCTGAAGCAACCTGAAGCAACCATAGGGGCTGATCAAAGCCAGGACCCGGCGAAATCACAGATCGAATGGGAATTTAGCCTATTGGTTTTGTGGAGAGAGGAAAACCGGAGAACCCAGAGAAAAACCCTCGGAGCAAGGGCGAGATACCAACAAACTAAATCCACGTGTGGTGCCGGGTCCGGAGATCGACCTGGGCCACATAGGTGAGTGCTAAACCACTTCGCCACCCTGGCACCATCATGTATAACCGGAGTCATGCATACAGATATCTCAATACATTGACAATCCGAAGCCTATGGAAAAAATATTAATCCAATTGCTGGAGTTGCTATTAATCTTGAAATTTACTCAGAATGCTTCATTTGTAAATTTTAAGGAATGGTCGACCTTATTCACATGGCGGCCATGTTTAATCCCAGGAGAATATAACCTTTGTTTTGCACGCGTGAACTCGTTCTGAAACTGCTCACTACGAGGCTACGCGTGGGAAATCTATTGTTCAAAGCCAACATGGCCGCCGTGTGACAAAAGCCCATAGCATGACATGAGACGAATTGTCATGCTAATAGTTTGTATTACCATGATTACCGAAGAACCGAACGAAAATTATTTAGCCTTGAGCAACGTTTTCCAGAATGATAATTGACAACTTTTTTATCTGGCATCAAACCGCACAGTATATATTGTATTGGGAATATTCGCACGTGAAATTGCGTAGTGATCGATTTAATGAATAGCTTCCAGGAGCGCAGTCAGAATTGTTTCGGAATGACACACTTTGGCCTTTTTCTTTCTTTTCACTTTTCATTTTTTCCCTAAAACAAGCTACTTTTTTTCCTTTCAAAAATTTTCGAGTGAGGCACGTGCGCACGGGTAGCTAGAGTTTTTATATTCGCACTGACAAAATGTGTGGAGCATGCGCAAAAATTTACTTGCGTATCCCACATGGAAAAGCGTGTTTTATAAATTAAGAGAAGTGCTTTGTTGAGCCATGATGAGAACAGAATAAAGTTCAAAAGGCATTGTGCCTTGCTAGGGGATATACCAATGATCCCCATCAGCATGCCCTTCTAATTTTATCTTCTATCAGACAAGTATGCATAGTACTGATGAGGGAATTTAGAACTTAAATATGGTGGAATAAAGAACTGACCAAATTGATTATGGTATTACGTAATAAAATAAAGATGTATTTTATTTGTACCCATTTTTCTTAAAGTGCCCCCTACGATCAAATTTTGAGATATTTGAGATATTTTACGTATTTGTAAAGTAAAGTTGCTATATTGTTTGCCTGTCCAAACCGTTTTTCGATATGACGACGGGAAGTCTTAGTTTTTGGGGTCCGAATCTTGAGTTTTTATGTCCGCACTGAGCCAGATCCGTTCCTTGACAGAGCCAGTACAGAGCTAATTTTCAGCGGAAGTGACGTCATTTTCTCAACTAAACGATATGTGAGGCTACTTTTCACACAAAGCTTCGCGTGGATTTATAAATCAAATACAATGTTTTACCATTTTGCCACAAAGAAAAGAAAAGAACGAAGTTTAGTATAGAAATATGCCTTTAAACCTGAAAGAGCGACATGTTGAGAAAATGACGTCACGACAGCAAACCGCTGGACGAAAATTGCGAACTATTTGGAACACACTTCAGTAATGGCGGACATGATTTTGACGGTGAACTCTCCGAAAAATTCATATTTTAATTTGGTCCTTTTGCAATGTTTTTCACTGATTTGAATATGTCCTTTTGGAAGACAAAAAAGTGGTAAAATAAATGGTCGAATTTCGTCGTAGAGGCACTTTAAAGGATGTCCAGGGTTATGGTGATTGTTCATATTAAGGAAAGAGGTCAAAACAATGGTACTTTTACGGGACCCAATTTTGAGGGAAGGGGCCGGTTGTACCCGGAACCCACCACCTCTTTTGGCAAAATCCAGATTTTTGACCACAAATAATCTCTTGAATAAAACTCTTATCGAAGAAGTAACTATATTTCTAGTTTCTACAGGCAGATAAGAACGCGTGGCAGCATTAAAATCAGGTATCGCTATTTTACAACGCGAGAAAATCACCCTCGAAAAAGGGGGTACCCACCACCTCCCCTGAAGATGGGTCCCATTCGAAATCCATTGTTTTGACCTAGTCAAGTCAAGTCAAGTCAAGTCAAGTCAAACTTTATTTAGACACGGTGATCTATCAGGTTAACTATACAAAACCGCTGTAACTAAAGCTCTTTTTACCATAGTTAGTATGAGGCAGTGGAAGTATCAGCTTATTTTCCGAATTCCTTAGGTTATACTTTGAGTTGTTATTCCAATGGAATTTTGTTGTAAGGTAATCCGGAGGTTCATTGTGCAAAGTTTTATAAACCATAATTGATTTAGCAATTTCCCGCTGATGGCTTAACCTTTCCCAATTGAGGGTTTGGAAAAGTTTGTCCGCGTGGCTATCATAAGTGGCAAAGGTTATGATACGCGCAGCGCGATTTTGGAGTTTTTGAAGTTTTTCTGAAAGGCCTTTACTGCAATTTCCCCAGACAACATTGCAATAATCGAATTGAGGTTGGATCAGGCCTTGAAATACAGTGAGTAGCGTTTCACGTGGGCCGAAACTGCGAAAGCGCTTAATTGCACTAATACCCGAAGCAATTTTCTGAGAAATCATTTTAATGTGACTTTCCCAGTTCAGATTCTGATCTATGACAACCCCAAGAGACTTGGTAGATGACACCTGTTTAATAGGGACACCATCAATGTCAAAACCTAAGACCCGATTAGTCCTGTTTTTTCCCCATCGCACTTACATACGCATAAGCGAGGGTGGCCGAGTAGTGTGACCTCTCACCTCTGTGGCCTGGGTTCGATTCTCGGACGCGGCGTCATTTGTGAGTTGAGTTTGTTGGTATCTTACCCTTGCTTCGAGAGTTTTTTTCTCCGGGGTCTACGGTTTTCCTGCCTCCTCAAAAATCAACTTAAATTACAATTCCCTGGAGTTCGTCGGAATACTTAAACATAAGCCTCTGGCTTGGGAGACCCGGTAACGATTCCCTGTATCTTCGATGCAAAATAAACTATTAATTATTTTTAACAGTCAGTCAGTTTGCTTTTATAATTGATGACATTTATATTGACAGGTAAACTGAGGATTGTCAAGCCATATCCAGATAACATTCATCCTATTCAATCAGAGAACGCCCAAGTAACTTGTATTATTTTTGATAAAGACGATCCAAATGTGAGACCAACAAAAATTGCCTTTAAGCGTTGGGATGTATTTGGTCGAACAATAAGTATTCCTGATGAGGGTCCTAGTGGTCATACCTACTTCACAAACAAAACAGAAGGTGAGGATGGCCTTAGATGTTGTAAATGTATAGTAGTCGTATTAGTCCGTACGAGAGCTTCCATATTTACTCACGGTCCCACTTCTTTGGATAGGAAAACATGGGATCTGGGTACTGTGCTCAAGACAGTTTAGTTTTTTAGTTATTCTGAGCCTCCTTGAACTCAGGGGTGGATCCAGGGTTTGGTTTGAGTAGTTTACTCTGACAGACCAATCAACTCATACCCCACCCACCCCACCCCTCCTAGTAATAAACTACCTAAAATTTAGAGGTTTGAAAAAAGTTGAGTAGTTTACGGAAATCACATAAACTACCCTGGATCCACCCCTGGAACTAATGGCTCTATCGATTCCAAACCTGCCTCCCCCCCCCCCCCCCCCCAACCCATACTGAATCTCTTTCTTCTTTCAAAAGTTCTGTTAAAGCCCACTTTCTTTAGTACTTTTAATTACTTCCTGATTAAACAAACTGAATCACTTTCTTCTTTCAAAAGTTCTGTAAAAGCCCACTTTCTTTCGTACTTAATTATGATATTGTATTTGTGTTATATATGTATATGTTATAGATAACATTGTAGTTTTTAGGATATTCACATTGTACATAGTTTTTAGGATATTTGTATTGTATGTAGATTTTATTGATACAGGGCCCCTTTGGGCACCAGCTACGTTGCTGAATGGGCCACCCTGTTAAAATAAAGTTCATCTATCTAATATCAAGAGCCTCCCGGATTTCGGCACCAGTTTTGGGAAAGTTAAGAGGAGTCATGCGTATTTACCCTGGTTGTTCCATTTTTATTCCCAAAGATGATATAAGTAATTACAGATCGTGTCTTATGACGTAGATAATTAATAGAACGTATTCCATTTCGTGACAAGTATTTCTGTTGAACTCGAAACGTGTTTGATTACTGGATCGAGCTATTTGATGACCGCCGGTATCGTGAAAGCTACTACTGTACTTAATATGGCTTGATCGGGCTTAGAATAGAGTTGGATTCTTACCATTCAGAACAATAAGGAGAATGGCTTGAAGCAATTTGACTGCAAAGACTTAATTTTTCTTGCTTGTGTCCTGGCCATCTAAATCTATTCTCTGCCATTTTCGGCTTAGTAGTCGAATCGGATCAATATAAACCTAATATAATTAGCTCAAACAAATAATAACTCCAAGAATCAAACGCATTTCTAATTGTACTTGTACGAATAATTTTAAATACCTAAAGTTAGTCTTTTATCCAAGGCTAGCAATCCATACAGCAACACCTCACAACGCCTTCCAAATAGTTTTCATCATCCTCTCAGTCTTCTAAATCTTCTCTCACAATCTTGTTTTCCGTCATATTTCTGTTCTAGGAAAAAATGGTTCTGCCATATCGATGAAAATCTACTTTAATTCCGAGCGTGTGAAAATCCTACAAAGAAAATAAGTTACCACAAGCACAGGTAACCCAAGCTCTGTAAGTGCCCATATTTACTAACATTTGTATGGGATTTTTTAATTTTAGTCTTGGATTTTCAAAACTAATATTGAATAAAAAGCGACAATACTTACAGCATGTGTTTATTTGTCCATGGGCTGTGTCTAGTAGCAATTTCAGCGTTTTTCAATTTCAGGTTTGACCCCAGCAGTTTGACTAACCAACGTTGGTATACAGTTAGCAGAACTGCTGGGGTCAAAACGCGCCGAAAAACGCTGAAATTGCAACTAGACACAGTCCATGGACAAATAAACACATGCTGTAAGTATTGTCGCTTTTTGTTCAATATTAGTTTTAAAAATCCAAGACTAAAAAAATCCCATACAAATGTTAGTAAATATGGCCACTTACAGAGCTTGGGTTACCTGTGCCACAACTAGCTGCGAGACTCCGGTGGGACGAAGTGACGTAAAAAACGTCACAGCATGTAAATGCAAATAAGATGACGGCGCCCAGGTCTTCGCGGAGACAACTTTGAGGTGCTCGTTCTCATCGGTGAAAATGTTTTATCAAATTTTAATATATACATTTTCTGAACAAAGGACATGTTAAAGATTCTTTTGAGCCCAAATGTGTTTTGCACTCTGGTACCCTTTAAGTAAGCTCAAAACACCGTTTTCTGGTACCGACAGGCACAATAACTCTCTTATTCCTTGAGCTATAAAACAAGAATTAACCACTATACAACGTGTTTTTATTTGTCTGTAAATCCATTGTATTTATTTTCTAAAAATGCATGGATGTTAAATATTATTATTATCATTCAGTATTACAGATGTAGGGCGTTGTACATATTTTTGAAATCTTACAGTTACCATTAGCTGTGTATCAAAATTATATTGTAGAGAACGGCAGAAAGCTGTTCACCACACTGCACATCAACAATGTGACTGTAAATGATGACACCAAACATGGAGGGCGATATGAATGTCAGGGAAATGGAACTGATCAGGATGGCCTGTATGGATTTTCAGTCAATGTTATTCTTAGTAAGTAACTGCAACAATTTATTCATTCATATGCTTGCATTGATATGGTTGAGCATGCATGCCTCAAGGAGCAGTTGCCTTGGGGGGGGGAGGAAGGTTAGTAAATATGGCCACTTACAGAGGAATTTGAACCTTCTCGAGAGGATTACAATTCGTCGAAATCGATTGTAATCGTCACCAGAGGACAAGAAAGACATCAACTACTCTTCAGGCAAGTTATATTTACTTTATTGAAATATTTACTGAGATATTTCACAAATAGTAAATTCCCATACAAAGCCTTTAATAGTTTTCAACACACAAATTAATCCTGGGTTTCCTGTGGTGATTGAGGGATAATTAGAGGTAGGAGTTACAGCCTACGTTTGGCTTAGAAAGAAGTCGCAACACGTTTATAATTTTTCCCTCTAGGATGATATAAATGGCGGCTGTGTGTGTGTGTGTGTGTGTGTGGGGGGGGGGGGGGGGGGTAATCGATTATGTGCAAGGCTTCAAGGGTGGGCCACTGATAATTTTGCATGAATCAGGGGGTGGGTCATGAACAAACGATTTTTAGGAAAATTTATTTTTCCAGCCCACCCCCTATACTTTATGACCAACACCAACAACAACTTTTATTTGTAACCACACACTTGATAAATTTCATGACAGTTAAAATATAAATGTCCGTTACTGGCAATCTGAAAATAGTAAAACTAATCGTGTCAGATTGCCACTATAGAAAACGAATTACAATGGTATGGTCAAGTATTAAGTAGGCTTACAATTTGCAAATTCTATGAAACAATAAACAATATATACATATATATATATATACAAATACATACATATATATACAGCAGATATGCACACAGATATGAAATCTAACTAAACTAGAAGGAAAAAAATAATAATAATAGGTAGCTTGTATTCGTCATTAATAGAATTCCAATTTTTTGCACCATAAAATCGAAGACCAAATTTTCCATAGTTTGTTCTAATCTGGGGAAGGCAGTATGTTTCCTAGCAGCCAATCTAGTATTATAATTATGCCTTTCATTTACACATTCAAAAAAACCTGTAAAAGCTCTGGGCAGCCTAGAAGTGAAATAATCATACATAAAGTTTGCATTGTGGAAGAATATTAGGTCAAGAAACTTTAGAATACCCAATGCTTTGAAAAGAGGGCTGGAGTGCTCATGGAAATCAGAAAACGTTATTATTCTTACTGCTTTCTTTTGCAGAGTTATTAGTGGCTTAAGAGTTGAATTGTAAGTGTTACCATAAACAGCAAGACCATATGTTAGAAAAGGAAAGATCAAGGTATAATAAAGCTGTGTTAGAATGTTAGTGTTTACATAATGGCGAATTTTAGAAAGTACTCCTATACCTCTGCTAACTTTTTTAGAAACATGAAGTACATGATTCTTCCAGCTTAAGTTGGAATCTAGATATACACAAGATATTTAATACTACATTCTTTCTTGATTGCTTTCCCGTTAATGGTCAATTTAGTGATAAAAGGAACTTATGAAATATGACATAATTAGTTTTGTCTACATGCTAGCCATGTACTGATATATATCAAGTGAGTATTTATATGTTGTTCCAAGACTGACAAGTTTTTATTTGAGTAAAAAAGATTTGTATCATCAGCAAACAAATGGAACTCTAGCATATCAGAGCAAAATTTTATCTCATTAATGTAGATAAGGAACAAAAGAGGGCCAAGTACAGACTCTGGGGAACTCCACAAGAAATAGATTTCTCATCTGAGATTACACTACCAATTGATACTATCTGCTTTCTATTGGATAAATAAGAAGCAAACCATTCCAATACAATGCCCCGAATGCCATAGTTTTTGAGTTTTTCTAACAAAATTATATGATTCACAGTATCGAAGGCTTTACTAAGGTCAAGAAAACTTTCCTTCTTCTAATGCCTTTTGGATTTTATCAGCAATCAAAACTAAGGAGTAAGGCATGGACGGTTGAGTGGTTTTTCCCTAACTGCTGACCGAATCTACTGTTTTTACAGCTATCCCACAACTAACTGCATGCTTGGATAGCTGAGTTTTCTGTGTAAATATATGAATCGTCGAGCGATTTTTCTAGATCTGGGTAAAATCACCCTGAGATTCTCATCGATTCATGAATTAACCGGAAACAACTATGACGGATAAGTCATCGTGTTGGGGTAATCGATGCAAATTGAGTAATCGATATTGGTATAGAGATATGACCTTGCTAACTTTGAGTTTAGCGTGTTTTTGCTCGCCCATAAGAAGGATTGAGTAGCGACTTTCTTTGTAGTAGAGCATATAGTGGAAGGGAAAAGCACAACACAAGCAACTTTAGTTATCTAACTTTTTGCAACAATCAGATGATTTTGGCTTGTATACTGGACTGCTGGCCCAGCAAGGTGAGACATTCTTTGTAATTTAGGGCTCATTTATGGTAGAAACCGCTTATGTACCGCGGGCGCAATGTCCGTGATTGTTGGCGATGGTAAATTTATTCATCTGTTTGGATCTGACGCAATCTCGTACCCAGACCCCATTTGTTTCTTACTGCGCATGTTCGACGAAAAAAATTGGGCTCTGGAATATTCCGATTCCGAATCACGGACTTCCGGCGACTCTGCGCATACTTACCATCACGCGACGTTTCTTCGGATTCGATTCTGTTCCTAAGCCTTTCCAAGCATTTCACTATTAATATTCTCGTGACCTACAAACAAAATTATATTGGTTCACTCCTGGAGCTAATAATGATAATAATAACGAGGACAGCTCTATACGTATATCACTAAAAAGAACAAATTAACTAGCTAAGGCTTTATTCGATTGTCTGAGTAGAACATTCTTGACCCCACAAGCTCCAAGCTTTAAACTTTATCGTGGATAAATAAAGGTCATAGATTGATTGATTGAGATCGGTAAATTGTTCTGTACTGGGGTATACAGAGGCCATCACGTGGTATCATTCAGCACACAGGATTGGTTGGATGCTTATTTGACTATTAACAAGAGCCCATCTGGGCTTTCACTCGGGCCACATGAGATTGAACTGTTTCCTTTCATTCCACAATGAATAATAATCTCATAAAGTAAGCCCGTAGCTTTCAATAAATTTGCCAGTGTCTGAATGAAACAGCTAGATCTTTTCCAATTTCTCTCACGAGTCACGGCAGAAGACAGTCTCAAGCTACAAAACCTGAATTTTGATCCTCTTCACAGTAACGTAATTTAACGTCTCAGATATTATATATATGCCCTATTTCAGCTAGCGCTGTGCATTTCAAATACTTTTTCCTCTCTCGTTGCTGACAGTTCATGCTTCTTGTTCGTGTAGTTTCCCCACTGAACCGTTACCAGAAAACGAGCACAGCATTTCAGTTGGCATACACTGAACTAAGATTTGTAAAAATCTTAGCGGATCATGTAAATATTCCGCTTGGCTCAATGAGGGTTTCTGCCGTCAAAGTTCATTTTTGTTTCAGTTTTCCCCATATTAGCAGACATGTATAATGTCTCGAGCTCTCAATCCAGTAGAAAGACTCTGGTTATTCTGTCGTAAAACATGCCTTAGCTGTACAATTTAGGTTGTATTGCATAATTGCCCACGATGGAATAGATTTCTGACAATGACTCATTGAAATTGATATCTCCTTGTCTCGCCTAGTCTGAGTGCTTTGAACTTTCTTATCTGAGCGCGCCTGACGAGATCTAACCTTTGATTATAATTCGATACCCGTTGATATCCAAACGTGTTTGGATATTGTATTTCGCTTACGTTTCAAAATGTACATTGGATCTGTCCAAACAGCGCTGATCGAATGTATTACGGCTCCTGGTTGTTCATGTATTTTTATGGTCAACAAGAGCGCCAGTTGAAATATCCTGAGCCTGTTGGAAGGCTTTCGCCCTCGCGGGTCGACCATTTTGATTTACTGTATTCACTTATGTAAATACATTTAACCTGGCGATTGTTGCGTGACCAGCACAGTGCAATCTGATTGGTTTGAATTTGACCTTTAACGCATGCGCAGAAGCCGTCTGACATGGACCAAAAAAAATAAAAAAAATAACGACTTGCATTTTAAGACTCGGCGCTGCCACAGGCAGCCCGAGTAATAAGGTAAGTAGAACTACTGTCGAATGATCCCTTTGTTCTACAGGTTCTCAACTACCGATTATTAAAGTCTCGGACGACGTCACCACCATGTTCGGAGATCAGATTACTTTGACATGTAACCTAACAAATAGAGAACTGGTGTCAGATTGGATCGTCAAACGGGGCAAGCTCATTTGGATGAAGGATGGCGAAGTACTTGAAGTCAATTTGCCATCAGCTGAAGAGAATCACAAGTCCCTCACAATTACAATCGACCGTTCAAGCGCCGGAGGAGTATATACCTGCACACTACCGACAATTTTACGCAGAGTGAGACCCCACAATATCTCTGCTGATGTTCTTGTTAAAGGTTAGCTTCCCGGAAGGGAGGGAGGGGACACTAATGTTTCTGACGTATTCTGGTCCGTGTTTGAACTCAATTCGCAAACGGCTGAGTCCATGTTTTAAGCAAAAAATACATGACAAATAAATTTAAAAAAATGTGTACTATTGTGTTTGTTTCTCACAAAAAGGTATTAATCTTGCAAATTCTGCAACATTTTTGGCATTTAAGCCCTAATTTTGGTTACTTTTCATGTATCCCGTGACGTCATAAGATGAATCAACTCGCTCCCTAGAGAAAACTAATACAATAAAATCCCGTAGGTTTTCATTGTGACATCACAAGATGAATCAATCCCGCATTTCGGGTAGCGTTTATTCTAGTTTAATTTCTGCTCCTGTCTCTCAAACAAAAACTAAGTTAGACAAACTGAAGTACACCAGAAATAGAATTTGGGGCAAAAAGAGTTCATGTTGTTTTATGGCACTACTGGCACTTTAAAAAAGGAAATCGTTTCAAGGCAATTCTGGTTTTCTAGCTACTTTATTTGGAAATTGGGTCTGGTTCCGGAGATTAACTATGCATTCGTATCTCTGAATATGCTTTGAATTGTAGTTGCTACTGGATCCAGACTGAACGGTGAAATTAATGCAGGTTATTCTTGTTATTACAAATTTAATTGTTGGAATATTGGATTGTAAAGAAAGCCATTGGAAGCCATGTTGGCGTTGAATTTAAAGCGATTTAGTCTTACAAAAACACTTGGCATGCATGTGTGAGACGGTTGAATCAGAGCGATACAGTGAAAACAAACCAATTGCAAATGTATATGGCTTTATTATTTTATATTGTTCGATAACAAATTCTCGGATACTCTATCAGTCTAATGCCAATCCCGTAAACAGACCCAATCTCGTTCCCAGAGCCAGCGATCTTTTGACCAGCGGTAGGATACATGATATGGTAGCTCACACAGCGGTCAAACGTCTGCGCGTGCGTATTACGGTCAGTCTGGTGGGCGGCCGCGCGAATTTCCCGCGCAAATTTACCTTAAAACCTATTGAGAGATCCACATTGCTATAGCGCTTGTTCACATCTCTAGCTCCCACACGTGTTAGCGTGGTGGCTTGGGTTTAAAGCAGCTTTCGAGCTCGACGTTAGAGTAACCAGATTATGAGGCCTATGATCTAAAGTGAGGCTGACGGTCTTGGGGGTTATGCCATGCTGATGAATCCTAACAAGGACGAAACAGCTGTACATGGTTGCCACTCTACCGGTAATAAGATGCGAGCATGCGTACTAGACGCTAGCTACGTCATATCGTGCGCTGGGTAGTGCCATGCAACGTGTTTGGTGAAAGTTAAGCTTTTTATTTTCACAGTCGACGGGAAATTGAACAAACTTCAAACTGTGAGTTTACCAAATTGTTTCGTAATTTACCAAAAAAGTTCTCAAGGTTTGAAAACTGTTGTGTGAACAGTGACGGCCGCCGGTTCGCTTTGAATTTGTTTTGGAATATGTTGTTGTTGCAAAACTTTTGACGCATGCGTAGACGTTTGACCGCTGTGTGATGGTAGCTACTTCGTGTAACGTACTTCGTGTAACGTACACAACAAATATATAAATATATAACTATAATAAATATAATGCTTCTTTAATGCTCCTGTGGACTAATACAAACCCTACCCCTACATTTAAAAAACCCTAACCGTCAACTACGGGTTCAATACTCTTTGTGTACGCCACGAAGTACCTAGGCATGGTACACACAGCGGTCAAACGTCTGCGCGTGCGTATTACGGTCAGTCTGGTGGGCGGCCGCGCGTATTTCCCGCGCAAAATTTACCTTAAAACATATTACAGCACTCCGGCGTTTCATAAAAACTCGGCTTGTGAACTTCTACCCCCAAAAGTTAAGAAAAATACGTGAAAGTTAAGCTTTTTATTTTCACAGTCGACGGGAAATTTACAATTTCTTTTCGTACTTTAACAAAAAAGTTCACAAGGTTTGAAAACGGGTGTGTGAACAATGACGGCCGTCGGCTCGCTTTGAATTTGTTTGGAATATGTTGACGCATGCGCAGACGTTTGACCGCTGTGTGGGCATGGTATTGGTATCTTGGCGCTGGCCTAAAGATCGCGGGCTCTGGGAACGAGATTGGTACACAGACCCCATTTGTTTCTTACTGCGCATGCTCGACAAATCACGAACTTCCGGTTATTCTGCCCATGCTTAATATTATGCGAATCTTGAGCATGCTCAGCAAGAAAAAAATGGGGACTGGGTACGAGACTGTGCGCGTGTTTCCCGAGCATGCGCATATGAAATAGGGACAGTCAACGTACTTTGAAGTTTTCTTGGTTTATAATTTCGGATTTGGCCGTGCATTTCCATATTTCACTACCAGATCCTCTTCGGAGAGATCCACATCGCTAGAGCACTTTGCTCACATCTCCAGCTCTCATACGTGTTAGCGTTGTGGCTGGGGTTTAAAGCAGCTTTTATCTCCGGTATGATCAACTAAAATTGAAGACAAAGCGCCTAAGTTATTATAACAGCCTTTGCAGATGACATGACATGCTTTTAAACAACGAGTCGTTAGTAACCTCCTTTAAATAATCTGGCTCTTTGCAAAATGTTCAGGTCTGAATATATATGATGAAAAAACTGAGGTAATGGAATGGGTTCAAAAAAATGAACACAAGGTGAAATCGGTAATCATAAAGTAAAACACATCTGTAAAGATACTAGGAGTCTACTTTGATCACGATGAGAAGTCAACATGAAATATATCAAAAAAGTATTGCAGAATATGATTGTGGAAGTGGAGGGGCCTTACACTTATTGGAAGAGTCCAGATAGTTAAAACATGTGCTATACCCAAATTTCAGGGCCAGCACAATACCAGTTACAAAAGATCTTATTAAGGAGGTTAATACTTTGATATACAATTTCATTTGGAAAGGAAGGGACAAAATTGAACGCATGGCTTTAGTAAATTACATTGAAAATAGAGGCCTAAAAACGACTGATATTGCGGAATCAATGATAAAGGCTCTAAGAGTAATGTGCATCAAGAAACACTTAGAATATTATAAATCCCCATGGAAAACATGTTTGGATTGCTATCTTAAAACGGTGGGAGGAAAATTCTTGCTACATTGCAATTTTGATACCCGTAAGCTTCCTATATCTATACCCGCATTTTGATACATGGTCGCCGTCTATGAACAACAAAGAGCCATGCAGACTCATATGAAGACATCATAAAATGAAATTATCTGGAACAATAGACACATTCTTATTCAAAAGAAATCAATATATAAAAGCTACTTTATCAAAAATAAGAATATATACAAAATAGGCGACCTGATATCTATTAACAAAATATTTCTTCAAGGTGAATCATTGAATAGAAAAAAATGAATTAACACCAGCGAACCTTCTAGCTATTCCTATTCGCTGGAGATCATTTATTAAATCCAATCATTATCATACAGGATAGTATACATATAACTTTACGAGGAGAGACCGAAGAACTTATAAATGTTTCATAAAATAACTCTATACTCAGTTTGTGGCCTCTAAACAAACACTCCCAAGTGCTCAAATTAAATTACACAATAAATATCACTATCTTGCAATTGACTGGAAAAGCATTTAGTCCCTTCCTTTCTCTGTAACATTAGATACAAAAATGAGATAATTTCAGTATAAAATCTTTATACGAATAAAAAATATTTCAATTTTGAATAATTGATTCTCCGATGTGTTCCTTCTGTAAAAACGAAAGAATCCATCGAGCATTTATTATGCAATTGTGATATTATACTAACAAAATGTTTGAAAGCTTGTTTACCCTGGATGAATCGGTGTAAACAATGTAAACTTAAAACTGCCACACTCATTCCAGGGCCCAAAGGCTCTCTTAAAGTTAGCCGACCATTTTGACTGTACGTCTAGTAATGTTATTTATTGTATCACCGGCACTTTGTAGGTGAAACAGGGCGAAGATCAATTAGGAGATCGATTCCGCGAACACTTGCTAGATGTTAGGACTAACAGCAAGGATCTCGCCAAACCAGTAGCTCGCCACTTTAATCTTCCTGACAATTCTATTAATCACGTACGTCACTGTATGTGGCATTTCTCTTCATCAAGGTACTACCGGACCCGTAAACGCAAAGAAAATAACTTGAATTTCAAATTAGGCACTTTGGCACCTAACGGCATTAATAACGCTTTTCATTTCATTTCATTTCATTTCATTTCATTTCATTTCATTTCATATATAATTCGAGTATTCATTCATGCTTAGATCAGCATGTTTCATTACTTTATTCATCGACACTCTTTATTGTACTGCGGCTATTAGCACTTCTATTGTTGGTGCAATTTCCTTTGATCCTAATTATCCGAGTACATGTTTCCTCAGCGGTAATCATGCACTCAACACTATATAAACCGTTTTCCCACCCACAATAGACCTTTCCCGTATTCCGCTCCAATGCCCACGAAAAATGGCACGAAGTCGAGCTTGGAGTAGACATTTTCATACATTTACTGTATTTTTGTCTAACCCCCAATCTCGACTTCAGTTGGTGCCATTGTTTGATGGAATGCAGGAAAGGTCTATTCCCTCTTTTGCTCTGACGAAGGACTAGCGCTCGAAACGTCAGCTGCTACTCGCTCCCCACGGCGGTTATACCTTAAGCGACTTTTAGTTGATCACACCAGTGTTTGTCTTCCCCCGCCGACGAAGATCAACACTAGTTTTTACAGGAACTAGTCACCCATCGTAGCTTTTAGCTCCCCCTTGGAGTAACCGGATTCTGATGCCTATGAGCTTTAGTGATGCTGATGAGTCCTAACGAAGACTAAACAGCTGTACATGGTTGCCACTCCGGCACGGGTAATAAGATGTGAGCATGCGTGTTAGACGCTAGCTATGTCGTAGCGTATTTTGGATGGTGCCATGTAGTTTCTTGGTTTTTACTTTGAAGTAGTCCTTCCTTAGAAAGATACCATGACAAAGCCGGCAGCCGAAGAAAAAGTAATCCCAAGACTAGTTAAAAAGTTACAGTTTACACTACCGATTTTGTTTATTACGTTTAGTGATAGACCTTTTCCGGCAACCCTTTATGAAGGAGGCAACCCTTTATGTAGGACGACACGAATTTTTACCAAAAATATACAATAGAATACAACACAATACAATTAAATACAACAATAGAACGCAACAAAATACAATAAAATAGAATACAATTTGGTAGCAGTTCGTGTCGTCCTACATGAAGGGACGGCCCCTTTTCCGCTTGGCTCAATGTTGTCACATTTCAGATCACGTGACCATCCCCTTGTGTATTGTTTCTTTTATTTCTGGTTAACAATGAGGAGATACATTGATATACAAATACTTCGGACAAAGAAATATTTGAAAGGGGAAGAACATTGAGCCAAGCGGAAAAGGCCTATTCGGCGATGAAGATGCCAATGTATGTTATTAATTGTTAATGTACAGTCAAAGTCAAGTTCTCCGAGGCTCCTACGCAAGTAGTCGGTAGCCTTTCACGGACGTTATCACTAGAGTGTCCCGCTGAAGGGTATCCTCTGAACATCACGTGGACCAGACTGAATAACGATGGACAACACATCTCTATACATGATGCTCGTGAGTATATGTCGTATTGTCGTTGGTTTAAATGTTTTTGACTCAAGGTAAAGTATATCCTGGATGCCAGAGGCTCGAAGCGAGACGTGTGAGCTGTGAGCTAGGAGAAGCGGATTTCCAACCTCTGATCCAGGGTAGGTAAAGTAATACGGGCAACAATTTCTTGCAACGCAACGATTTTCCGTTGCGAGTTGAAGCGCGATGTCGCACGTATTACCACCCACTCGAGCTTTACTTTACTTTTTACTTCTATGGTACGACTGCCAAGTTATGCCTGACCCAATAACATACAAATCATGACGGTGGTTTAAATTCATTTGTTCTAAGTGTATTTGCGTGGGAAGAAGTAATATGGTGTGTCGTTGGAGACCATCATTTTTTATACATCTGTTTCAAAACTGGTTGTCTGAGGGATAGTACATGGGACAAAGTGAATAGGACATAGAACATAGGGACATTCCAGCTGTGGTTATAACTGTACAACTAACGATAAAAAAAAAATCAATAAAATCAATAAAATAAAAAAATATTAAAAAAATTGAAAATTAACTAGGCTGTCCTGAAAATTGAGGTCGCGATAAAAACGATTTTTGTTTCAATGCAGACGTGCAGGAATTTTAAGAATACATTGAAAGTGTAAAAAACAGGAATTAGAGAATTATATATTATAAGAACATGACCGAGCGGTGAGGATTATATGTGATTTTGACAACGAAGTGACGTCATCAAAACTATTGCAAAATATATACACTTTCAAAAAATTCCTATATGCTTGCATTGCAAAAAATCGTTTATAATACGTTCAATCAGTTTTCAGGATAATCCAAATATCATTTTGAGATCACGAGTGTTTTTTACTTGGGAATCACTTTAATTAATATTTGTCGTTCAGTTTTTGATCCCAAAAACAAACGAACTCGCCACACTTTTCATGCCAGCTACCACCACAGCCATTTCCATATTGGAATGTACTATTATAGCTAAGCTCCACACATGAGGGTTTCGAGTCCTGAATCTATGGATTTTAACGCCGTCCTGTCCTTTTCATTCAATCTTCCGTTTATGGGAATTTGTGATTTCTAAATTATCTCAATGGGCTTTTGTCACACGGCAGCCATGTTGGCTTGAAACAATAGATTTGCTACGTGTAGCTTCGTACTGGGCAGTTTAAGAACGAGTTCACGCGTGCAAAACAAAGGTTTTTATACTCCTGGGATTAAACATGGCCGCCGTGTGAATAAGGTCCATGATCAGTGTAATTTGTTTGCCGTAATGCATAAAATATTCAACTTTAATTTTCGTTACATCTCCGCGTGCACATATACGCGTCATGTTCTTTCTGTTGTATGCCTTAACCCTTTTCCGTTACATATCCGCGTGCAACTCATCTGCACGTACAGAATGTGTTTTCGTAATTACGTCTGCACGCACTAATTAATTTCCATTACATATATGCGCGTGCATCTCTTCGTAAGCTCCGCTCATAGGCTTGCCTATATATATATTATCCTCTGTCCTTCTGACTATGTCCTTAGTATGTCCTATTGACTATGTCCTACTCTGTCCTATGTCCTATGTATAGAACCATTCGAAAAATGGCGTCCAATTTAAAAAGCTATTGTCCTGGTAACGTGAACACGAGGCTAGTCAGTCCACACAAAAGCTTTTGAACGTGTAAGCGAGGCTAGTCAGTCCTAAATAATAGTTAATTAAATTGGACGCCATTTTTCGAATGGGTTTATACTATATGTCCTATTAACTATATAATATACCCTGTGTACTCTCTCCGTGACTAACATTTTTGAAATATGTATATACAGCATTCACTGCATGAAGGATATGTAATATAGTTTCTTGCTTCTTAAGCCCAATTTTTACTCTTTACAGATGGTGTATCTAACATTGGCAGTCGGTTCATCGTTAGCAGACCATGTCCTTACTGCCGCTGCACCTTAACAATTAATGACCTGAGATCACGCGACGAAGGGCTGTATATCTGTACAGCTATTGACAGCGCGGGAACTGGGCAGCATATTTTCCAGCTGTCGGTGTGAGTGGATCATTTTTATTCGTGATCACTAGCGTGACGTCATTCAAAGTACAATGACATCTGATCCTTATATCCTTCTTGTTCAGGCTACATACCATAATACTATTAATACTACATACTACTATCGTTTCTTTAAATTTGCATTTTTGATTTTATAGAACATCACAATTTATAAATAGATGGTTAAATATTGCTGGCTTTCACATGCCGTCATAGCCGCCATGTTGGTGCCCTTAAACAATAGATTCCTCTTTAGCTTCTTTTGTTGGAGCCCCAACATGGCCGCCATGCCCTTTGTCATTTGAATATCTGGGGATTGAGTTACTCAGCAATTGAAACAGAGCCTCTTCTCGTTAAAACCATAACAAACAATAAATCTGATTTTTTTTCCAGGCCCTCAGTGTGCTCCAGAGCTAAAGGCTAGGTTGGAGATTAGTTGGTGGGTTTCCTGTGGATGCTAACTTGCCCACCGTGATGAACCACCTCATAATACTTCACGTAGCTTATCAGTGATGTACGTGTTCAAGGATAAGTTAACTTATACATAGATATAACTTTTTTTCGACTTTGTAAGATGAACTACTATAATAACATCAGGATTTATCCAAATAATAATAATAACTAGTATACCTAACAGGTAGTAAATGCTGCTCTGCTCAGTTAAGGAATTGTATTAGAAGAGAACCTACAGTAGCACTTTGGCAGGAAAAGAGATTACTGGGTGATAAAAATGCCAAGGTGTTAGATGAATATATTTTGTAGTTTTGGGGCTATCGTGAGACTGAATCCTGTTTGAGCTGTGGTGTGTAACTCAAATGTTGTCGCGATTTATTTTCGTTTTGTCCCGACATATCAACGATCCCCGGTAAATTCCCTGAGCCTACCAATTCCCAACATTTTCTTAAGATTCCCGGCACAACAAACTGCTGTTCTCCCCGGTGAAGTTTAAACACCGGAAATCAACTGTAATTGAGAATGTAATTGTAAATGCTAATTGTATTTTTAACTGGCTGATTGACTTAATCGAAGCCAATAGAAGAAAATTATTTGCTGCTCACCGCCATCTTGATAACAGGAGAGATCTTGCTCTTTGGAAACTGATAGTTCACACAGAGTTAGAAAGAGTTCGCCTACACGTCTACACTTCAACAAATCCATGATGACACAAGGATTGCATACACAGAAATGCATTAAAGAACGGTTGAACGTAGTTAGCTCAAACAATGCAGATTCCACCTCGTGTAATGTCACGTGACGATCAGATACGTGCAAAGCAGTGTGGTAAAAAAAGACAATAGAAGCTCGCTGCGGCAGCAATAATTAACAATTATTCACCGAAGTGGAGGTGAATAGTGGTGGATATTTACCGAGCCGGTTCGGCGAGATAAATATCCACCACTATTCACCAACACTGAAGTGAATAATTGTTTTAGTATATACCACACTCCAGGTGAATAGCCAGCACCAAATATTCTTTTTATTTTCTGTCAAATTGACAAAAACTCGCGCGAGATGATCGCTGCTTTGCTCGTAGGTGAATATGAAATCATATTCACTGTTTGAGTAGCCAATCAGAGCGCGCGAAAAGTTATATTCACTGGTGTGGTATATACTAATAATAAATATGTGTACTCTCTCCGCGGTGACTAACATTTTTGAAATATGTATATATACAGCATTCACTGCATGAAGAATATGTAATAGTTTCTTGCTACTTAAGGCCAATTTTTACTCTTTGAGATGCATGGTGTTTCGGTTGAGCATATCAGTAAAATAGCAAGCAAAAGTGTTGTTTTGAACTTCCCGCGGCCTCTTCCATCATTAGGAAAATTCCATATTCCATATTTGGAAGAGCTGCCAGGACATTAAAAATGGCGGTTTCTAGGTCCCAGACCTCTAAATCAACACTCGTTGTTTGATATGGCGTTGGCAGACCATGTCCTTACTGCCGCTATACCTTAACGATTAATAAATATTAAATATAAATGACTGAAATATTGAATGACTTAAACATTGATGCCTTAAACATTGAATGACTTCAGTAAACATTGAATGACTTAAACATGGAATGACTTAAATATAGAATGACTTAAACATGGAATGACTTAAACATGGAATGACTTAAACATGGAATGACTTAAACATGGAATGACTTAAACATGGAATGACTTAAACATGGAATGACTTAAACATGGAATGACTTACACATGGAATGAGCATTGAATAACTTAAATAGTGAATGACTTAACATTGAATGATTTAAACATTGAATGACTTAAACATTGAATGACTTAACATTGAGAAACTTAACTGATCCATTCCTCCTTTCTTCCCACCTTTCCTCCTTCATGGCCAAAACGTATACCTGATTTATAAACCACCAGAAGGCTTTCTACGATCAACACATTTTATGACATCTGTACAGCCCACACTTTTTGTCTACGGTGCATACATCCCATGCAAAAAGCCGTGGCCTAATTAGCATAAATTCTGAATTGAAACAAATACAGAAAACATTGATACAGACTCCGAGCAGTAAGAAGTTGTTGACAGTATTTAGATTAATAGTTTTATAACAATGAATGAGTGCCGGTCCCCAGTCCTCCTCCGTTTATGTCGCCTCGCGCAAGGGCTTTTGGGATCGCCTGGGGGCAAATAAACCATTCACCGATTTGCTGTTTTCAAATATTCCCGGCAGATTTTGTTCCTTCTTAAATTTGTATGCCAACAGTCATTAGCA
Source organism: Actinernus sp. WN-2022 (assembly GCA_030867875.1). Taxonomy (NCBI): domain Eukaryota; kingdom Metazoa; phylum Cnidaria; class Anthozoa; order Actiniaria; family Actinernidae; genus Actinernus; species Actinernus sp. WN-2022. Next base: position 17,950,436 of record JAOWCC010000019.1, on the reverse strand, counting down.
TTAAAACCTTTGGGAAAACATGAAAACGAGGCTGGTAAGGCCATGGCTGACTAATTTCTTTCAAAGCTCTCTTAATTAAAACCCTAATTACTCTGTAGCAATGAAAGCTATGACAGTCAAATTTCACAGGATTACTTACTTTCGCATGCTGTTTTATCTGACAAGGTTGATTTCCTCATGTGATCATTGTTGACCAATGAAACAAAAACTATTATTGCATAAGGTCTATGCTTGTATTCTCTCTTATCACGCGGCCATATTTATTTAATCCCTTTTAGTGTTTCCCCCATCAGTAACCTCGTTCTGAAACTTCTCAATGCGAGGCTACACGTGTGAAATCTATTGTTTGTAGTCAACATGACCGGCGCCGTATGATAACAGCTAATTACATTTTACGCTATGTCTATAATCCCAGGAGAATAAAATCCTATGTTTTCTCCCGTCTAACCTCGTTCTGAAACTGCTCAATACGAGGCTACATGTGTGAAATCTATTGTTTGTAGTCAACATGGCCGTCGTATGATAACAGCTAGTTACAGTTTACGCTATGTCTATAATCCCAGGAGAATAAAACCCTTTGTTTTCCCCCATCTAACCTCGTTCTGAAACTGCTCAGTGCGAGGCTACACATGAGAAATCTAGTATTGTTTATAGCCTAGATGGCCACCTAGCGATAAGAGCGAATGAAACTAGAATGTATATGTTAACTGTAAGAATCAATAACTATCAATGGCCGATTTTATACTAGAGACGCCGCCATAATCTTAGTGCGTCTTCTTAGTTCGTCTAGTATAAAAACGGGCACAAGACGCATTATGCGACTGGACGAACTAAGTTTGGAAATCCGTCCAAAACGATGCACTATCGAACTTAGTTCGCCCAGTTGCATAATGCGTCTTGTGCCCGTTTTTATACTGTACGAACTAAGTTTGGAAATCCGTCCAAAACGATGCACTATCGAATTTAGTTCGCCCAGTTGCATAATGCGTCTTGTGCTCGTTTTTATACCAGACGAACTAAGTTTGGAAATCCGTCCAAAACGATGCACTATCGAACTTAGTTCGTCCAGTTGCATAATGCGTCTTGTGCCCGTTTTTATACCAGACGAACTAAGTTTGGAAATCCGTCCAAAACGATGCACTATCGAACTTAGTTCGCCCAGTTGCATAATGCGTCTTGTGCCCGTTTTTATACTGGACGAACTAAGTTTGGAAATCCGTCCAAAACGATGCACTATCGAACTTAGTTCGTCCAGTTGCATAATGCGTCTTGTGCCCGTTTTTATACCAGACGAACTAAGTTTGGAAAGCCGTCCAAAACGATGCACTATCGAACTTAGTTCGCCCAGTTGCATAATGCGTCTTGTGCCCGTTTTTATACTGGACGAACTAAGTTTGGAAATCCGTCCAAAACGATGCACTATCGAACTTAGTTCGTCCAGTTGCATAATGCGTCTTGTGCCCGTTTTTATACCAGACGAACTAAGTTTGGAAAGCCGTCCAAAACGATGCACTATCGAACTTAGTTCGCCCAGTTGCATAATGCGTCTTGTGCCCGTTTTTATACTGGACGAACTAAGTTTGGAAATCCGTCCAAAACGATGCACTATCGAACTTAGTTCGTCCAGTTGCATAATGCGTCTTGTGCCCGTTTTTATACCAGACGAACTAAGTTTGGAAAGCCGTCCAAAACGATGCACTATCGAACTTAGTTCGCCCAGTTGCATAATGCGTCTTGTGCCCGTTTTTATACTGGACGAACTAAGTTTGGAAATCCGTCCAAAACGATGCACTATCGAACTTAGTTCGTCCAGTTGCATAATGCGTCTTGTGCCCGTTTTTATACCAGACGAACTAAGTTTGGAAAGCCGTCCAAAACGATGCACTATCGAACTTAGTTCGCCCAGTTGCATAATGCGTCTTGTGCCCGTTTTTATACTGGACGAACTAAGTTTGGAAATCCGTCCAAAACGATGCACTATCGAACTTAGTTCGTCCAGTTGTATAATGCGTCTTGTGCCCGTTTTTATACCAGACGAACTAAGTTTGGAAATCCGTCCAAAACGATGCACTATCGAACTTAGTTCGCCCAGTTGCATAATGCGTCTTGTGCCCGTTTTTATACTGGACGAACTAAGTTTGGAAATCCGTCCAAAACGATGCACTATCGAACTTAGTTCGTCCAGTTGCATAATGCGTCTTGTGCCCGTTTTTATACCAGATGAACTAAGTTTGGAAATCCGTCCAAAACGATGCACTATCGAACTTAGTTCGCCCAGTTGCATAATGCGTCTTGTGCCCGTTTTTATACTGGACGAAATAAGTTTGGAAATCCGTCCAAAACGATGCACTATCGAACTTAGTTCGTCCAGTTGCATAATGCGTCTTGTGCCCGTTTTTATACCAGATGAACTAAGTTTGGAAATCCGTCCAAAACGATGCACTATCGAACTTAGTTCGCCCAGTTGCATAATGCGTCTTGTGCCCGTTTTTATACTGGACGAACTAAGTTTGGAAATCCGTCCAAAACGATGCACTATCGAACTTAGTTCGTCCAGTTGTATAATTATGCGTCTTGTGCCCGTTTTTATACCAGACGAACTAAGTTTGGAAATCCGTCCAAAACGATGCACTATCGAACTTAGTTCGCCCAGTTGCATAATGCGTCTTGTGCCCGTTTTTATACCAGACGAACTAAGAAGACGCACAAAGTTTTCTTTGCCCAAAACAACAACAACAACAACAACTAGGACCCATTCCCTCCAAAATATATGGCGGGATTTATCATCAAGTTCGTCTCATTCATGCTAGTCGCACTAAGTTGTCTTTGCCCAAATACGTCTAGGCGCATTATGCGTCTCAATACGGAACATTTCATTCGGAATATACGCATCACGAGATTCTCAATAGCCAATCAATGACAGAAACTATTATGACGAAAACTAGCTCTGACGACAAGTAGATATATCTACAGATATCTCAAGAATTAATAGCATTTGTATGAGATTTTTCAACGTAAATCTTGAATAAAACTCAGCCAAACTTACTAGGTATCTTCTTGTGTTCCTTAGCTATGTTTGTGTGAACTTTCAGCGAATGTCAGCAAAGTTTTACGTCGTTTTTGTCAGTATAGAGTAGGCTAATAGGCGTAACAATATCATGGCTACTTGATCGCCTGTGCTCGTACTGATGCGATCCTCGAAAGATCACTTGAAAACTCATTTTTTTTCCCAGGCTTTTTGGATAGATAGTCGGGATAGTTGAATTTGAAAGAGCCATGGCTGTCAGGGGCATATCCAGGTTTTAAAATTTGTAGGCCCAAACAACCGGCTCTCTCCGGGAGTGATTTGGGTCTCTCGAAACATTTTTAGATTTAGACTTTCACAAATGCCTTCTGCTGCACTTTCAGGTCATGTTTTGTGTATTTCGACAGCTCCACAAGCCCAACATTCATTTGTAATGAGACAAGTACGGGCCCGTTCTCCTCGTCTCCCTTCCTCGCCCCCTCTAGTGATTTCGCCCAATCCAACCATTAAAAGGTTATGAATACAACAGCGTTATCCTTCTTATTACTGCTGTAATGTATTGGACGTGGAGAATTGTGATGCGAAAAACTATTAGTTTAATCACAGGCAGCCCAATCTCAAAGTTTGAAATCAGTGGTTTCACAGTTACGAGTGAATTACAAGGCTTTGTATGGGAATCCAAAAACTCGGGATTTTCCCCCCGTATTTTAGGTCATCATCTCCTATAAGTAAACATAATAAGAGTATTACTGACGAGCCGAGAACCCAAACCTCCCGGCTAAAACACCGTTCCCAGAGCTCAGAAGACAAAAGGACACCGCGGAATACTCAAAGGTAAATATATATGTGTACTTATAGGAGATGAGGACCTAATTAAATTACGGAAAAAAATCCCGAGTTTTTGGGTCAGTCCCATACAAAGCCTTGTAATTCACTCGTAACGTGAAACCACTGATTTCAAACTTTGAGCTTGGGCTGCCTGTGGTTTAATGTGTTTATAGTTTAAAATTTACGCTTCACTTTTCTTCGACAAAATTCGTCAGTGTTGGTAGCCACGGTAAACGCTGCACACTGACAATTTTCATTCGCGCGAGCAATGGCCAATGCCACAATCTTAGAATGATTAGTTCTTAGTGATTTCTTGCAATTGCATGAAGCCAATATGTAGTTGACCAGTAATTAATAACGGAAGGTACAAGAAATTGACGAGAAAAAAGAGACGCTGATCGAAATGATTCAGCTGCTTTTATAATAAATAGACAGTATATAGAAGTCAGGATTGGTTAATTACTCTCTCCACTCTCTGGCTCGTATCAATTATGTGATTTACATTTGCAGCCGGAGAATAATTTCAACTGGCCGAGAATAGCGATGTTTCAAGGGCAGTACGGAGCATAACTATTTCAGTCCGTTTTGGGGAAAAAATCATTTCCTAAGCTTGCCATCACAAATTTGTCACAATTAACACCTAAGATAAGCATTGGAGAGAGCCCACTTGCAAGATAAAAAAGTTACCCGAGACTGAATGGGTTCAAATGCCTTAAAGTTTTATTAAAATGAAACGTACTATATATACTACTTCTGTTTGTTACAGTTCCATCGTTGTCGTCGGTTGCTTTAAATATCTATAAAATAAACGAAGTGCCAACATACTGTCAGCGTTGTATCTCCTAAGAAATTCAGTAGCTGCTGAATAAATAACAAAGAGCACTTACGGGTTCTTAAGTGAAGGCTTGCCAAGGTGCCTGATGTTTTATTTTGGCATGGTGGTCCCATGCAGATATCCGCCTCCGGCCCATTTGACCTGCCCACACCAAAACTATCCGACATAATAGGTGTAAATCTAGTCTCCTTCGCAGGCAACTTTATATAAGTCTCTACCTATATATCGTTTCCATCGGTCACCCTATTAAAGGCGTACTTTTAAAATCTCGGTTTATGTTGTTTTTGACAGTCGTGAGCTGTTGGCGGACTGAAAAATATTCCTCGCGCTGTTACCGTTTGGCACATTTGGCAGACGAAAGCTGAAATCGCATCGTGTAAATCTGCCTTTTAGTTAATTAACGTGATTAGTTTGTATCAGTTTGGGAGCCGCGAGGTAAATTCAATTTTCAATTCAGTGCCCCAGAGCTTAATACACCGCCACTTTCATAAATGTGATTTCCCGTTTCGATAGTCTATCCACATGTACAGAAAACATGATCATTATCATGTGAAAGACTTAAGAGCTTGACGATATTAGTGATTTTGAGAAATTTGAGTGATGTAGCCTAAAAAGCAATGAAGTTACAGCAAATAAGAGAGATTTGTATGAGAAAAATAACAGAGGGCTTTTAGCCTCGCTTTCATGTTTTCCCAGCATTTGAAATGCCTATAAAGCAACATCAATTCTCTATATTGCTCTAAAACTGAACCCAATTGCTAATTTTAATGTGATATTTCATGGGGAAGCAATAGTTTCCTCTCCAGATTTATCTTCCACATTATGCAAATTATTAAAAATGTGGTGTTACAATTTATTTTTGTATTTGACTATATGTTCGGCGGAAATGGAAATGACTGTCTAGTAAATTAAATCCGCTATGAGCAAGAAAAATGTAATTCGTCAAAGTTTTAGTATGACTCAGATAAACTGAAAAAGTAATAGACGATGACTGATGGTATCCCCGTACAGTTGTTTCTGCCGAAATTAAAATTGAAAGAGTCATCCATTTATTAAACAATCTCTCCATCAATCTGAAAGGGGATCTCTCAATCCACAAAGGATAACGTTTGTCAATAGCAAATACTAAAACAACGTCTCAGACTAGCAACTGTGTTCTTTCCTGGTAAAGCTAGTCAAATAATTGGCAAACAAACCTGAGCTGAAAAATACTATTGGAACTATTTCATGGTTTAGAATTAATATTAATATTACAGTGAGCAATCTCTATCTTCGAAAGATTTCATCAGCGAAATTTGAAAAAAAGAACTGAACAACACTCAATATTATGATGCTTCTATTTAAGGAGCAAATACTGATAGCACTAACGAGCTATAGGACGATAACAATTAAACTTTAGTTTAACAGACGCCACATCAGGTAACTTATATTTATATAGATCTCCAAATGACCAGCACGCTTCAGACAGTGTTAGGGGACCTATAGAGCTTTACTTTTAATGCTGAGCAAACGAGTCAGGTTAGCCAAGATGGCAAACAGCTGCGTGAATTTCCATTGTATCTTCTTTGTTTTTATCATAAACGCGAGTGTGGTAACAGGTAAGAAAAGTAGTGGCATGGTAGTTGGCTAATATTTCGCATACGAACATAGAACAACAAGGCCACAAGTGGCGGCTCCGGTAGCATATTATTTTTCCTTTTCCAACTGGGTTAGTGAAGACTCTAAGATTGAAATCGTATGATTTACAGGTAAGCTACTCTGGGCACAGTATAGGGGATTGAGTGAGAGGACTGAGCCATGTCTGATTCGAATTTTTTGTTAAAAGCGCATTAGAATATTTAGCAGAATTTTTTTTTCATTTCTTCGAGGGTTTTTTAATACATCTCAGTTATCCAGTATGTAAGATTACCGTAACTCTCTCTAAATTGATTAAAATATCAACGCAACGAAGAGATGGGGCATTCGCCATTTCCCGAAGGGATCAAGACAATGTTATTACTGTCTTTTTAGGAAAACCTTCATATCGCAGTTGAATAAATGAACAATGTGATTCTTTTGTGTCCTTTATACACCCTTCAGGGAAAACACAAGAAAATAACATTCATTTTATTGTTATTTCATGATACGTACAAGGTCAGTACCATGAGCCGGAAATTCTTATTTCGACCAGAAGTCTCGATAACGCATCAGTTTACGGTATAAAGAATGTAATATATAAAGTGGTAAGCTGTAGTGCTAAGTATCATAACTACAGTTTACGGTATACTCTATCTTGAAAACGGCGCTCAAACTGCTTTCGCTGGGGAAAACAATCACAGCCTGTCATCAGAGCAAAGGCTCAGTTTGGACCAATCAGAGTTGCTGGGGCAATAGCCTGGCTATCGATTCAGCGAGAATCGATTTCTAAAAATAGATTATACCGTAAACTGATGACCCAAGACCCAGTATAATTATAGTATGACAGATCGAGACTTCGGGTTATGAACTTCTGTTTCGACTCATTCTTTTTAACCTTCTTGAAGAATGAAGGGAGAAAATACAGACTGATTTAATTGGCGTTGAAAACACAATACTGAAAACATAACTGGTCTGAAAATTATAGCAAGTAAGAAGAAAGACCATGCATCTCTTTCCGTCTTTACTGCTTCTTTTCTTTACCTTTCTTGTATACCTTTTTCGTGCTAGTATTAACTTGTGTAAGCTGCAATTAGCAGGACTAGGTTGCCTCTTTATCAGTCAAAAACTGATTAGTCCATGGATCTGTGCAATCACTTTTCGTTATTTCATACTGATATTACCTTTGTCTCACAGTCAATTTCTCGACCAATCAGAACACTAGATTCGCTATACTTTAATTCATCAGTGAAATTATACTACATTAAATGTAGAGTAGTTATAATGAGGCATTGATGATTCATTAAAACAATTGTCTTCCATCGACGTGATTAGTGAATTCGCGTCACGTAACCCTATACAGAACGTTCGCGTTCTTCTTTTGAAGCAGAAGGATATTCACAAATAAACTTGACAATGTATATTTCCAGTGGCGGATCAAGAGGGGTTCCAAGGGTTCCATGGAACCCCCCTTTCTGAAGCCGACCATGTTCTTTACGTTCAAAACAGTAGAATGAAATTGATTAATACAACCATTTTAGCGTACGGTACTTCAATTTTTTTTTAACTGCCTTGAAAATGCAGGAAATAGCGTATCAGGGCCTTAGAAATCGGACCCCCCTAGAGGAACCCCCCTTTTCAAAATTGTGGATCCGCCACTGATTTCAATGCTGCAAATTAGTCAGAAATCTATTCCATTGTGGGCGGGGCGTAAAATTATGCAATAGCGCCTGTCAATTGTAAATCATCATTTCTCAGGCTCTCTCACGCTTAGTTCTTGTCACCCATTCACTTCATATTAGGGCAAGTATTGCAGAAGTTCTGACATCATGGAATGAGCTTGCTAAAGAATGACAATTTTATCGAGGACCGAGAGCTGTTATTTACCAGGAACACACTCGAGATTTTTTTTCCGCCAAGACAAAACTCAACCACAGGGAGCCATTCACACTGAGTTACGAATAAATTAGTTACCAGGCTCTTACAGGCTAATCGAGAGCAATATGGCGGAAGAAAGTTCAGGGAGAAGAAGTCACGGCTGTACACAGGCAGCCCAAGCTCACCATTTGTAGCTTAGTTACAAATCCTACGGTACGGTAGATTACGTGATTGCTCGCGCAAGATTGATTGACGATGACAAACCCCACGTGACGACGACCAACCAATCAGAGCGCATTTGCCATCCGCGGGACGTCCCGCTGTCTCGGGACTAAGTTACCAGTATCAGCGGGTTTTCAAATAGCGGTTTTTGTGGTTTACGAGGGCTAAAATGTAAAATTTTGGAATTCCACCCCGAAATAAACGTAGACAGATATTCGGTACGTCCTTTTGTGGAGTCTAAAGACGATTGAAGTGATTTTAGAGTGTTTTTTTAGCCCTTGAGTGATTTGATGTGCTCAACGGACTGTGCAGCCTTGTCAGAGATCTCAAAAATCAAAACCTCTCAAAACCTCTCTAAACCCGTTTACTAAAAGCGTAGCCAACGTCCACCTTTTAAGTTTAAGCAAGTAGCGGAAGGCACTATCCTCTCTCAATTACGCTGTCTGAAAACTGGTAAAGCAGTTGGACTAGATGATATCCCGCCACGACTACTTAAAGATGCAGCTGATATTTTGGCAAGGCCTTTAACAAATATCATTAATGCTTCCTTATCCCAGCCAAATTCCCAGCGGACTGGAAAGCAGCGCGTGTCATTCCCTTGTTTAAGAAAGGCAATGCTAGTGATATGGACAACTATCGCCCCATCTCCATTTTACCTACAGTCTACAAACTACTTGAAAGGGTGGTTCATATTCAGCTGGTTCATTATTTGCAAGAACACAGCTTGCTGAGTCCGTATCAGTGTGGTTTCAGAAAAGGAAATTCCACCGAGTTTGCCGCCGTTTCCTTTGCTAATACTATCCGCCGCAACATTGACCAGGGCCAATTAACAGGTGCGGTATTTGTGCATTTACGAAAAGCATTAGAGACGGTTGATCATTCGATCCTGCTCAACAAGCTATCAGCCCTTGGTGTCACTGGTCACGAGAACAATTGGTTTGATGACTATTTATCTGGTCGGTCCCAGGTTGTAAACTTTCATGGTACTCTCTCACACTATGAACACGTGAATGTCGGCGTTCCACATATGTCAATCCTGGGCCCGCTGTTATTTGTACTGCATGTTAATGACCTCCCAGATGTAATTCATCATTGTAACATTCTGCTTTATGCAGATGACAGTCACACTGTATTGTTTTTCTCTGATTCAGATGTTTCAACAATTCGGTGAAGAAGCTTAATGATGAAATGGAGGTCATCGACTCTTGGCTAAGGGAAAATGGCCTTTTCCTGAATGTTACCAAGACTGTAACCTGAGTATCAGGCTTACCTTTTCCCCCGAGAAAAAGAAAGAAAAAACAACACGCGAGAGGGGGAAAAGAACGCCTGATACAAATACTATTCGAGATACCTTCTTGTATAGCAGGAGATCTACAAAATATTAGTGTCAAACCAGAGGGGATTATATTCTATTTTGTCTCAAACTTCGGCACCCATACACGACTACATGCTGATGATCATATCTCAAACTTCACTAGAATAGGTACAGTGGTCAATGTATGTGATAGTATTTAACTGAGTCTTGTATGCATGCACAAGTGCTTTTAATCAACTATTGGGCCATCCCAATAAAATGTTTCATTTACCATCGCCCCCAACCGATCCAATTTTATAGAAAAGTGAAAAACACAAACGATTTAAAAATATTTTTATAACTGTAACTGCCTTTTTTCCCCGAGCTCAATCCAGAAGTAGTGGAGGAAAACGTTAACTTTCCTCCATTGTAGTCGAGGCCGAGGATGGAATCACACGCCAGTGCTTAGCGCGAGTCAGTCGTCAAGCGGCCTCTTCAAGCTGACTTAGTCACCAGGCCCTGACTTCGTAACCAGGCTTTACTTGCTGGATCTAGACCCCCTAACGTCGATCTTTATATATATCAAAACATCTGAAAAACATATCAGTTTAGTCGCAATAGTATATTAACAAATATATCTTAAATATATATTTTTGTTCATTACAGCTGTAAATAGACAAATATATATATATATACTAAGATACATGTACGTTTCTTGTTGAAGTCTAGCCGCTTTTAGCGCACATAAAGGTACTTACAGTATCAGGAGCCCATTACGGGTCATTAATGGCTCCTGCAGTATATGTGTATATTTGTATAAATGAAAAGGGCCTACTATATATATATTGCCCGACCGACCGACGACCGACCGACATTACGAACGACCGACATTACGGGGAAATCTCGACCACTAACAGCCAATCAGAACACGAGCTTTTACCGGAAGTAGCTCTTGCCATGTAATAAACTCAAATACCTTTTAACATTACCCAAAATACCGAATTAAGAATGTTGCGAGACAACTGCAGAAGACTTTGTGACATTAAAATCATATGTCGTCTTTAAACCAGAAAATCCCAAAATTTAACTATATCAAAAGCCCATATTTAGGGTGCGTTCGATTGACCGTATTCCGGAATAAAAATAAACAGAATGATCACTACAAATCGCTTTTTTATAACAGCATCCAATTTTCTCGCTTTCTGATTGGCTCTCCGCTATATGCAAAATAAGTACATACAATGGAAATGACGTCACTCGCAAGCCGTGGTAGCTTTGCAAAGTGCTTTCACGGCGAGGTTTGCGAATTCAAATGGATGTTAACTTCGCTTCCAAAAACAAGAATTAAGTGAGGATTTCACAAGCATTTTATTACTAGGAGAAGTTAATCGGTGAGTCAAACTTCTTTGTAGTGTGCCAATTTAGCAAAATGAGAGTTTTCTCTTGAGTGGAGAAAGTTTCGGCGAATTTGTAATTAGACTTTGTGACCAGAGCTCAGAAGTTTTGAATTATATAACAATAACTTTTCTGATCCAGAAAAAAAAGCAAGAACGGATTTCACATGCATTCATCAATTACAGACCAAATTGCCACTTGTCTAAGAAAGCTTTCTCTCGGCAACGGTAATTAGAAGTGTTTACGTTTTGACTTTCAATGGGATTTTTCGACTCGAAAGCAGTTTATTACGCACTCATTTGAAGCTAAAGTGCTTCGTCGTTGTAAAAAACAAATCGCACACATTTTGCCATTGTCTGAACTCGTATTGATCATAGAAATGACGTCATAAAATGTTCAAAACTCAAGTGGAACAACGAGCGTAGCGATTTGTTAAATTTCTGCCAATTTCAAATTTTAGACTTGAAAAACCTTTAAAAGTGATATCTAAAGTGTTTTGAAGTGAATACTAATCATATTGATGGGGAAAACAGCTTTATTTGTAGAGTACGTTTTTGGCCGCCATCTTGGTGTACTAAAGCTGTACACCAACGTGGCCGCTGCATACTAATTACACTAAATTGTTCGAATATTATTTGGCCGACACCTCAGTTACGAAGTACTCTATTGCTCCAAAATTTCGTTCATTTCTATATTTTTACCTACTCTATACGCAATTTTTTGTGACGTTTACCCACTGAAATACTAATTGTATCCTGAATATCATATGTCAGCAAGTGTTTGTAGCTTACAGTGCAAAATGTGCCTGAACCAGGATTTCCAGGTCAATCGAACGCGCCCTAAAAGTGTATATGACCCGAAAATTAAGTTGATATTTTATGAAAATCCTTTCGAAATGAGGAAGGGTGACATTTTGCATTTGTCAATATCTTGTTCTAGAGATATTAAGGTTTTTGCAATATGGAAATGAGGTGGTCTATGACGTCATTTTGTTTGCAAAGCCTGAGGGACAAACCACAAGATGAACAATAACTCTGCAAATAGTTGGTAACTGAAACTTGGCACATGTATGCATGGTACTAGGGAAAACACACATCATTATGCTAATGTGTTGCCATGGAAACACTTGCCCCAGGCCGCTTCTATGAGAAGAATAAATTCAATCCCTAATTTCTCCTTTGTTAAACACAATTTAATGCTATGGACGCATCAGAAGACTTGGAACAATGTTGGCATTGTATGTGAGTGGTTTAAGCAAATTTGTTTCTATAACAGAAACAAAAATAACATTTTTATGTTCAAGGTATATACTCAATTTAAAAACCCTTGGGTACCAGTCACAGTTAACCAAAACCCTGGCTGACCCTGAGTCAACAGGTGGCCCAACTTAATTATGTTTTTGGTATAAAAAAGGTAGAACGCCACTACTAGTTTTGAGTATATGTTTTATCACCAATCCTTTAAATGTATGATAGTTAACGGCTCCTTCCTAAATGACAAAAGTTCTAGTCAATCAGAATTAATAATAATTGTGTGAATATTTTCTCTCTTATCATATGTTAGTGGGAAATCAACTGTATTCCACGCTGCAGATCAGAGATGCAACTCCCAGTCAGGCGGGGCACTACCAATGTTGGGCCTTACCAGATGGATTGACAAAAACATCATCTAGACATGGATTTGCTGTTACTATCATTCGCCGTAAGTATACACACTGAATATACATGTATATCTTTATTAATTTAACAAAGAGAATATAGCTTAGCGACAACAACGCTTTATTTACTCTTATAAAATTACACAAGTAAGTAATTAAAGGTAAGGAGAAACGAATAAAGAAAATTAGAGTAAGCGCTACTTAGAATAATCTAAGGCCAGTTAATCGAGCTAATTAGCATGTCCCATAAAAAAAATGTAATGCTCTTACCGTAGCGATTAATTCTTGAGCAATATCTGTTAATTTGCGGTTGAAGAAACAAGTTTAATTTCCCAGAGCCCGCGATCTTTTGGCCAGCGTCAAGATACAAGATGGACGTTTGCAACCTCGTTCCCAGGGGTCTTTACAAGCCTAATCCAAGATGGCGTCGAAAGTACCCCTGGTACAGGCTGGTCATGTGACCCAAAACATATGTCCAATATATGGGCATATTTTGAGGAGCATCCGCCATCTTGGATTCATCATCGCTGAAGAACGGTTAGCGGTTGAAGTGTGACTCCAATGAATTCTAACCGTACATTATTCTACTTGTACCCAGTTGCGAAGTGAGTATTGAAAAGGCAAAAACACTAAGTTCTGATGAATTTCTAGTTGTTTCACGCAACGAATTTTTAATGCGCAATGCGAAAGTCGACATCACCAGTTTATTTTTCAAATCAGCGCCCGAAACGTCTAGCCAATCAGTGGCCGAATCCCACCAGCCTGTACCATGTACCAGGGGTACTTTCGACGCCATCTTGGATTAGGCGCGTAAAGACCCCTGGGAACGAGGTTGGGGCGTTTGGTAGGCATGAATAGATTGTGCTAGCAAATCCAGCCAAAGTTGCTCCAAAAAAAGGCTAAAAGTTGCTCAAAAGTTGCGAAAAATTGAAAAAGTTGCCACCAAAATTTGAAAAAGTTGCTCACTTTGGCGAGCCATTTTATTCTAGATAACAACTTAAAACATGGAATGTTGGATGTGTAATTCAATATAATCTTAAAGTTCAACATAACTACCAATAGTAGTACTTTCTAATGTGATATTGACCATGGAGCGAATAACCGCTGGATAATTCGCGGGCGATATTAAATAGATAGCTGCTGTCCAGTTTGCGTGGGCGCGCGTAAAGCCAGTTTTATTTTATTTGTATATCATTTATCAATTAACTATCCTTAGTTTTGACCAATTTTAATAAAAACCTTCTAAATAAAGACCTTTTTGATAGTTTGGATCAGTTTTATACCGATTTGTTGCTCAAAAGTTGCCAAGGAAGGCAAAAGTTGCTCTAGGTTGCTCGCACTACAAAAAGTTGCTCAAAACGCTAAAAGTTGCTCAAAAGTTGCCGAGCACAATCTATTTATGCCTAGCGTTTGGGCACCGCTGTCCGGAAAACGCGCGGCCTCTGGGAACGAGATTGGTTTTCCAGTGATCGATGCACGTGAAGCATGCATTGATCTCATGGAATCTCTAACTTACCAAACTGTTTCAAAGAGCTTTGTCATGAGCTGAGTTTATAATGAGTTAAGTGTAGGTTACGTTTGAGTTATCGTTTTTGCCAGACGTTGAAAATTGTAGGAGATACTATAGAAACGTCCCATGTTAGGCTCCAATTTAACACTCTGAATATCTCAGAATTTCTAATGGGACCTGAAACAACCATAGGGGCTGATCAAAATCAGGAACCAGCTAACCACAGACCGAATTGGAATTTAGCGCTTTGGGTTTTGTAGAGGGATGCATGAAACCCGTAGAAAACCCTTCGGAGCGAGGACGAGATACCGACAAACTCAACTCGCATATGGCGCCGCGCCCGGGGCTCGAACCTGGGTCACGGAGGTGAGAGGCGAAGCGCTATTAAAACCGTTACCCCACCACGGCTCCCTTGGAAGCGCCACCACCTGATTGCACACCCTTTAATCTGCCTTGTTGGTGTACAGGTTATGAACTACCTGTTATTGAAGTCTCGGACGATATTATCGCCGAATTTGGGGATCAGATTACTCTGACATGCAGCCTAACAAAGAGAGGATCGTGGCCGACTTTGAACAAACTGAACAAGCTTATTTGGATGAAGGACGGTGAAGTACTTGAAGTCAATTCGACACTAGATGAAGAGAATCACAAGTCTCTGACAATTACAATCGACCGTTCAAGCGCCGGAGGAGTATATACCTGCACACTACCGATATTCTTATTTGTGTTTGGACCCTACAATGTCACTGTAGATGTTCTTGTTAAAGGTTAGTTTTTTAGCTTTGTTCTGTAGTTAACGTAGCCTGCGTGTTAAGCACAAGGGAAGCGAGTTGCAAGCCCAGGTGGAGGTTAACGCTGCTATGCGACGGCGAACTTTTCATGCGGCCAATCCAGCATACAGAATAAGATGGCATCTGTACATTTGACCACAGTTCCTTGCGAACCTAACACTGTCAAACTAACACGTAGAGCTCTCTATTCTCTTCAGTGACAGTATATTGGCAACAGCACTTGTACTGGCTTGTTTTTAATACTGAGTTAAAGACTCTCTACCGCGATTTTATATTGGATTTAAAGTTTTTTAACACGCAAAGGATTGTGGGTAAATATACAAGCCGCCATCTTTATCGTTACGGTGGATTTAATGCTAATGAACAATAGATTGAGCTTATTTAGTATTGGATTCGGTGCATGAAAAGTTCGCCTTCTGAAACGGGCCTAACGCAGCAATTCTTCGAAGATCGATACCGGTTAGGTCAGTGCCGGTCTGTTGTGCGGGAGGTCGTGGGTTCAAACTCCGGCCGGAACAACACCCAAGGTCTTACAGTGCGACTACTGAAACCGGGTCACTTAGACAACGAGAACTAATCACATTGCAAAACGAAAATAAATAATTTCAACTTACAAATACTAGCATATCCATGCGATTTTCTTCATTCCAAAGACTTTGACTTCAGATCTGGTCGACCAAATTCGCCTTTTGCCGGATCGAAACTCAAGCAAGTTGAAATGTTATTGTCTTGTACTCGACACTGATTGGCTCAAGTAACCGTAAGTTTGTATGCTTTGTTTTCGTTCTGCAATGTGATTGGTTCTCGTTGTCTAAGTGGCCCCGGTTACAGTAGTCGCACTGTAAAATAACTGAGTCAGTAGAAGGTGCTGTCTTTGTGAAACAATAACGTTCTCGAACTGCAAATGGTTAGAATTTGATGTTTCTCCATGCAGACTGTCACAAGTTACGCTCCAGATTTAACCAATTGAGCCCAAATATGTCCGGCAGTGCAAGGGTTAATAATTATTCTAGGTTCAGTAATTCTACGCCATCACGATGCCAATGAATCGAACCAATAATCTTATTAATTGTTAATATACAGTCAAAGTCAAGTTCTCCGAGGCTCCTACGCAAGTAGTCGGTAGCCTTTCAGGGACCTTATCACTAGAGTGTCCTGCTGAAGGTTACCCTCTGAACATCACGTGGACCAGACTGACCAACGATGGACGAGAGATCTCTCTACATGATGCTCGTGAGTACTATGTCGTTAAGTGTCATTAGTTTAAATGTTTTTTTGACTTAGGAAACCAATATCATCCTTTAGGGTATGGAAAACTGCATGGGTATGACTGCCAAGTTATGTCTGACAAAGAGAGCATAAGTATAAGAGAGTGAATGTCGTAGTGTGTGGGGTGCGATGATAATGTCGAATAAAATCTATTTTTATTAACCGGAAGCAGTTGAAGCAAGGTGGGCACGCGCGCGCGCGACAGCTAAAAAAATGGCGCGAAAATATTGGCCATCAAAAGGCGCCATTTTTTTAGTTGTCGCACGCGCGCTCACTTTGCTTCAACTGCTTCCGGTTAACCCAAAATAGATTTGATCAGGCTCCTGATTTTATTCGACATTTGCGTGTCCTGTTATTTATGCTCTCTTGGTCTGTCCCAGTAACATACAAAACTTGACGGCAGTTTAAAATGCCTTTGTTCTAGGCGTGGGAAAAATTCAAACAAGTAATGGTTCAGTTTTAATACCACTCGAAGGTGGCCGGAGAACCTAAACGGCTTAAAGGCTTAAAGGATTGTGGGTAAAGTACAAGCAGCCATATTTTTCTGTAAGGTGGATTAAGAGCGCTAGCCTATGATTTAACGTCCATATCCGAGAAGACGGACGTGAAGATTGAACCATTTGTAGCTATAGTTCGAGAACGAAGGTATTTTAAGGCTGAGCACCTTCTGATCAGTTATTTTAAGACCCCGGCTGAGTGTTAGTCCGGTCCGGGTTTGAACCCTCACGCTGACCGGCGTTGAAGTGTCCTTGGAGACGACCATCAGTATTTTATAGAATCGCATCGTCACAGTTGAATCGCACGTGTGCGTTTGTGAAATCAGACGCTAATTGACTGAGAGGAGTGATGATTCAGATTGGAATCACCACTGTAGACTACACGCGCAAAATATCAACAAAAGTAATAAATCATCAAGCAATTCTTCGGACAATGCGATTCAAGGAAAATCACATGCCTGACTCGGTAATTCCACGTTAAATTGCACTCGTAAAACTGATATCGATTTTAATTTCTCGTCAGTGCAATTTAACGTGGAATTAGCTCGTCAGGCACGTGATTGTTCTTTATAATAGCTTGTGTAATGTACATCAAAAGTGGGCTACTAACTACTGATGCGACGTTTAAAGAACTCTTGGAATTGCAAAAATATCGATAGTTAATTAATTTTATGTTTTGGGATTAATACCACTTTAGGGGAAACGTTAAGACACGCCCATTGAACGACATTATCTGGTACTTTTTTATATTTATGGTACCTGTTAGGTAATCCTTTCCAAAAGTTTGAAAAGTTGCTTATTTTTGGAAAAAGTTGCTTTCTTACTGTCTAAAAAAAAATGATCAGGAAAGTTCAAAATAGGGATAAAAATGCATGTATTTCAAGTTACAAACAAATAAATCAATGTGTATCTCTACGCTGTAACTTTGATTTGTTTGCCATTTTGCTATTTGTATTGTAACCACATCGCATGCGCGAGTATGCAACCGCTGTACAGATGACTTGTGTGCTATAATATCAAATATGATGTTTTATTAAAAAAAAACTTTTAACATATTTTATTCTAAATTGTAATATTTCCGGGCATTTTGTCTTACAATCATTGCAATAAGAAGGTGCCTAACATTTCATAAAGTTTCTTCAGAGTTGCTCAGAATAATATACTGGAAGTTGCTCGAGAAACGAAAAGTTAATTGCCGAGCAACTTGTGGAAAGGCCGACTTTTAGGAGTTCCTCTAAGATTTCCAACGAGCGTTCCTGTGTTCTGCAACGCGTTTTGTGTGGAAATTAGGTCAAACAAGTAATCTAGTAACTACCTATTTCAAAACCGGTTGTAAAAGAGATAGTTTGATGATATTTTTTGTCCTACAGTTTTTCCCCCAAAAACAAACGCATTCACCACTGAGAACCACAATCAACTGGGACCCCACAAGCGGGAACGCTTTAATCTAAATAAAAGTAAATAAGAGTTGTTGTATTGTATGTTATCCATTTCGGTTTTGGGTGTCCCCTGTTCTTTGTCTCATGTCCTATTGACTATGTCCCAAGTCCTAGCTTCTTGACTACCTTTCTGAAATAGCTAATGGTTGCTCTTTACAGATGGTGTATCTAATATTGGCAGTCGGTTCATCGTTAGCAGACCACGTCCTTACTGCCGCTACACCCTAACAATTAGTGATCTGAGATCACGTGACGAAGGTCTGTATATCTGTACAGCCATTGACAGTGCGGGGACTGGGCAGCATATTTTCCAGCTGTCGGCGTGAGTGGATCATGTTATTTAGTCGTCAGAACTATCGTGATGTCACTGCTAAAGTACAATGACGTCACACCTAGTACAATGACGTCACTCCTAGTACAATGATATGTTCCTGTTCAGGATAACATCAGTACCATGATATTTTTCTGCCTGTAATTTAATTTACAATTTTGATTTCAGTAGAGCGTCACAATTTATGAATAAACGGTCCTAGATTGAACAAGGAGCCTCTCCTCATTGAAACCATATTTGGTTTTGAAAAGCTGTTTTTTTCATTCTAGGATCTTGTGCTCCAGAGCTAAAGGCTAGGTTGGAGATTACTTGGTGGGCTTCCTGTGGATGCTCACTCGCCCAGCTTCAGATTTGAAACTACGTTAATCCCGGAGGGGAGGGGGGTAATCCTATGTATAAGCTATACGGATATGTGCTGCCCTACAGGATATCATGGTTTTCGAGCGAATTTGTCTGAAATAAGGTAATGATAAAGTTTACCATTTTATTCTAGAATACGGTGATATTGACATGGAAATGTCCATTAATTTCTCGTTATTTTGACATTGATCTCCAAAATCAATTGAGAAAGAAAATAAATCACAGCGACAAATGTCATTGGCTTAGCGAACCCGATTAAAGGCCGCCGTCTAGGTGGAGCATTGCGGAAATGAGAAACTTAGTATAGCTGGGCTGATCTTCAGTCTAAAGAGAGTCTGGAAATCACATATTTTGATTTGACATATAGGGTCGATGTAGGAAATAAGGTGAAAGTGAGCTAGGTTTCATCACGTCTATTGATGCCATAAGGTTCAAGTCTTTTGGCCTTGTCTATAAGGTAGGATTCAGTAAAGCCAGAGAATCCTACCTTATAGACACGGCCAAAACACTTGAACCTCATGGCATCAATAGACGTGATGAAACCTAGCTCACTTTCATCTTATTTCTACACATCTATTCACGTACCGGTATGTTTTATTATCATCATTATTTTTATATAATTTTGTATTAGTTTTTTGCAGCCATTAGTTTATCGTAATTTGTTACCTTCCTTGATTTACCTTATCTACATCACTTTATTATTTCATCATTTTTTACCAGTATCATTCCATTGCGTCACTTCCTATTCACATATTGTGAAATCCTATATATTGTGAAATCCTATATATTGTAACCCCCTATTTTAGAACTCTCTACTTACAACATCTAGTACCTGAAGAAGGCTAGTTTGGCTAGCTTAAATGTAGTACGTTTAAAACTATAGTGTTTCTGCTTTACTATAGTCCTTGGACTTCTCGCTTCTATTTATTATTATTTGGCTGTTTAGATCTTCATTCAGATCCAACGTTCAACAAGCAGGATATTCGTCCACGGTTTTTGCTTATTCACGAGTCACTGTATATAGATAGATGGATTTTGCTATTGCTGGGGATTTTGAAATGTTATATAGTTCTAAAATTGTTTTTGCGAAATATACTTGAAAGTGAACTACCTGTGGTTTGTAGTGGGCTACCTGTGGTTGAATATTTCAAGATGGCGGACCAACTCAAGCCAAAACATGAAGAAACCAACTCAAAATGGCCAGTTTTGGCAACCCGGCCTGACGAACATGATTTTAGCTACTTCAGCTGTTTTCATCGGTTTTAGATCCAAAAGTGCCGGACTTTATTGAAGATTGATTGTCAAACGAACTAACGGGAGTCGTCAAACACTCTTCGAACTACAACTAATTTTCGCATTTTGACCAGCTACAACTGACATGGAACTACAAGCTCAATACTTTGGCTATGTACGGCAAATGTTGCATATTTGCACATGATTATATATAGCTCAGCGTTCAGGACTTCAACACAGTTTTGCCGGAGTTTATACTGTTTAAACCTACGAAAAAAGGACACCTATTAAACGCTGGAACGTCAGCCAACGCGAAGCTTTTGGGATTTACGCACCTGGTACATCTATAATTATTTATATTTTATTTATGAGCGTACTGCGCATACTCAGTGTAACTTTGCAGCCATGCTGGGCTTAGTTGCATAATACCCCCTCCACTCAAAAGATCGCTTGAAAACTGCGCTAAATTCTCCACTTTAGTTCAGGTGTATTTAGACTCGTTCTATGAATGATTTTGGGTCGACATGGTTAGGTTTTCAGTTTATTGTTTCAGGGTTAGGTTTTTAGAAGGTTTGTATGAAAAAGTTGAGAAATGAATTATTAATGAACCAAAGGAGGGGTTATTCTGCAATTACTCCCCTATTTCAATTTATTTTGGTCAATTTGACCACAGACACCCCAAGCTCAAGTTAAGAAAATATAACTTTATAAGGGTTTGTATGGGAGCGTAACGAACTCTGTTTACTAGCCAGAAATATACTGTAATTGTTTTGAACAAAAATGACTTACCTTGCTACTGTGATGTCTTGTGTCATGTTTCTCTCCTTGTTGCGTGGGTTTAAGCTGATTTCAGCCAGGTTTTCTTTTCGGAGCTCTTCTTCCTGGCTCCGAAAAGAAAACCCGCTGAAATCAGCTTAAAACTGTTACAACCACCCAACACTAGGGGGCGCCTGTGATTTGACTATATATTTGAATTCTGAACTGATGGTGAAGTGATGAAGCCCTGTCATAGGAAAACCACAATTATAAAGTGAAAACTAGAATGAAACTTGTTTACATATTGTTTGTGAAGTGAAAACAAGAATAAAACATGTTTTACGTACTCTTTGTGAATTTGTCATTTTTACTCTCCCTCCCCTTCCCCCTACTTTTAAGACTGCTCAATTCACATTCAAACATACTAGGGACGAAAGATCCTCGCCATTCTTGTGACAAAACAGAAGAGGAAATCGGCAATATCGGAAACTAAATAAAACAAACACAATTTCAACACCACACAAATAAACCAATGACCAAACTACCTTCCGTAGTATCAGTGAAAAATATGCATGAGTCGAATATCACAAGAAGCGATTGTTTTGGTCGTAGGCAAACCACAATAATGAAGTGAAAACTATAATAAAACGTGTTTTCATATTGTTTGTGAAGTGAAAACAAGAATAAGGCGTGTTTTACGTACTCTGTGAATTTGTCATTTTTTACTCTCCCTCCCCTGCCCCACACGTTTAAGACTGCTCACATTCACTGAATATTATTATAGTTTTCACTTCATTATTGTGGTTTGCCTATATTTTGGTCGAAGTTTTCAAGTACATTACGGCTTCGCGGATGAGACTCGAGTTATTGCGAGTCCTGGGCACGAGTCCAAACTCCATCTTACCCTACTTGGGAGACGAAAAGTGGGTTCAGTGAAACCACAGGCTTCCCAGACTCCACGTATGTGTACCGCTTATTATCTTACTAGCAGGGACACTCCTGACACAATGCAATGGCGCCAGATTGTGTGTACTGCAGGTTTTTAGCGTGTTGATGTTTTCAAAGTTGTATTTTGATAAAAAAGGCAATAATATCTTACGGTATCTCAGTTAATTTCTCAATTTCTCAAATTCTCACACTATTGTCGAAAAAGTGCCAAAACTGACGGTCATAGGCAGCTCGACTTCATGAATTCGTGTGACGAAAACAAATATGGTCGCCGAAAGAGCATTCATCGAAGCAGGAAAACGGAATAAAAACAATAATCAAAAGCCAAGTTATTTGAATGTTAGGTTGTAGTGAGTTTACGATAGTTGGAAGAGCCTACGATAGTTGGGCGAGGAAACAGTTGATTTTTATATCTAAGCACACAGGAAACTACAGAGAACAGACATGGACAAAATATCTTGCTCTTAGACACATCATAGAGTTTTAAGATAAAAAAAATGAACAGCCTTTTCCACGGACAACATTTCTAACTGTGTTCAGAATACCTGGTCTTACCTCGCCGGTTCGGTCGTTTGACTTCGGCCTCTGCCTGGCGATAGGTTTTCCCTAAAACATAAACTCGTAATACCGTAAACTCGATGGCTTGCTCGCCTAGGTTTTTCCTAAAATAGATTCCCGTAAACTCGATGGCTTGCTCGCCCAACTAATTGTAGAACTTGAGAAACTCATTTCTTTTTAACATTCTTTCCTCAAATGCAACCAACTTTTCGCATGATTCCTCGTCTTCGTTGGGATACCTGTGGCCTTCATTTCGGACGCGCGCGCGCGCTCCATATTAGGATGTCGATCGAGGGTGCCTGGGAAAGAGCGTTACACACACATACACACTTAGCGTATTATTATATAAGATTCTTACTAATTTTCGCGTTTTGGAAAAAAATCGCGAAAATTAATACTCGCGAAAAAAGAGAGCGCGAAAACTAAACACCCGAAATTTAATACCATATTATATAAGAAAAAAATACATGAATTTTAGATGTGAGTCACCGGCTTGCTGGTAATTGTTTCGACTTTCTCAAAGTCCTTCTTAGCCCCCCGCCACTCGCTTCGATTTTGACCCAGTAATCGCTTACCCAGTGACTCAGCGAGTTCGACTTGGAGCAAGTCTAGTAATTGTTCTGAATTAAAACTGTCACTTTCTGTCCTTGAAAATATATCTTTCTGGTCTCGTTTTCGACTAGCACTCTTCCTCTGATTCACCGGTTATATCCCGCTAGTAAATCAGCTAGTAAACGTAAGTAATCAGTAAATGGGATTTGGGAGATTAAAGCAATGGCAAAATCGCGAAATTAAATACACTTTTGTGCACTTTTTTCCTGGAATCGCGAAAATTAATACTCGCGAAAAATGACAGCTCCCGAATTTTCGCGAAATTATTAAAGGGTGCGTTCGATTGACCGTATTCCGGAATAAGAATACATAAAATGATCACTACAAATCGCTTATATCGGGAATTTTTAGTCTATGGAATACTAAATGTATCCTGAATATCACATTTCGGCAAACGTTAGTAGCTTACAGTGTAAAATGTGCCCGAACCAGTGCTAGTGAGTTCAATAGATTATTCCATCTATTCTTATTCAGGAATACGGTCAATCGAACGCGCCCTAAGTACTCGCGAAAATTAGTAATAATAACGTAGTCTGTTGGGATACCAGTGGTAGATCTGCGATGTCAGAAGAGTTTTATATAATTGCTCCGTGTGAATTCTCTTTTCCGAATCCTACGAAATAAATCTTCAAAAATAAGAGATTGATACTTGATGAAGTTGTGTGTGTTTTTTTTGTCGATTTTGGGCCTTTTAAAGCAATAGACCCTTCCACGCTATTTCTTCTTCAACTTTTGAAGAAAATACCGTCGATACTGCTGAAAAGAGCACCTCGAAGTTAGTCAAAATCCTAAATTTGAGAGTTATCTTGAATAGGAGCAAAGTTATAGGCCCACAAACACGATTTTTTTTACATACGTTTGTATGGAAATTTTGACTGGAAGGGTCTATTGATTAGGCCTCGACGTTTTGACGGTTGGACAGCGGTGTGTAAATATTTACAAGAATTAATGATAAACTGCTTTAGAAGGCCCAAAATCGCCAAAAAACATACAAACACTGTATTTCGCGCCATGTTTGCACCGGCCCTACGAGATGGTGGAAATTACCTTGGATTGCTCTACTACATAAACTCTTCCGAGATCGCTTATCAAACTGAACATATTTACCACAGGTAACCCAACAACTAATAAGCCGGAAATATACGTGGAGTCTGGGAACTAAAGTAACTTAAAGACCCTGTGTCCGAGCCCATGGTGCTTTGCGCCAATGTTATGATCAGTTTGTTTATCAACGGCCACGTAATGACGTGTGACCCGATAACCAAGCTTTTCTGTGAGCTCGTAACTAGATGCTTCTTCGTCCAGTCCGAGTCGGTAGTGCAGTGGCATCGAAGCCCGCGTACTCAGTGTTTGCTATGCCATACTGATGAGTTCTAATAAGAACGAAACAGCTGTCTATGGCTGCAATCTAGTCCGAGCACTTTTCGTGTCAGGCCTAGCTAACCGTAGTGCTTTGTGTTAGAATTTTACGTTGTATATCAGCTTTGCTGAATAGTCTTCGCGCGGACTTTTCATTCTTAATCGTTTATCTTTTGGCTGTATAGGTCCTCACTTCGGATCCAACGTATTTTTGCAGGATTTTTGATTATGGTATTTGCTTATATATTTTCAATTTTAAGCCGTTTATGGACAAAAAAAATAATCAAAATTCTAAAAACATACGATTTTAGCCACCAATGTGTTTTATGATTGGACAAAATGTCATGCAACAGTATTCACAACTCTAAAAGATGAATGAAGCGATATTTTCATAAATTCTTTTGTGTTATTTATTGGCGGGAAAATGGACAAAATTCAAACTTTCATAACTTTTGATTTCCTTAAGGTATCAGGAGCCCTTTATGCGATCATTTTTGTGAAAAAAATATTATTGATTTTTTTAGAAGGTTCAAAGTGAATTCTACAGTTTAGTGAAAATAAAATTCCAAAACATTTTATTTTCAACGAGAAATAACGGCGAAAAGAAATATGGACGTGAAAGCAGGCTGTCAACGGCTCATTAGCACTTGTGAAGCGTTCTCATGGAAACCGCGAAAAAACACGTCAACTTTTATAAATAAACACGAAACACGCTCACTCGTCTAGCTCGTGTTGAAGCCGTTGAGTTGCAAATATTCATTTACGTTTCACACAGAAATCATATCTAAAATATAGTTTTATAATATATATATAGCTCAATTCGTAATTTGAAGCTAGCTGCCTAGGGAGGGCTTATGTTCGTTTTCTTCCGTGAAGAAACGAAAGTCGACGCTGACGGAAAGCGATCTTGGCTCATATTATAACTAAGATAATCAGTGGGCAGATTCTGCAAAGTCAATTCCAAGTTGAAAGAGTGCAAGTGCCCATAAACTTCGCCCCGAAGTTTCGACTGTAACTTCGCCTTCGATAGCCGAAGACGAAGAACAACAGAAACCTAACACGATCTTCCGTAACAGTTATTGTACTGGTTTGGCCGGGTGGTTTGGCTGTTTCTCTACGCTTTCTTCTTCTTTGCCTTCTCTGTGCACTCATGATTTCTGTGAAATACCATGACAATGGTAACGCTAAAATTTAACTTGTCTACTGCGATATTCAAACCGAAGATATCGCACCGAAGAGCTAACTTATCGTGGTCTGCATGGCCTTCACAGAAGCGCGCAAAATCGCACGCGGCCTTTCATGAACAACATGGTATCGTGTTCCCCTATACCTACTGCTCAACATCAAATACTGGAAAAATGACATTCTTAATGACAGATAAGTTACTGAATTGTGTCAACAAACCTCAGTGGGTGCCAGGAAACTTTCAAACCATTTTTTACGGCGTTATAAATGCAGGTTTTGTAGCATGTATTCGAAGCTCCTGTCCCTCTAGATTTTAATAGATCGGATTGAAAATTGGCATATGGCTAGATCAATATGTTGACAAAAAAATGGTGTCTCAGTTTTTTTATGCGTTGTTTTGTTCTCGAGATACTTTCATGTTTCTTTCTTCAACCCCTAAAAAAGGTGCTCCGGATCTTTGCAGTTGATTCAGTTTTCGCGACGGAATAAGTTATCAGAAAACTGAGACACCATTTTTAGATCAATATCTCTACTTTATGAAGGTCGTTTCAGCGCGGATTTGCGTCAAATTCCCGAGGGACAGGAGCTCCAGGTATAAGGTATGGTCAAATTGGATTAAAATCACAATAAATAAAAGAGTATTTATAAATGAGGAAAATCAAGCTGTTTTCTAGAATCTATGTTTATTAAGCTTTCAGAAAATATATACTTTGTAGGGGTTTTCTTGAATTTAACGCGCGCAATTGAAAGTTTTCGGGAAGCGCTCTTGAAGGGCTCCTGATATTATCTGCGTTGAAAACGTTTTAAAATATAGAACTCATGCCGTTTTTATGGTCGTTTGTGCCCACCGTGGTTAGCATTCGACAACGGTCTGATGTCCAAACTATATCAAGTCAAACATGGTTTGTTTTGAAGACGACACTAGCGAAGTTGAACATCAACTCGGCCATAATTTGTGTTGAACTATCCAGTAACAACCGAGTGGATCTGCGATAGAAAATTATGTTGGCTTTCTCGATGTACTGGATTCTGCTTTTCGCTGTACATACAGATACCAAAACTACAGGTCGTGAGTTGTGACACACGTCAGTGACACATGCATTCCGAGTGTACATCTTGGTTATACAAATTAACACTACATTTAGGCAGAGTCAGTTAATCTTTGATATGCCAAGGAACTTGAATATCAACCGACAGTACAAGGTGAAGGAAATTTAAAGTACTGAGTTCATTGCTGTGTTCCCTGATCAATATTAATCTACAATGAATTTCTATCGGGCCGGGACTTGAAATGCTATGCCAAGGCTGATCAAAGCCAGGACCAGGCGACCAACATTGATCATAAATTATTCTGCAACTAACAATGGCACTCAATATTCTGCAGCCAACCTTGTTTTGAAGTGCTAAAGGAACTGCATGGGGTGTAGTTTATACACATGCATATATAGTTTATGTTCTACACTGAAGTGTACTTAGTATTGTGAATGCTAGGAACTGGAATGCAGTTTATACTTTATATAGCCGTAGCTAGCTATAGGATTGATTGTCAGTTCTACACTAACTCCAACTATTGCTTTACACTTGTATGTATACCACACGGCAAAATGTGCTACGAATGCTCAAATCAAATGAATAACCATATGAAACACACATGTACATATAGCATTTACACCGTCCACATCACTGCAGCAATCTTTAAGCCTTTTGTGTTACCACAGGAAGCCCAGTCCTTTCTCCTTTCTCTCGCACTTTGATAATCTATGATTACTTGTAGTTTTAAAAGGTATATATACAAAAGTTAAGATAAAAGAAAGTCAGTTAAGCACATATATCTATAAATAATTACACGATGACCCAAACTAGAGATTGATTTCGAAAGATTCGAGTCACATAATAACAACACCGATCTTTCTGATTTTCGTAGCCTACGAAAATGATTTGCGCGCGCAAAGGACCATGGGCTCGGACACAGCGTCTTTAAGGCCTGGATTTGTGTCCTTAACAGACCCCCGGCAGAGATTTTAAAGATCTTCAATTATCTGTCGATATATTTACATGTAAGTTGTCCAAACTATAAAAATACCTCATATCAGAAGTCCATAACCAGAAGTGTCCATCTGGTATTGGGGTAGCGGCCCATCAGTTTACAGAGTAGTCTATTTTTAGAAATGCTAATGTCAAATTTCGCGGGAAAAATCAATGGCGGACATTGGGTCATGGCTCCGGGGGGGGGGGCACGTAAATGAGATGTGCGGCAGTACCGGATAAAGGTTTGAGCCCAATTTGGCAAACTAAGTCTTGTTTTGGAGCAAATCAACTATCAATTCGGGTTGATTTTCATATTTTATTGGAAATTCTGGTTAATAAAAACACCTTCATTACATTTTATTTTGCAAACTGGGTCGGGCTCTGAAGACGATACCTCACATACCTCCCCTTTATTATGCAAGCAGTGTCCCCCGGTTTGAAGCTCAGTACATAAAGTTCGCCAAGCGGTGCTACAAACTACAAAGCTAAGTACGGTGGCAAATGTCGGGCTTTTGACGACTAAAATTGAAGATATTGGAATTGTAATGAAACGAAATGTATAGACTGATCATCTGTGCCTCTGCTAATGGATCTTGGGGTGATTTGAGAAAGTTAAAAGTGATTTTCAAGTCTTCAAGTGTTGACTAGCGACGACTCGGTATAAAAGTTTGAATTATGACAATGAATGAAAACGGAACCGAAAATTCACATTCATCTCGCCAGGAACAACTGACATTATACAAGGACAAAATTAAATCAAAGTAAGCCAAGTTTACTTTTAATTTTTTATTTAATTGTTTTGTTTTTAATCCATTGAAATCGGCCTTGGAAACTCGGTCGCATTATGACCCGTTGCCGTGAGGCATTTGATTCAAATCTTCTAATAATCTTGTTCACTGGTTGTCTGAAGAAAAAACCCTTGTTTGTACTAATTTTAAGAACTGGAATTTCATTTCCAGCTGTGATAGTTGCGTTCAGCTTTCTAGTTTTCGATTGTAAAGTTTATTCTTGGAGATGTACAGCAAAGTGACAACTATTTCATTGTTTGATTGTGCTTGATGAACTGCCTGAAATCAAACTTCGCTTCTTGCTAGTGTTAAGTGTACCAGAAATTGATTTATAGCTATTTTTATTCAGTTCCAGTCGATTATTAAAGGAACAGTGCCACGGTAATGCGCACGCGTGACACGTGATTGTTAATAATGTCAAAGACAATGGAAAATCACGCTGTTACGTCACGTCACGTCAAAACTCAACTGATCTGGAACGACCTTTGGAATTTTCGCTAGCACGAAATCTAGAGTTAATAGTTTTGTGATTTGCATCTGAGTTGAGAAGTTCAGAATTTAGAATCGTAATCTCCCCACTGGACCAAGACATAAGTACTTCGAAGATCTGCATGTATGGGATTCGGGTTAATAGTTTAGGAATCCACTCGACAATTATGTCGACTGACATAAACAAACAACAACTTCTGTGGGAATTACCATTCTATTGCTTCGCGAAACTACGGGGAAACTAATGTTCTGACTTCATAGGTTTGGGGCTTTGTGTTTTTTATGATAGTTGTTGTACAATTATAAGAGCACTTCCACTACAACATTGGGGAAGAAAAGAGTTCGATTTTGTCAAATAGCGAGCTCGAACTGTACCGAGCGAAGGCCGTGTTGACACTACAATAAATACACGCGAACATTCAGCGTCTTACAAGCAGAGTAAATGTCTCCCCTACATTCTTACTGTCTCCAAGTTTCCTAGGCCGTCCATTGTCTCCCTCTCAATGCTTTGGATGAAACTACCAGGAGACAGAAGTTTTCTTCTGTAGCCATTAATTCCTCCGCTTGACGAACCGCCCAAGGGCATTGAATTCAGAGTCAAACATACTCGCAAAAATTATAGACACGAACGAAATAACATCATAAATCCTAGGTTACAAAACTAAATTACTATTCTAAATAGGTATAAAGTCAAATGAAACTTAGGCGAAGCCGATGTAAGAGGATTTCTTTCGCGTATCAAATCTCTCCCCATCTTTTGATTTCTGGACAACCCAACCAAAATTCAAACATTCGCGCATGGGCACTGAGCATGGCACTGTTCCTTTAAAGTGCCTATAACCCCAAAAATTTAACGATTTCAGATCAAAGTTATAAGTATTCTATGCAACTTCCCGAAAAAATAAATGGTTTTAAAGCATTTATGAATTTTTTACCCCTTCTCAAAGACGAGAGCCGTGAACTTTTACCGTCATCTTAGCGACTTGGTGGGGTCTGGGACTAGTTACGTCATAGTAGGGAGCCATGTCACGTGATAAAGGCTCTCTCATATACTTTTGGTTCGTTCTTTCTTATTTGCGTCGCAAGTTCTGTAATTTTCTTCTGGACTTTTTGACAAAATATCTTCGTCAGGCTCCGAATCTGAAGCAGAAGAATCTGCCGGCGAAGAGAGCGGACGGCGCCACTCGCCGATGAAGAATGGGTTAACAGAGTACACGGAGACCTCCAGAATCGGTTGGAAGGCCTCGAACCAAGGAAAAGCTGGTGAGTTAAACTGTCCAAAATGAAAATAAGATATCATAGACCTTCATAGGCTTCCCGTGGCCGTGGTCTCCCCAAAAACATTGCAGGATCATGCCAAAAGAATCCAGTGATCCTTGCAATCGCAACATTCATATAAGCCTTTATTCGCTATAAATGAAGATACATCTACATCTACATGTTATTTAGTCGGTAATAAACCAAGGTAGGAATTGAAATCAATGAATACAGTTCCGTGATTAGTCTGACCAGGAAAGTGGAAGGTTTATCAGAGTATTTTGATCTATCGTGCATGTTAATTAAAAATAATAGCTCTCGTAAGCAACCACACTGGGAATCAGGAAAAGGTGCTCATAACTAGTCAGAACTGGAATCAGGAGTAGTTGCTCGCTTATGAGAGCTTGCACACACCACACCCATGGGGATACATATATAGTGTGACTGATATCACAGTATACAATACTGTACTACTCTACTGTAACAGCATGAATGTCAGATATAATAGACTATTGTTGCAAAATACTAGTGCATATTTATATTTAGTTGACTCATTGCAATCATGTCTCTGGAGTGGTTACTTACAAGAGTTTAAAAACAAAGACAAATTCCAAAGGTGGTGGTGGTCACTTACGAGAGTGGCTGGTTACTACAGAGCACAAGAGTGGTCTCTGAGGGGAGCTGGTCGCCTACAAGGGCAGTTTCACAAAGGGCTTCAACTGTATCAAACAAGTAATTGGTGCTAACATATAAACTTCTTTATTTACAGATTTCTACGAGTTGTCTCATACAGAGAGTACATCCAGTTAGTCTACGGTTAACTGGGCAACAATATAATTCCTCTACCAGCATGTGCATATGACACAATCAGGACAAAATCCAATTCTGGGAAAGAAACCTTCACTGGATTTGAAGAAGATGAAAGTACTTCATAACTTTAAGGAGAACAACAATGAACAGTCAAACTTTCAGTGCCATTGGCCACTTTTGATACAGGCTTCACTGGTCACATACAAATGATTCAATACAAGGCTCTGGGGCCAAATATTGTGTAGTGATTAATGAAATAACAATAATGAATTTAATTATGCCCCAGAACCTTTGTGTGAGAAGTGAAGCATATATAGAGTGTGGGCTATTAACCTACATGTATGTCCATATTGCCATTCATAACTACCAGTATTATTTTCAATGGTTTATTGCATCACTATTATGTATACATTTTATTTGTACTGTATACATGCAAATTTTATGTTCCAGGACACGACAAATAAAAAAAAGCAGTGTGCTTGCTGGGTTTAGTAGCCTAAAGCTCTAGGGAACTGGTCCGAATTAAGCTTTTAAATTGCAAAGTAAATTACCTGAGTAGTACAAAAAGAAGCAAAATGTTACTTGCCCATTCAGGCAACCTGTGAACAGGAATCCCTACCCTGACAAGCCAAACTACTAGCCCTGTGCTATTGGAAAGCACTTGCATTGCACCCTGGGTTCCTTTCTATAATTTTACACAAATTTTGAAAATAGGATTATAATAGTACATTTAAATGTTTGAGTAGTAAATTGGAAAACAGTAAAATCTGACTAACCCCTTTTACAAGATGGACATGTTTTCAATGCTCTGGCCTAACCTTAAAGGGACTGTGTCATGGTGAGAGACCATTACATTAGATGTCCAGGCTGGACTGTCACTCTCTCATTATCAGAGATTCTCATATGAACTGACTAACCTCACGCACATGTGGGATGGTAAAAATCAAAGCAAATATTCAAAAATGACTAATAAACTGTGTAAATATACATTATTCAAGTAAAATAATGAACATACTTTCAATCAAGCATTGAAGGAGGGGGTTGAACTGTTTTACGCCAATCGAACATGGACTCCATACATGCATAGTACCATGACATAGCCCCTTTAAGCTTCAAATTCAATTGCCCTATGTCTATCATGTGACACCATAATCAAATAGCTGCCATCTTAGGGGGTCAAAACACTCCTCTTTAACAATAGACATACAAAATAAAGCTGTTCTGCCATAGATTGCCTTCCTTCAAATTGGCTAATTTTCCCAATATAATAAGAATGGTGGCTTTCATCTATTTGTTTTGATGTGATGTCATAATGAAATAGGGCAATCGATTTCACTGAGTTGGTCACAAGAGTGATTAGCCTATGGAAGTTGACAGTATAATATACACCTTATTCAAATATGGCTGCCCTTATTTGCATAATGCCAAAACAACTTAAGATATAGGGCGAAGTGGTGCCGTCTTTATTAAAGCATGCAAAAGTAAGTAATACTGAGCAGTTTGGGAGTCGGGTCTTTTATTGTTGCAAAGTTATTGACGTTTAAATACAGTGTACATCACGAAAACGAGGCTAGTAGGTATAACTGGCTCAAACCCATACAAAACTCTATATATTGAAATCTCGATAACTTAGTACCATTTTATGCTATCACCCCTAACATTCAGAGTATTGCTAATCTTGGCATACTCTTTAACGTGGTAGCATTCAACTATTATTTACTGCTCTCTAAACTACTCAAACAAGATATGCCATTTTGGAATAAGGTGTATATTGCTACTTAGATTGTCCATTTATAAAATATCAAATCACTGAGAGGGTTCTTTGGACAATCAACAACACCTTTATGCTCTTTCATAGGTTTACACAATACAATACTTTATTTAACGAGGAGGACATACTTAGCTACAAGCTAGTTTACAGATGTTCCACAAATAAATTCAAAAAAAGAAACAATATGTAATTTTAATTTAATAGGTTTCTTGCACACTGAGCAATGGGGTTTTGCCTTGGTTTTTGTGGGCCTTACAGCAGGTGGAACTGGAATTTCTGGCCTAACAGCAAGTGGAACTGGAACTTCTGGCACTAAAATACAAAAATAACAATTATTATTAAGTTATGGGTATATACATGTATATTGGTTTATGGTAAATAAAGCACTGGTTTCGTTTCAAATGCAAACTTACAGTGTATTATACGTTTCCAGCTGGTATTTTAATATTTTGTTTAGTCTCGAAAGACTAAACAAGCAGTATATATATTACGTGTAAAACAGTTTGATAAATGTGGGTGTACATGCACTGCTTGAGCAAGATCTAGGTGTTATTTGAGGAACATCTATAACAGTCATCCTTTGTTGTCTCTTCTGGGTTGCTTCTGCCCTTGGCTGCTTGTTAAGCATGGTGTCCATAGGTGCAGTTGTCTGATTTTATATTCATGGTTAATTCTCTTATACTAAATAACAATATGGCATGCACTCTCTTAGTTTAATACACTTGTGGTGAAAACAATGTTCAGTACGTGGAACCCGGTCATAATGAAGTTTTCTTCCTTTCCCTCGGAACTTTATACATGCAGGTTCCACTGTATTCGGGGAATGGAGTGAAATGGGAGCGCTACACAACGGCTGCTATAGAGTATAGGAGGCTACTGTAATCTGTATTGCCGCAAACTAAATACAAAAACACTTACCAAAATCGGAGAATGGCTTATCGGTTTCGATGGCATGGACTGATGGAATAGGAACAACTCCATATTCAACCGACTTCAGTCTTGGCGTAGAGTCAAGGACTAAAGAAAATCTTATAAAGTCTTCCGGCTTGGAGTGAACCAAACAAACGCTGGAATTCTTCGTCGGTTCCCACTTCGCTTGCTTTGTTCGCACGAACCTCAACCACTGGCGTCTTCTTTTCTTTGCTTCTGGCCGATCATCGCTTAAAAACGGGATCTTGTGTTAGAGCTATCCTTTTTTGAGTCTGGCTCATTCCTAGAGCCCCCAAATACACATCTGTTTGGCATTTCAAATCGAGTTATTCGCTCGGTTCACTCTGTTTTTATCTGTCTTTGTTGTTGGTTGTTCGCTTTCTCTCACTACTATGACGTTTCCGTTCCCAGGCTACTTCCAGACTCCAGCTGACGGCCATTTGGGACAGGGTGCCCAAATCGGCTTGTTTTACAATGTTTGACGCCAGAAATAAGGTCGAACTCTTACTTTTTTCCTTTTTTTCTCTTCGAATTATTGATTAGAAGGATGTAAAGAATAAAAAAAAAATACTTCAAATTTGGGGTTATATGCACTTTAAGCCTTGCTTGGAGATTTGCCGGGCTGTTCTTTTATCTGCCAAACGCAAATTACTTACAGGATTTTCAAATGTTCACTTGAGCTCAAACTCAAAGTAAACAAACTCGGTGCACTTAATTACTCTTGAGAGAACATGTGATTGTCTTTTTCAGTACATTTCTTAGGTCATATTATAAACAAAAATAGCATGATTTGTATGTGATATTTATCACTTGCTGTATTTATGCCAAATATCACTACAAAAATCTGTGTTTATGAACCAAAAGACAAAACTTAGCTTCGTTCTGTATATACATCACACAAGTGCTGTAAACACGAAGTCTGAAACGGATGAAATGGAAAAATAAAAGGTTGCAAAGGAACCACATGTTCTGGTTTATAATGGTCTTTCCTGAACATATGGTGCTCACCAGTTCTTGCCTGTTATAAATGTCTTGAGAAATTGCTGATTATCAAGAAGTTTCTACACTAGCAAGTAGCATTTGCTCGGCTTGTCCGCCAAAATTTTGTCGCATATATAAATAACTGTACAATATTACAAACTAAGGAAATCGCTGTATTAGCCAATCAGGTACTGCTGATAAATTTTTGAAGAATATGATTGGCTGCGAGATGGCGGGAAAATTAGCTTTCTATAAATAGACTACTCTGTAAACTGATGGGCCAAACCCTATAGTGGGAGATGGACACTTCTAGTTATGGACTTCTGCTCATATTTGACTTCTTAATCAGATTGAAGTCTCCTTTCGTGTCACGTGACATTCTTGAAATGGGGGAAGTTTACACAGGATTTTTTTTGCTATCACAATGCTTAAAATGACAATTGCAGTGTAGTACTGCCTTCTAATGTGCATTTTTTTGCATAAATCAAGCATGTTTTAACTTAAAAGGCCTTGTTCAGGGATCAAATTTTGGGAAAAAACTGTTTTTCTTATTTGATCATGAGCACAGCAGAGCATGGTAAATGCGCCAAGTTCCTCACGATAAGAGATATCATCATTCTTGACTCCCTTAAAGTGCCAATGACATGAAAAAATCGATCCCATTTTTATTTCATTTTATTAAATTATAGGCTTCCCTTAGCCATTTTGTGCAATGATAAATCAATTAGGAGAGCGCGAACATAATTATATTTCTTATCGAAGTCAGGCATAATTTGGATGTGGTTAACGTTAAAGCCTTTTACCAAGTTATTAAGGCGAAAATATGCAAAATAATCACGTGACTTTTTGTACCCTCAATATTTCCTTATCTTTACATGATAGTCATGTTTTCTAAGCGTGGTCCAAAACACTGGTGGAAGAAGAATATTTCAGCTAGGTTCCTTTCTGACCCTTTTATTCATATGTTATCGTCGCCGGGTCTAGAAATGGCATTTATGGGGCATTTCTCTCACTTTGGATCAGTTGGACAGAGATCGAGAAGAGAGACAAACCCAAAGTGAGAGAAATACCCCATAAACGCCATTTCTAGACCCCAGACAAACAACAGGACAACGACAAATTCTTAAGGTAAGTTTATTTTCTTTATCTGAGAATTAAGTGAAATAATGGCTTTATATATTTACAAAAGTGGTCACACAGTGCAAATACAGAGCTTGGGCTGCCTGTGGTGTGATTAGATTGTGTTTAAACTGTTGTTCTTGTTAGAAACATTTATTTACTGTAAAAATATTTTTCGTTATTAAAATGAACCAGGTCTTAACATGCTTGAGAATAAAATAAGAGCATGATGTCAAAACGGTCATGGCTAGATTCCATCCGCCAGAAGGACGCAATCCCGAAGAGCAGGAACTGGTGTCTATTTAACAATTATTCACTGAAGTCGAAGTGACTATTGGTGAATATTTACCGAGACGAAGTCGAGGTAAATATTCACCAATAGTCACTGAGACTGAAGTGAAAAATTGTTTTAGTATAATTTCATCAGTGAATATCAGAGAAATTAAAACTAGAAATTATTAGTCAGCTGACTTCCGACCCTTTTATAAGTTTTACAAGCGCGCGTGACAGGATAGTTTTGTGACAACATTTGCATAATCACGTGCCGCTACGGTTCACTGCACAAACCGACTCGACACGAGACTTGCAGGGACTACAAGAATGGATTTGCTAAAGCAAGAGAAAACCAAAAAGCAGTCCAAATGCACACTAGAATTCAAGTTGAAGCAGCAGTCCTCACTTTTGAGACCTCGAACCGTGTTACAAAGAGAGGAAATGCAGCGAAAATGAGTGGAAGTGGGCAAACTCGGCTGACTGAAAATCTGCCACGGCGAGTGCAAATTTATCGAAAGGAACCGCTTTCATGAGTTCACTTCAAAGGACAAATTTGCTGGAAACTACAAACTACAGTTTGTAGTTTTGTGGATTATAGACATCACAAAATCAAAGACAATGGTAAATCAAGAGACAAATGATTTCGGTATGAGATAAAACTTGAAAACACACCGAGAGCGGCGAGAGAAGAGCATAACAGCAACCGGCTTCCTGAATGAAAACTAGAACT
The DNA here is from genome assembly GCA_030867875.1 of Actinernus sp. WN-2022. NCBI lineage: Eukaryota > Metazoa > Cnidaria > Anthozoa > Actiniaria > Actinernidae > Actinernus > Actinernus sp. WN-2022. The sequence continues at coordinate 17,913,661 of JAOWCC010000019.1, read as the reverse complement.
TGTTGTTTTTCTTTCAAGAACCACGGAGAAAATAACTCAAGTAAGTACACTCTTTTTAAGTCGAACAGTTCCAAAGTCTCGTTGTGTTATTTATTGCTCTAAGTAGACGTTATTTCAGTTGTGATTCATGAGGACCGAATAAACTCAACCCCGGCCAAAACTCGTAAGTAAACTTTGTTTGTGACGGCTTATGGATTAAAATAAGCTTCAAGTTTAGCCATACTTATTTAGTTGCTTCTTTAGTGGGTTTTGGAAAAGCTTTTTCTTTCATATTATTTCTTTCTTCGTGAGAAACATCAGTAAATATGCGAGCGGCCATTTTGGTAAATGCCTTGTATGTTATATTCACCTCCAGGCGCTCTGGAGGTGAATATAGCGACGTATGACGTAATTCTCGACCAATCAGAGCACAGGAATCTCTATATTCACTGATGAAATTATACTAAAAATAAATTGATTACCGTAGAGTTCCGATAGTAGCGACCCTCGTTACTTTCGGAATTAGCAGCCTTTGGGGGTCGCTACTTTCGGGGGGTCGTTACTTTCGGGGAACAAAAATCGTTTACAAATAAAGCTGGCGCGAGCTTATTTTCCGAAATAAAAAATGAACAACATAAAATTAAAAAAAGAACAACATTTTATTTGCATTCCATATGTATAGATTGTGTTTCATAAAAAGAAGGTAACAATGATAAATACAGCAATAATAAAATAAATCAATATCAACACCAATAAACAAATGAGACAAAATTCGTCTATCCAGTTTCATGTTTTAACTGCGACATGGGTGGGCTCCGGATGTCTTCCTAGATTGTATTGTCAGTGGTCGGGACGAGTTGTATTAGTTTGTCTCTCAGTTCTTTTCTTAGACTTCTAAGTCCATTCTTGACGCCAATTTCATAAAAGCAAGGAATCTCGATGCCTCCTCCTTGAACTCCTGCTTTGGCCAGATACACGGCAAGTCATCTTGATTTCCTTTTCCAGCAATGGCTTGTACAGGACATCCGCTAGACTATCAGGCACGTGTCCAACTGTAGTCGCATCTTGTTCGCCGCCGTTTGTGTTTTTTATCTTCACCACTATTGCGTTATGTGAATATGCGTTGGAAGGCTCGGGAATGCAGTTGCAGACTTCATTAATTCGCGGATTAGACCGATAGCAATGATCTCCCTTGATACGTGAAGTAATTGTGCATAATCGGCGGTAAATAGAAGCCATTGGTCATCAATTTTCACTTGAACAGTACACTTTCCTGAAGCTGAGAACGCGAGGGTCTTGTCTCTTATATTCTTGTGTTGACATATGAATGGATCGAAATCTACCAATCACAACCCACGGACGTGACCTTTTGAAGCCATGAAAGTTACCTTCTGTTGATTACATCTATTTCCCGAGACGTCCGCTAAAATGATAGACATTTGGTCACGTTTTCACGTGGCATGTAGTTCTCGTCTTTCTTCGGTGAAAATATGGAGAACGTTTGTCTATGTGGAAGGGCAGCAAAATACCAATGTATACGATGTGAGACAACCGTTTGTGTCTTGTGTGCTCCCGAAATTCAGAATACTGAAGATGAGCCAGAATATAAGCCCATGAGTAAGGTTGGAATTTGTAACCAATGCAACAATACCGCCATTGCCGGCTGTCGTGTTGAGACCGATGATGAATCAGTGTTAGAGGATATGGAGGCTTCCAACGAAACCAGGCCAGTTCAGTTTGAAACAGAAAATGAGCAAAGTTCAACCGGCGCAGTCTCCGGAGCCCTAAAGACAACGACGAACAGTAGCAGCGAAGGTACTGATATCAAGGAACAAAAACTCGAGTTCATAGATCTCTACAAGAAACACAAGAACAAGGCAAAGGCCGCTAGAGAGTTTAAAGCTCGCTATAAGTTCGAAGTGAAAGCTAGCACATATAATCCATGGATCAACCAAGAACATAAACTTAGAAATTCAAATTACAAATCGAAAAAGGCAGGAGCTGGTCGGCATGCAGCTTTTCCGGACGTGGAGAAGAGATTATTTGAGGAATTCCAGGAACTACGTGGGAAAGGTGTCAAGGTTAAGGAATGTACGTGATTCCGAAGTCGATGCAAACAGTTAATGGCGGAGCTGCATCCAGGAGAGTAGTATAGTAACTAGCGGTTCTGGCGCACATTCCTGAAATTCCTCAAATTCCTAAGACCAATTAGTAAAATTGTTGCATTTTCGTTTTTTTTTTTCATCTAATGGACTATCCTCACTTCGTTCGGGGTCCATTAGATGAAAAAAACAACGAAAAATGCAACAATTTTACTAATTGGTCTTAGGAATTTGAGGAATTTCAGGAATGTGCGCCAAAACACGCTAGTTAGTATACTACTATAGTTCATTTATTGTATTTATACATTATATTAAATGATCGGTTTCTACAGCTTTTTTCCGGATTGGAGCAGTTTTGTTGTACTATTTTTTTCATCGTATTTTTTACATTTTAACACCTATTAAAGGAATGATTAGTTTACAGTATATCCATCCATGGTACTAACATACATTCTCTACTTCACGATATTAACGTATGCTGTTATCTTAGTACGTATTAATACCACACAGATTAGACAAGTGCGTATAATTGAAGAACTTCAACGTAGACGTCACAACTAAGATATCAATTAGACACATAACATACATAGGTATATTGCACGATGATTGAGACAAGAACTTGTGATTGGTTGATGCGAGGAAAGACCACGAAATGTATAAGGAAGTGTTCAAAGATGTTAGAGTATTGCTCTCAACATAACTTCCAGATAGGAAGAGGATGTGCTATATTCGTTCCATGTTTGACGTGTGGTCGAGGCTGTCGTACTAGTCACGAACTTTGTGCAAAATGTGGTGCACCTCAACGCCGTACCATTCGCAATAAGAAGAACCTTGATAAGAAACGAGCTAACGAGTCGGTGAATATCACGTGTTCAAACGTAGTAGAATCGGAGAAAGATCTAAATGTAGTGGAATCGGAAAAAGATCAAAATGTGGTGGACATTCACGATCTCGATAATGCATTGGATGACCTCTCCATCAGTGAGAAAGATCTAAATGTGGTAGGATCGGAGGATAAGTAGAAATCACGATACGAAAAAAGGAAAAGAATGAAGAGAAATTGTTATGCGACCTCTCTTCATTTTTTTCTTTTTTTTTAAAACAAATGAACAATTGGACAATTGACAGGCATATGGTAAACAACTAGTATGGATGATCTTATCAGATTACTTGGTCCAGAAATTTGTGCAAGCCTACATATCAAACCATTGTCGCATATCAAACCATTGTCGCATATTAACACTGGTGAAACATGTTCCGAATGTCTATGCCCGATGGAAATGCAAGGAACGGAATTCATATGTACCGCCTGTGGTCTTATTTCCGAGACTGAATCATGTGAAGAAACAACTACCAATCTTACTACTAGGTTACGCATAGTAGGGCCGGATAGCTTTAGGTATCAACATGATCTGGACCGCACAATCCCAAAGCAAAGCGATAACAAAGAATTGCAACTACGAACGATAATGCGAGAACTAAAGGCATACGACACTATTTATAAACAAAATTACGCCCTCTCGTTTCCCACAAATGTATTAGTAATCGTAGCCGATGCATTCATTCAAGTACAGAAAGTTTGTATCAAACGTAGCTATGCGAAACGAACTATTTTAGCCGCTATACTTTATCAAGCATGTATACAATGTGGGTTCGTTAGATCTAAAGGTGATGTCGCTCGTTTTATGCAACTAAACAATAAAAGCATATGTCGTGGAAATGTCTTTATACGTTCTCTACATGATGACGATAAGATCGATATAGATTTAAATACTGATCGAATAGCTCCTCACATTACAACGACTTTTGTTAAACTCGACCCTCAAGGAGTACCTAAGAATGTCCAACAAATAGTCTATGAGATTGTTCATACGGCAATAGAAAACAATATAGGTACCAGCTCTATACTTCGAACTAAAGTCGTTGGAGCGAGTTACGAGGTACTACATCGTTCGGGATCTCGTATGTCTCTTATTGACGTTGTTAAACGGTGTGGTATACATAAGGGTTCGGTCGTGCGTTTTATCAATGAGTTGATTGCTTACCATTCACGCTTTAAACCTATTTATGATAAACACGAACTAAATAGTAGTTGAACGATAACTGTCTAGTAAGAATTCTAGTCGAAAACGAAGGTCTGTTTCATATGCAAATTCCCGTTGTTTTGTCACGTACTATCGTTTCATCGGTCAAGGGGGCTAAATGTATAAATTCCTAAGTTCCCCCTAAAATTCCTGAGCGACCCAGAAATGCCTTAGCGCCCCAATTTACTTTGAACGAGTAGAATCGGGGCGCAAAGGCATGCAAAATTTTTTGGCGACCCGAATTCTAGACTGAATTTTGCGTACGACTTAGAAACTTTTATTTCGCTAAGTTGACAACCGCCCACGCGGTGTCTCGAAATTTGAATACGAACCAGACATACTAATTAAACGCCAAGTTGACAACTGCCCACGCGGTGTCTCGAAATTTGAATACGAACCAGACATACTAATTAAATACAGCTGCTCTTATCAAAGTGGAAATATCGCCCATGCGATGTTTTCTCATATGAGATGTTAATTTTTATACCAATTTTGCTCTCATTTCTTCTAACATTTTTTGTTTGATTTCGGAGCGAATTTGTTCTACATTTTTTTCGCTTATTTGTCCTGGAGTCTTTCGGCGAATTTCAGACCTCATAATCTCGTATTTATCTGCTTCAGCGAGGATGAGACCGTATTCAGAGTCAGATATATTTTCATCGCGTAGAGCCTTCGATACTAGATCACGAATCGTATTAATTTTCGCTTTAGCTAACATAGTTGTTTTCTCATGTTTAGATACTTTTATTCCTAATTTTTTAGCTCCAATGGTCGTAGATGCTGAAATTAATCCACACAAGCCACCAATAACACCTAATGGTAAACCAATCACTATTCCGAGGCCAGTTAAAGCTATTCCCAATCCAGACCCAGATAAAATCACAGATAGACCTCCTGTTACCACGGCAATACCATGAACTATTCCTTGAGAACGCGCTTATTTCTTACGTACGCCTTCGTAGTGTTTCTCTTGAATTTCGATATCCGAAAGCGTATCTCGGATTGTTTGTAGTCGAAAATTCTTGCCAGTGAGCGATGGATAGATTTTTGGTGCCGATGGAAAAAGTGGTTGAATTGAATCGCCGTCCATCGTATATGTGATATACGTATGATTTACTCAAGCTTCAATACGAAACGTATAGGCTGCTTGTTGAAGTCTATGAGATTGCCTTTCTCATTGCAAACTGTGAGGTGAATGTAGTTCCGCATCGTTCCTAGGGCTCGAATGGGTATGAGGGTTGGTGGAAAGTAAGTTGTTTCACCAAAAACGTGTGATGTCGTTTTAAAAGTATGTAGGATTTTAGATGGCTTCCCATCAAGAAGTGAGAAATCTGAATCCACCACATCACAGTAGATAGATATGTGGCACCAGGACGTATTTTCCTTTATTGATAGTCACATAATCTGTCACATCTTCATTTACTTCGATACCAAACAAATCGCAGACATTCTTAGTGAATTGGATTGGTTTCTTGACCTTCATAAGCCAATATTTCCTAAATGGATAGTCTATGAATTCCAAGTAACCAGCCTCAACTGCGGGATCTAAGTAGGTTATCAAATTTTCTATCTTATAATGTCCCGCCTTAATTTCGTATGGAAACGTCAAACTATTGGGGGTAATCCACTTAAAGCCCCCTTTCTCAGCTAGGTTCCACCAATTTTGACTAATAGTGACCTCAACTAGCGAAATATTATTGATAAGAATGGGGTTATCGAAGTAGACAGTATGGTCAGACGAGGTGGTGGTGACATTTAAGATAACCATTATATATTAAAGGTATAAACTATGTATATGTATAGCTTCAATAGTTACTATGCCTTTCGTCGTGCCAGACGAAGACGACGGTCTATCTGCAGAGGACATAGCAGAGATTGCTAGGGGTGGACCAAGACTATCGAAATCTGAGCAGACTGCTCTAATTGCCGATGAAAATAAGAGGATCTCAAAACTGAATACCGATCTATTGGTGAAGTTTAATAAACAATACCCACATGCGGATTTCCATCAGTTCTATGCATCCACGAGCATACATGATTCAGGTAAATATTCGACGAGTATTTGGTTTCGATATGGGAATCATAGCTATGCGGTATATGGTGATGATATCTCCAAACTACCTGCTACAATTCAAAAACGCATCGATAAAGCGTTGTGGGGGGTGGTTGATGGTTTCCCATCTACGTTAACACTAGATAAAAGCGTGAAATATCCCATCGCAGCAGTTCCTTTTCACGAAAAAGCACAAGATATCGATCTCATTAATCTATGGATATACGTCACGCCTACGAAAAAGTTCAAAGCAGGTGTACCCAACATATTCAAGGAGACCGTTATAAAGCATATGACAGCAAATGAGTCCTACCATTGGTTACATGGTCCGGATTTCAAATATTGGCCTCAACAATTGAATTTCGCAACGTGGTGTGCGACTTCTGGATGTGGAGTGTCATTGTTTGATCCTATTTTCAAAACGTATCCTCCTATTGTTCAAGGACTACTACGATTTCACGTTTATTTCACAATACGAAGAATTCTACATGAACTTGGTGGTGCTCATGGAGTTCCTCTACCTGGTGACTCTGCTTTCAAGCAAATGGATAACCTCTATAGCAAATCAGCTCTTGAGAAATTATGCATCGAATTTGGTATATCTCGAACACCAGATTTCCGATGGCACGGAGGTAGGAATAACGGATTAGGAGATGTATTCCTTTTGTACGATGATGGTTTCAAAAACGTCCACGTAATCAGAGGTTACGATAAAGAAGCAGATAATTGGCCAAATCACAATAATTTATTTGCAGACCAAGGAGGTAAGGAGGATCAGGGCGATCTTGTGGCATTCATTCGGAACGATGAACATGAAGGAAAACAATACAATTGGTTTACACCACCAACCGGTAAGGGATTAACAAATGCTGGATTAGGTAGATTGAATCGATCAGTTGAAGCTTTTGGATATTGCGTTCTAGCTGCTCAAAATGATCTTAACCAATCCATCGTAGATAGTTTCAATGTCAAAGAAAAATTTAAGAGATTGGTCGAAGACGCTATTCTCGAAAACGGTTTAGTGGTAAGCTATAAAAACTATCTTACAGCTATACTACACACACATAAGAGATTAGACCTAGCAATAGCCATAGGGGTACGATTACTACCAAGCAATCTTGAGTACTACCTCAGCAAGAAGGATGGTTATAAAAATCCAATCCCGAACGCCACAGAAGGTATGGCGTTAGGGAAAAACGATATTAATGCAGATGTTCTCGAAACCAAATACCCACCAGATATGAAAGGGAAGAAACAAAAGAAACAATTACCACATCAAGTTCCACAACAATTACCACAACAAGTTCCACAACGAGTTTCACATATAGTATCTTACCGAATCCTACTCCACAGCATGAGATCAATCTAGCGATAGTATCTATTGCAGGAGCTGGAATTGCATGGGCGTTATTTCGTTAACGTCGTTTGTATTGCTCTATTATGATCACCACTATTGCTACGATGAATAACCAAACGTTCTCTGCTAATACTCCTAGAGCTTTACCAGCCATAGTAAATATGAAATTCGCAATTGATCCAATCATTCCAGGTAGTATCTGTCCAAGTTTCTTTCCCATTTCCTTTAACAACTCACCCACCGTTTTCAATCCCTTCTTTACTGTATCTCCCACTTTGTCGATACCATCTTTTACTGGTTTCGGTACGGATTTCGATAACTGGGAAACTAATACGCTAACGATAGCACCAATAGCAGTTACCACCGCAAGAACGGTCATTCCATACTTTCTGAAAATGTATTTAACCCTTTCACGTAGCGATATACGTTCTAGTATGGCTTCTTCTTGACGTTCAAGTAATTCTCTTGTCTTATGGATGGATACTAATTCTGTCTTAGCTTTTTCTTTCTGAGCGTCGGTCGATTCGGAGTCTTCGAGAATAGATTCGTTATTTGCTTCCCGATCAGCGAGTTGTCGTTCTGCAAATATTACTTCATTGGCGGCCGCTTCATTATTTGGACCTAAAGCAGCTTTGAGAGCTTTCCTCATCTGCACACGTAATTTCATATCTTTCTCATCACCGACAAATAGACGTGTAAATAGTGCTTTGCTTCCAAGTTCGCGAACGTTGAGTCGTCCGTCTATTAAGGAGATTTCGATATTATATCGAACACCAGCATCCGGATATTGCCCTTTTACTATGTTAACTAGCATTTCTTTTGCTGAATCTGATATGGTTTGTTCGAATGTGAATCCTCGAAGTGGGTCGCCTCCTATAGCGTAGTCATGCAAATTATCCATGGTAATTGTCTCACTACCCCCAGCTTCTTCCTTGATACGTGAAGTAATTGTGCATAATCGGCGGTAAATAGAAGCCATTGGTCATCAATTTTCACTTGAACAGTACACTTTCCTGAAGCTGAGAACGCGAGGGTCTTGTCTCTTATATTCTTGTGTTGACATATGAATGGATCGAAATCTACCAATCACAACCCACGGACGTGACCTTTTGAAGCCATGAAAGTTACCTTCTGTTGATTACATCTATTTCCCGAGACGTCCGCTAAAATGATAGACATTTGGTCACGTTTTCACGTGGCATGTAGTTCTCGTCTTTCTTCGGTGAAAATATGGAGAACGTTTGTCTATGTGGAAGGGCAGCAAAATACCAATGTATACGATGTGAGACAACCGTTTGTGTCTTGTGTGCTCCCGAAATTCAGAATACTGAAGATGAGCCAGAATATAAGCCCATGAGTAAGGTTGGAATTTGTAACCAATGCAACAATACCGCCATTGCCGGCTGTCGTGTTGAGACCGATGATGAATCAGTGTTAGAGGATATGGAGGCTTCCAACGAAACCAGGCCAGTTCAGTTTGAAACAGAAAATGAGCAAAGTTCAACCGGCGCAGTCTCCGGAGCCCTAAAGACAACGACGAACAGTAGCAGCGAAGGTACTGATATCAAGGAACAAAAACTCGAGTTCATAGATCTCTACAAGAAACACAAGAACAAGGCAAAGGCCGCTAGAGAGTTTAAAGCTCGCTATAAGTTCGAAGTGAAAGCTAGCACATATAATCCATGGATCAACCAAGAACATAAACTTAGAAATTCAAATTACAAATCGAAAAAGGCAGGAGCTGGTCGGCATGCAGCTTTTCCGGACGTGGAGAAGAGATTATTTGAGGAATTCCAGGAACTACGTGGGAAAGGTGTCAAGGTTAAGGAATGTACGTGATTCCGAAGTCGATGCAAACAGTTAATGGCGGAGCTGCATCCAGGAGAGTAGTATAGTAACTAGCGGTTCTGGCGCACATTCCTGAAATTCCTCAAATTCCTAAGACCAATTAGTAAAATTGTTGCATTTTCGTTTTTTTTTTTCATCTAATGGACTATCCTCACTTCGTTCGGGGTCCATTAGATGAAAAAAAAAACGAAAAATGCAACAATTTTACTAATTGGTCTTAGGAATTTGAGGAATTTCAGGAATGTGCGCCAAAACACGCTAGTTAGTATACTACTATAGTTCATTTATTGTATTTATACATTATATTAAATGATCGGTTTCTACAGCTTTTTTCCGGATTGGAGCAGTTTTGTTGTACTATTTTTTTCATCGTATTTTTTACATTTTAACACCTATTAAAGGAATGATTAGTTTACAGTATATCCATCCATGGTACTAACATACATTCTCTACTTCACGATATTAACGTATGCTGTTATCTTAGTACGTATTAATACCACACAGATTAGACAAGTGCGTATAATTGAAGAACTTCAACGTAGACGTCACAACTAAGATATCAATTAGACACATAACATACATAGGTATATTGCACGATGATTGAGACAAGAACTTGTGATTGGTTGATGCGAGGAAAGACCACGAAATGTATAAGGAAGTGTTCAAAGATGTTAGAGTATTGCTCTCAACATAACTTCCAGATAGGAAGAGGATGTGCTATATTCGTTCCATGTTTGACGTGTGGTCGAGGCTGTCGTACTAGTCACGAACTTTGTGCAAAATGTGGTGCACCTCAACGCCGTACCATTCGCAATAAGAAGAACCTTGATAAGAAACGAGCTAACGAGTCGGTGAATATCACGTGTTCAAACGTAGTAGAATCGGAGAAAGATCTAAATGTAGTGGAATCGGAAAAAGATCAAAATGTGGTGGACATTCACGATCTCGATAATGCATTGGATGACCTCTCCATCAGTGAGAAAGATCTAAATGTGGTAGGATCGGAGGATAAGTAGAAATCACGATACGAAAAAAGGAAAAGAATGAAGAGAAATTGTTATGCGACCTCTCTTCATTTTTTTCTTTTTTTTTAAAACAAATGAACAATTGGACAATTGACAGGCATATGGTAAACAACTAGTATGGATGATCTTATCAGATTACTTGGTCCAGAAATTTGTGCAAGCCTACATATCAAACCATTGTCGCATATCAAACCATTGTCGCATATTAACACTGGTGAAACATGTTCCGAATGTCTATGCCCGATGGAAATGCAAGGAACGGAATTCATATGTACCGCCTGTGGTCTTATTTCCGAGACTGAATCATGTGAAGAAACAACTACCAATCTTACTACTAGGTTACGCATAGTAGGGCCGGATAGCTTTAGGTATCAACATGATCTGGACCGCACAATCCCAAAGCAAAGCGATAACAAAGAATTGCAACTACGAACGATAATGCGAGAACTAAAGGCATACGACACTATTTATAAACAAAATTACGCCCTCTCGTTTCCCACAAATGTATTAGTAATCGTAGCCGATGCATTCATTCAAGTACAGAAAGTTTGTATCAAACGTAGCTATGCGAAACGAACTATTTTAGCCGCTATACTTTATCAAGCATGTATACAATGTGGGTTCGTTAGATCTAAAGGTGATGTCGCTCGTTTTATGCAACTAAACAATAAAAGCATATGTCGTGGAAATGTCTTTATACGTTCTCTACATGATGACGATAAGATCGATATAGATTTAAATACTGATCGAATAGCTCCTCACATTACAACGACTTTTGTTAAACTCGACCCTCAAGGAGTACCTAAGAATGTCCAACAAATAGTCTATGAGATTGTTCATACGGCAATAGAAAACAATATAGGTACCAGCTCTATACTTCGAACTAAAGTCGTTGGAGCGAGTTACGAGGTACTACATCGTTCGGGATCTCGTATGTCTCTTATTGACGTTGTTAAACGGTGTGGTATACATAAGGGTTCGGTCGTGCGTTTTATCAATGAGTTGATTGCTTACCATTCACGCTTTAAACCTATTTATGATAAACACGAACTAAATAGTAGTTGAACGATAACTGTCTAGTAAGAATTCTAGTCGAAAACGAAGGTCTGTTTCATATGCAAATTCCCGTTGTTTTGTCACGTACTATCGTTTCATCGGTCAAGGGGGCTAAATGTATAAATTCCTAAGTTCCCCCTAAAATTCCTGAGCGACCCAGAAATGCCTTAGCGCCCCAATTTACTTTGAACGAGTAGAATCGGGGCGCAAAGGCATGCAAAATTTTTTGGCGACCCGAATTCTAGACTGAATTTTGCGTACGACTTAGAAACTTTTATTTCGCTAAGTTGACAACCGCCCACGCGGTGTCTCGAAATTTGAATACGAACCAGACATACTAATTAAACGCCAAGTTGACAACTGCCCACGCGGTGTCTCGAAATTTGAATACGAACCAGACATACTAATTAAATACAGCTGCTCTTATCAAAGTGGAAATATCGCCCATGCGATGTTTTCTCATATGAGATGTTAATTTTTATACCAATTTTGCTCTCATTTCTTCTAACATTTTTTGTTTGATTTCGGAGCGAATTTGTTCTACATTTTTTTCGCTTATTTGTCCTGGAGTCTTTCGGCGAATTTCAGACCTCATAATCTCGTATTTATCTGCTTCAGCGAGGATGAGACCGTATTCAGAGTCAGATATATTTTCATCGCGTAGAGCCTTCGATACTAGATCACGAATCGTATTAATTTTCGCTTTAGCTAACATAGTTGTTTTCTCATGTTTAGATACTTTTATTCCTAATTTTTTAGCTCCAATGGTCGTAGATGCTGAAATTAATCCACACAAGCCACCAATAACACCTAATGGTAAACCAATCACTATTCCGAGGCCAGTTAAAGCTATTCCCAATCCAGACCCAGATAAAATCACAGATAGACCTCCTGTTACCACGGCAATACCATGAACTATTCCTTGAGAACGCGCTTATTTCTTACGTACGCCTTCGTAGTGTTTCTCTTGAATTTCGATATCCGAAAGCGTATCTCGGATTGTTTGTAGTCGAAAATTCTTGCCAGTGAGCGATGGATAGATTTTTGGTGCCGATGGAAAAAGTGGTTGAATTGAATCGCCGTCCATCGTATATGTGATATACGTATGATTTACTCAAGCTTCAATACGAAACGTATAGGCTGCTTGTTGAAGTCTATGAGATTGCCTTTCTCATTGCAAACTGTGAGGTGAATGTAGTTCCGCATCGTTCCTAGGGCTCGAATGGGTATGAGGGTTGGTGGAAAGTAAGTTGTTTCACCAAAAACGTGTGATGTCGTTTTAAAAGTATGTAGGATTTTAGATGGCTTCCCATCAAGAAGTGAGAAATCTGAATCCACCACATCACAGTAGATAGATATGTGGCACCAGGACGTATTTTCCTTTATTGATAGTCACATAATCTGTCACATCTTCATTTACTTCGATACCAAACAAATCGCAGACATTCTTAGTGAATTGGATTGGTTTCTTGACCTTCATAAGCCAATATTTCCTAAATGGATAGTCTATGAATTCCAAGTAACCAGCCTCAACTGCGGGATCTAAGTAGGTTATCAAATTTTCTATCTTATAATGTCCCGCCTTAATTTCGTATGGAAACGTCAAACTATTGGGGGTAATCCACTTAAAGCCCCCTTTCTCAGCTAGGTTCCACCAATTTTGACTAATAGTGACCTCAACTAGCGAAATATTATTGATAAGAATGGGGTTATCGAAGTAGACAGTATGGTCAGACGAGGTGGTGGTGACATTTAAGATAACCATTATATATTAAAGGTATAAACTATGTATATGTATAGCTTCAATAGTTACTATGCCTTTCGTCGTGCCAGACGAAGACGACGGTCTATCTGCAGAGGACATAGCAGAGATTGCTAGGGGTGGACCAAGACTATCGAAATCTGAGCAGACTGCTCTAATTGCCGATGAAAATAAGAGGATCTCAAAACTGAATACCGATCTATTGGTGAAGTTTAATAAACAATACCCACATGCGGATTTCCATCAGTTCTATGCATCCACGAGCATACATGATTCAGGTAAATATTCGACGAGTATTTGGTTTCGATATGGGAATCATAGCTATGCGGTATATGGTGATGATATCTCCAAACTACCTGCTACAATTCAAAAACGCATCGATAAAGCGTTGTGGGGGGTGGTTGATGGTTTCCCATCTACGTTAACACTAGATAAAAGCGTGAAATATCCCATCGCAGCAGTTCCTTTTCACGAAAAAGCACAAGATATCGATCTCATTAATCTATGGATATACGTCACGCCTACGAAAAAGTTCAAAGCAGGTGTACCCAACATATTCAAGGAGACCGTTATAAAGCATATGACAGCAAATGAGTCCTACCATTGGTTACATGGTCCGGATTTCAAATATTGGCCTCAACAATTGAATTTCGCAACGTGGTGTGCGACTTCTGGATGTGGAGTGTCATTGTTTGATCCTATTTTCAAAACGTATCCTCCTATTGTTCAAGGACTACTACGATTTCACGTTTATTTCACAATACGAAGAATTCTACATGAACTTGGTGGTGCTCATGGAGTTCCTCTACCTGGTGACTCTGCTTTCAAGCAAATGGATAACCTCTATAGCAAATCAGCTCTTGAGAAATTATGCATCGAATTTGGTATATCTCGAACACCAGATTTCCGATGGCACGGAGGTAGGAATAACGGATTAGGAGATGTATTCCTTTTGTACGATGATGGTTTCAAAAACGTCCACGTAATCAGAGGTTACGATAAAGAAGCAGATAATTGGCCAAATCACAATAATTTATTTGCAGACCAAGGAGGTAAGGAGGATCAGGGCGATCTTGTGGCATTCATTCGGAACGATGAACATGAAGGAAAACAATACAATTGGTTTACACCACCAACCGGTAAGGGATTAACAAATGCTGGATTAGGTAGATTGAATCGATCAGTTGAAGCTTTTGGATATTGCGTTCTAGCTGCTCAAAATGATCTTAACCAATCCATCGTAGATAGTTTCAATGTCAAAGAAAAATTTAAGAGATTGGTCGAAGACGCTATTCTCGAAAACGGTTTAGTGGTAAGCTATAAAAACTATCTTACAGCTATACTACACACACATAAGAGATTAGACCTAGCAATAGCCATAGGGGTACGATTACTACCAAGCAATCTTGAGTACTACCTCAGCAAGAAGGATGGTTATAAAAATCCAATCCCGAACGCCACAGAAGGTATGGCGTTAGGGAAAAACGATATTAATGCAGATGTTCTCGAAACCAAATACCCACCAGATATGAAAGGGAAGAAACAAAAGAAACAATTACCACATCAAGTTCCACAACAATTACCACAACAAGTTCCACAACGAGTTTCACATATAGTATCTTACCGAATCCTACTCCACAGCATGAGATCAATCTAGCGATAGTATCTATTGCAGGAGCTGGAATTGCATGGGCGTTATTTCGTTAACGTCGTTTGTATTGCTCTATTATGATCACCACTATTGCTACGATGAATAACCAAACGTTCTCTGCTAATACTCCTAGAGCTTTACCAGCCATAGTAAATATGAAATTCGCAATTGATCCAATCATTCCAGGTAGTATCTGTCCAAGTTTCTTTCCCATTTCCTTTAACAACTCACCCACCGTTTTCAATCCCTTCTTTACTGTATCTCCCACTTTGTCGATACCATCTTTTACTGGTTTCGGTACGGATTTCGATAACTGGGAAACTAATACGCTAACGATAGCACCAATAGCAGTTACCACCGCAAGAACGGTCATTCCATACTTTCTGAAAATGTATTTAACCCTTTCACGTAGCGATATACGTTCTAGTATGGCTTCTTCTTGACGTTCAAGTAATTCTCTTGTCTTATGGATGGATACTAATTCTGTCTTAGCTTTTTCTTTCTGAGCGTCGGTCGATTCGGAGTCTTCGAGAATAGATTCGTTATTTGCTTCCCGATCAGCGAGTTGTCGTTCTGCAAATATTACTTCATTGGCGGCCGCTTCATTATTTGGACCTAAAGCAGCTTTGAGAGCTTTCCTCATCTGCACACGTAATTTCATATCTTTCTCATCACCGACAAATAGACGTGTAAATAGTGCTTTGCTTCCAAGTTCGCGAACGTTGAGTCGTCCGTCTATTAAGGAGATTTCGATATTATATCGAACACCAGCATCCGGATATTGCCCTTTTACTATGTTAACTAGCATTTCTTTTGCTGAATCTGATATGGTTTGTTCGAATGTGAATCCTCGAAGTGGGTCGCCTCCTATAGCGTAGTCATGCAAATTATCCATGGTAATTGTCTCACTACCCCCAGCTTCTTCTTGATTGTCACTCAATAAGTAAGCCATGTATCTTTCATTTGCTTCTCGTTGTCGGTCTTCTTCATCTCGTTGTCGTCGGTTTTCTTCATCTCGTTGTTGTTCTTCGTATCTGTCGGTACTATCCTCAGGTCTCACATCAACGTCGGCCCTATCTTCCATATTGAACATAACTATATATCTTGGTATATTCAACATGATATCGTCGAAGTTAATTCCTAAGGAAGCACTAAGAGTGCAACTCGCACTCAAAGCTCAACGAACCTTATATAGAAAAACTTTCACTCCATCATCTGCTAATCCAGGTGAGACGCTCTATGTGGAAGTTCCAACGATGGGAGAAGATATCGTATTAGTACCTGGTAGTTTAGCATTATTGGGTGATATCGTATTGTCTGGTGGACATGCTAATAATCGAGTCGTTGCAAATGTTGGACGTTGCTTAGTTATACATCGAGTTTGTAAGATAGGAGCTGAAATAGTAGAAGACATTGCTCGATCGGATCTATTACAAACATATTCCGATATCTATCTATCTACACAAGAGAGAGAATCGAGAGTACAACAAGGTATCCAATCAGATAACACAAATAAGCTACGATCTAAGGCTGGTGATGCAGGTACTTCAGATGTTGGTGAGAATGCATTGTTAGCTGCATATGGTTCAAAATATAGAATTCCGTTAGACGTTGATATTCTTACACAACATGGAGTTCTATATCCACATGCATTAGAAGACACTATTTCATTCGAATTAACTCTAGCCCACTCTATCGATATAATCGTTGGATCAGATTCGACAAAGATAGGTACGTACAAGCTTACCAACATCCAGTTAGAATACGAAGCAATCAAGAATGAAACGCTAGCTAGGAAAGCATTTCGCGCATATGAAAATGGTACTGCATTCCTATACGATCACGCAGTTCACTTCAAGTTAGTACCTATCGCTAAGGCATCAGATACTTTGATATCTCAGAATATAAATGTTCCACGACGATCATTCGCTGGATTACTCTTTCTATTCGTAGATCCTCACACCGCCGGTTCACGAGATAGCGAAGCATTCGTAAATCTATTTGGGTACTATCCCAACAATTAACGAGTATATGTAAACCTTTTCGTGAGAACGTAGCTATCGTAGTAGCATTTCGCATCGCAAGCGCACCGGGATTAAAGGATCTATTCGATGACTACGGCGCTAGCATATCCTTAGATGATAAGAAGCTATTCATTTCAGAACTTGAGACTAAGTTTGCTTGCATATGTTTCTGTTTGCGACATCCTTTTGCAGTAGTGTTAGAGATACCCGCACCTATAACATATTATCATGGATGAATACGTCAAAGAACTGGAAGGTGAGGATTTAACAGGTCCACCAACCAAATTGGAATTTCCAATCGAATTGGAGGATATCGAAGAATGGCGGGAAGAACTTAAGTCCTTAGCTGTATTGGGTAAAACGAAAGAATGTCTAGGACAGAATTTCTCCCTAACAGATATAACTAAACTATCTGAGAAGGACGTAAAACGTTTACATAGTAGATACCAGGCCGTAGTAGCAAATCAAATAACAGTACACTTAGTAGATGGTGTACTACGTCAAGTTACTCGCGCAGTCTCATACGTAGCTACACTAGACAACCAACAAGCACTGTTTAAGGATCTACAAGAAAACCAATTAGCCCGCCATCAGATATCTATGGCGGCTGGTCGATTAGCACTTAAACACGGTCGATTTGTAGCTCTAGCTAGTGTTTTGTTCAATGTAGCTGATCACATAGTCATTCCTGGTACACCTATTGAACCTTCGCAAGTAACTACTATATCGAATCAAGATGGAGGAACAGACGGATCAGATAACTGCGGAGACTCAAAAGAGAGAGATTACATGTGAAAGTGAATTACCTAAAGAAATCAATGTAGATGAAAGTTGGACTACGAACATATCTACTATAGCAGTTATTGGTATGGGCGCTGTATTGTTTGGCGCATGCTATCAAATAACAGGATGCTTAGTAAATGGTGCACTACGTCTAGCTACTCGCGCAGTCGCATACGTAGTTCCACTAGATGACCAACAAGCACTGGTTAAGGATCTACAAGAAGACCAACTAGTCCGCAATGAGATATATACTGCGGCTGGTCTATTAGCACTTAAGCAGTTCGATTCGTGGCTCTAGCTAGTGCTTCGTTCCATGTAGCTAATCACATAGTCGTTCCTAGTACTCCTATTAAACATTCGCAAGTAACTACTATAGCGAATCAAGATGGAGGAACAGACGGATCAGATAACTGCGAATCCACCGAAAACAACACCAACTAAAGTAAAAGATCCAAAGAGGGTTGCTGCTGGGAAAGCATTAGCACTAAGTAATAAACTTGCTAGAGAGGCTCAAAAGAGAGAGATTTCGCGTGAAAGTGAATTATCTAAAGAAACCGACGTAGATGAAAGTTGGACTAGAAACGTATCTACTAATACTACTATCGCAGTTATTGGTACGGGTGCTGCATTGTTTGGCGCATACTATCAATACAAAAGATACAGAGACGACACTTCTAAGAACATTAGTCCTATACGACCCGCGAGTCCGATAAAGACTACGGTACCAGATATGGAGTAACAATTAAAGACTAGAGATATACGATATATATTAGGATGGATAAGGAATTGATGAAAACAGCGACCGATGCTGCTATGATAACTGGAATAGCTACTGGTATTGGTTGGATCGTAAAAAAGGCTACCAAGGAATCTATGCTTAGTGATCCTTCTATTTCTATCATAAATTACGTGAAGTGGACTGCTGTAATAGCTGGTAGCATATATGCAAAACAATATCTCGAGAAACAAAAGATCGTACCATAATGGCGACGTTAGCAGCTATTGGAATGTCTATTTTCGGAGCAGTTTTGAATGCAACGGCATTTACTGGTGGTGGAGTGCTTGCTAAGATGTTTGGTGGGAAAGATGAAACTGCTAATATAGAACGAGAGAGACATGATAGGGAAATGGAAAAATTCGATGCTGATAGGGAGGCTTATATCGAAGAACGTCAAAAATTGTCCGATTGGACGCATAAACAGGAAGTTGCTGAACGCGATTCTCATAATAATCAACTTGATAGTAACCGAGCTTTCATACAATCCGATAAGTTACGTCAGGCACTGAAACGACTCGAAGCAATGAAAGAACCTCGTTTCTCTGACTACTATCAACCATCTAACGCACAGAAAACTAGTGAGTTGATCTATGTTGGTGGTGGAATGCTAGTCGCTGGATACGCTATTAGTCGATATGCCTTTTAAAAAACGAGAATTTTTACGATCGATGAGATACTAAAAAAGAAAAAAAGAATAAGAACTAGTTGGTTAGATAAGTTCTTATTCCTTTTTTTCTTTCTTTTTTCTTCTTGTTGAAGGTTAGAATACATAGATATATAATGGATGCTAAACTTGCGAATATCTTCTATGGTCCTATGGGCTATTGGAAAGGTTATGCTGCAATTGGTAAGTTATCGGTGGCTGCAAAGGTATCGGAAGATGTAGCTAAGGGTTGGTTAGAGAAACAAGCCATGTGGCAAATATATCTATCACCACCACACTATATTCCACGACCACATTGGACTGTATCGAAACCTAATGAAGTTCATCAAGCTGATTTGATCTTTCTACCTCACGATCGACCTGGACGTGGAAGGAAACTATATAAGTATGCTTTAGTGGTAATCGATGTAGCTTCTAGATATAAAGAGGCTGAACCTTTAGCATCGAAAGATAGTGGTGAAGTGTCTGCAGCATTTGATCGAATCTACAAACGTAGTCCACTAGAATGGCCAAAAACATTGCAAGTTGATCCTGGTAGAGAATTCATGGGACGTATGTCTGAAACATTAGAACTACATGGTACGAAAGTTCAACGAGGTGAAGCCGGTCATCATAGGGCACAAAGTTTTGTCGAACGAGCAAATAGAACGATAGCTGAAAGATTATTTGGATATCAATATGCAAAAGAGATGGTACTTACATCTGAAGGATCGGATGCGCGTAGTAGAGAATGGGTATTGAGGCTTCCTGATGTTATCAAGGCTATGAACAATGAAGTTACTCGACTAACAGGTAAGGAACCTTCAAATTCTATAGAGGCACAACAAGTAAACATAAAGACTCCTACATATTCTCGAATTATTGGATTGAAAGAAAAGCGACTACCATTCGATGTTTTAGTTCGATATCTATACTCACCGGGAGAATTGGAAGGTGGAGTAAAACGAGCAACTGATCCTGTATGGAGTTTACAGACATATTATATTTCTCGAAGTGTGGTATCATCAAATCAACCTGTTCTATACTATTTAGGAAAAGATGCACCAAAGCGAGGGTTCGTTCGTGAAGAGATACAAGTGATACCACCAGATACAGAACTACCACCAAAAGGTATTCTAAGATAGAAGCAAGTCACGAATAAAGTCGTCCATATCTTCATCCTCTGTAATGACGTTTTTACGATTGTAGGATAGTGTATCGATTGCGTTCGATATTATATTGCTAATAAAATCGGCTACTTCTTCATTATCTGGAAAAAAGTCTCCATGACCGTAGGCTATTGTATCTATTCCGTTTGCTAAAATACATCTCTTACTATCGAATGGTGATAGAGATACTTTGTTCATATGTATACCATACATCTTATGACCTTCACTTCGAAGCATATTCATTCCATGTTTGAATACTTTCTTATCCATCAAGCACTCTTTATATTGTTCATGACGAATACGATGTTTCACTACTGCCTTCTTGGTACCTTTAGCTTTACGAATCTCATCGCCATCTACTCTCAATATAGAATAGAGCTTAGATCGTAGTCCAACATATTCGACTATAGGAATACCTCCACATTCATCTTTCATTTTACCAAGTACTTTCTTGTTGTTGATACTATACAGCGGATGGTCTTTGCTGTAGTTACTAGTATCATATAGATGTTTATGAATTGCCATATCTGCATAGATATCTTCAGTTTTAAAGTGTAGTAATAGACTGTCGGTATCGGTATAAAGTAGATTACATCGTTGCCCATATTGCTTCTTGATCTCGTTGTAGTAGAAGTCATACATCAGATGCTTTGATAGATCTAGAATTGACATTCCAACATATATGGGGCGGTTCAGCAATAGCTTACTTTTGTAGTTATGTACCGCGGCAAGATCATCATCAAAAATTGTGGATCGAGCATAACTAGGTTTATTCAATAGACGTTGTAGTTTGTTTCCTTCTGATGCACGCACTAATTGGATATCTACACGCTTACGTAGATTCTCCATCGTTTTTCCAAATACGCTATTGTTCATCAATTTGTATAGATCCTGCTTGAAGGTGCTCTTCGCTTGTTTTCGTAACTCAGTATTCATTTGTATATATGGTTCCATCCATGGTGATTGGTCAAACCGTAGTGCCTTATGGATCTTTATCAAACGCATACCAAGAGATAGATACAATTGTAGGTTACGGTAGTGGAGCACATATCGTTCTTTGTTATATAGATTAGGTACAAGTTTTTCTACTTTCAAAGATCCATTACCTTTATATAGTTCCTCAAATAGATCGGTCTGATACTCTGAGAACAAATCTTTATTCACCTGAATTCTCTCGGGAGCTAGTGGATAGTCGTTGTGCGTATCGTGAAGTTCTCGAGGATATTCGAGATCAACTTCAAGGATATAACCCTTATCTGAATCTATTGCGTGATTGGTTATTTGTTCTTCTGTTGGTGTATACCACTCAAATCCTCCTGTTGGTAAATATTGGCTCATGGCCCATCCATATAAGTTATTCGCGTCTAGATATAATATGTGGCTATTTGGTTTTTCTGGATCGAAATTCTGTACGTTTTTATTATTCGCTTTGGCATAACGTTGTGATACCATGGATATACCACCACGTAGACCTCTCTCGATGAATAGATACATGTCATAGTCAGTTAATAGTTCGAGTTTCACTCCAGTTATCTTTAATAAAGCGTCCCATGAAAGTCCTGGACTCGTATAATAATGTGCAGGATCTAATCCATAGTTTTGCATACATGTTGTACGAAAGTCCTCGAACACATCTGCTAGAAGAAGTACATCAGTTTGTAGATAAAGATCATGATAATCACCTAATGTCTTACAATCAAATACATTCCAAACTCTTATTGCATGTTCGTAATCTTCATCGGATATGTCCTCTAGAGTTAGTTTACTATAGAACGCATCTTTAGGTGGTAGAGAAGTCTCTGCAAATCTATCCCACGCATCCATGTACTCATATGGATATACTCCTTTACGAGTTAATAGATTGGCTTTCTCTTGATTAGATGTATATTTTACAATTTGTTGAAATGTGTCTGATTCTGAACTCGATACCAATGTACTAAGAGATGATGGTAGAAATTGAAAGCTATCAATGAATCGTAGGTTACCAAGTGAGAATGAAATATATTTCTCCATATTGTTTGGAATACAAGATATCTTACCTAATGTTATGGATATGGATTGCATTATTAGGTGAGCATCATATCCACGAAGATTATGGAATACGACTGGGATGGTAGGAAAAGCACGTAATTTTAGATTACAGGTATTGTGTGCGGCACCTCTAAACTCGCCTGTGATGTGGCAATGATCACGTACTTTATCACCAACCAATGGCTTCTGACAGATATGACAAATTGTTGCGCTATTATAAGCCTTATAGTTTTCCCATGACATGCATAGTGGTTTAGCTTTTTGGGCTTTGATCTTCGCCTCTTCCTCTTGCATACGTTGTAGAAAACGTTCGATAGTATCCCTACCTCTATATAGTACTGGTGGTTCACTATAACCATCAGAACGTACAACTATATAGCAAAATCCACATGGAATATGTTCTTCCGTTTTAAGCGTGTTGCTCTTCTTTGAGTCTTGAGCAAGTCCTTCGATCTTAGTGGTTAATGCCTCGAAATCTGCATAGATAACATAGGTTACTTTGAGCTGCTTGTGTATATTCTGGAATGAGACTTCGTTGTTCTTATTGGTAGGCATTTCAATGCGTATGGCTCTGTCATCGGTACCGTTACACTCTGTAATGTGCTTTGTAAGAAGAGCTTCATTGGAATATCCATGTAGACATCGTTCACAGAAGTGTTTCCTATGTTCGTACTTTGTCTGATCGAATAGGAGTTTGTTGAAGTCCTTTATCCAGCAATAGTGTTGTTTACCGCTCTTTGGGTCTTCTATTAGTAGTAGATGTATATACTTCGAAAAAGTCTTCTTTGAGATATGATATATGATTAAGCACTTTTCCTTTGGGTCCCATCCATATACATTAATAGAAATGTTGTTTTGCTTCTCCAAAAGTGGTATTTGTGAGATTGGTGTTGGTGAGTCCACCCCATTGGATTTCACCTTATCTATTTGATACTTCGATATCCTCTGAGGATCTTTCTTAACTGGAAACATTGCTGCGCATATCGACCAAAGTGCACAATGATCATCTTTGTTGTTTACATTGATCACAGCTTTCTTATTCGCTATTTCTTCAGGTAGTGGTAAATATGAACCTCCACGTAGTGGTTGATATTTAGCAATGTTTAACCATAGAATATTGACTCTATCTATGACCCAATTCGATCCACGACTGATCCACTTCTCAATTTGGTTGTGTATCTGAGCATGTGCATCTACTATTACACCACGGATCCCAGCATCATTGATCAAAACAGATTGTTTGCTATAAAAGGTAGCTGTCTCATATACGTAACCATCAGGTTTATCGAGTACGAAAGTTATGTTTAAAGCTAATTGGGCCTTAAAGGTATTGTGGTTTTGTAGTTCTTCCTTAAACTTTTCGGTAGTTTGTTTACGTACATCAGCAAGGAAAACGGCTGGATCCGCTCCCATAGGATTATCATCAGGAATATCCATATTCCATCCGCGTAAGTAGTTCTTTAAAGGACGTACTCGAACAAATGTTAGTGTATGCTCAGCCATGATATAATACCTTATTAACAACACTCCTCTAATAGGGTGTTAGAATACAATAAATTCACTATAAACCAAGTGTTCGAATAAATGTTAACATATGCAGTACCATGGATGGATATACTGTAAACTAATCATTCCTTTAATAGGTGTTAAAATGTAAAAATACAATTAAGAAAATAGTACAACGAAACTGCTCCAATCCGGAAAAAGCTGTAGAAACCGATCATTTAATATAATGTATAAATACAATAAATGAACTAAAGTAGTATACTAACTAGCGTGTTTTGGCGCACATTCCTGAAATTCCTCAAATTCCTAAGACCAATTTTACTAATTGGTCTTAGGAATTTGAGGAATTTCAGGAATGTGCGCCAGAACCGCTAGTTACTATACTACTAGGAGTGGAATTCAAAATGTCAAACCACTGGTTTGATCGCTTTAAATCACGCTATGATATCAGCTTGCGGCGCCCAACAAATGCTGCACAGAAACAGTCTGAAACACTGCGTACCTCTATTCAACAATTTCACAGATATCTCAGAAGAACGGCCACAGTTAAAGCAACTGAGCTGAAGGGTGTCCAAGAAGGCATTGTAGGTCCCTGGGAATTACGCGATATAGCGAATATGGATCAGACACCTCTGCAATTCTGCTTCAACACCAAGGGAGCTAATTATGCAGAAAAAGGAGAAAAGTCAGTATGGACTCGGACGACAGGTGAAGGCCATGATAAGAGACAGTGTACCGTGCAATTGATCATATTTGCCGATGGTGAGCCTCGCATCAAACCCTTGTTGATCTTTAGGGGCACAGGACAAAGAATTCCAGACAGAGAAAAGAGGCAGTATGATCCAAGAGTCGTGGTCAAGTTCCAAGAGAACGCGTGGTGCAACGAGGAAATGATGGTGTTCTGGCTCAGACATATGTGGAAGAAGCCAAACATGTTTGGTCAACCACGCGATTCTTACCTATGATGCGCATAGAGCTCAAACAACAGAGAGGGTAAAGACCATTCTGACGCAAGAGTGCCAGACGACATTGGGGCTTGTACCTCCGGGCGCAACGAGCAAGGTTCAACCACTCGATGTTACATTTAATGCGGAATTTAAGAAAAGTGTTGACAGACTAGCCACGGAACACTTGTCCGCAAATCCAGAGCGCTTTATGACGGGAAAAGTGACTGCTGGTGATCGGCGTGTGCTTTTCACGAAATGGGTGGGTACGGCATGGCAAGAGACCTCGCGCCGGCTGAAAGACACAGTTATCCGTTCATTTGTGAAATGTGGAATTTCACTACCCATTTCCGGTAGCAGGGACAGTGAAATAAATATCGATGGTTTACCGGACTACCGCATGGGTGAATCAGCCGATATAGAGGAGATCGAGTTCTTCACTGACTCAGAGGAGGAAAGCTAAACTGCTTCGATTGTTCTGCATGACGCACCGCTGCGTTTTAGTCTGTACCCCATACCGGTATCTCAGTATCATTTAATTGGAAGAAACACGTTCATGTTAATCGACGAAAACTATATAGAGTTTTCAATTTCAATTTGAAGAAACGTTCCTGTTGTTAATACGAAATTATACCGGTAGTTCTTACATCGCTACATCAGTGAACTGATGTCAAGGACGAATGGTGGCATAAAGCTTCCCCTTGTTGTAAATGAAAGTGCCTTATCGTGAACAATTTGTGACACTGCACGAACATATTATTGTACATTAAAATGTTGACTATTGATTGACAAATGAAAGGTATACGGCATACAATTAAAAAAAACTTGGTCTCGCTTTCGGGAGGTCGTTACTTTCGGGGGAGGTCGCTACTTTGGGGGGGTCGCTACTTTCGGGATTTACTAGCAGCCACAAAAAATTGACGTTACTTTCGGGGGGGTCGCTACTTTCGGGGGGTCGTTACTATCGGGGGGGGGGGGGGGGTCGCTACTTTGGGGGGGTCGCTACTTTCGGGATTTACTAGCAGCCACAAAAAATTGACGTTACTTTCGGGGGGGTCGCTACTTTCGGGGGGTCGTTACTATCGGAACTCTACGGTAATCTATCATTGTCAGCAAATTCCTCGTGGTGATTAGGGGTAGTAACGGTTATGCACTAGTCAAAGTAAACCCCCACCCCCCCCCCCCCCCCCCCAACCCGGGATAGGGTGGGGATTTTGCCTTACAGGGAAAGCAAAAAACAGAAAATGCCCCACCTATTGCGGCAATTGTGGACAGTAAATGCAGGCAAATGCCCAGGGGACAAATCACTAAAAATAAGTCATTTTTGTTTTACAAACTTCACACATTTTAGCTTGCAGTGGTCTGGATTGTGTCTTTTATTGCTCAATAGGGTCTTGATCTACATGTACTATAAATGAGATTGAACACAGAAGAAGCCAAACAACGTGACAGTATTGCTGAAATTCGTCCTGAACTATACACGGAAGTAGAACAGAGAAGTCTGCAGTGGCCTGGACTGTCTTCTATATAAATTGTACTTGTGAGACAACACAAAAGCCAAATGAGACAAAAGAACAAAGTCGAAGGTCAAATATATTATCGTGTCACGCAGTTCTGGTTCACTCACGCATAACATCCAAAATAAAATGCAAATTGTACAAAAAATTGCACAAGCACAAAAGACAACAAATTGGTGTATGGAATGTAAAACCATTCGCAAGCGATGACTCTTAAAAAAGCATGATATTTAAGCGAATGAAATCATACCTTCTTCGCATGCAGAGCCTCCATGTTTTCTGTGAACACAAAACTCGAGCCCAGTCTTCTATGAACAATTCCCCGCCACATTTTGCCCCACGTTGGCCCCACAGTTCCCCCACACTCCATAGTGGGGCATCAAATAACCGATTTTCCCCCACCCTCTGGGGCACTCTAGTGCATTAGGGTTTCGGTTAACGATTAACTGAGACGGGTTAGGTTTCGGTTCGAGCCGTCTTCGTGGAGCTGTATTTTTTTTATATAGTTGAGGGAAGCGTGACTTGTTTGCCTAAAGTTCTAATGGTGGTTTGTTCCCGCTTACATCTCCCTACAAATGCAATGCATTTCGGGATTGTGCCACTTCAAGGTGCCGTGACAGGCGACGTGACGTATAAAAGAACAGTATTATTATACCCACGGAGTTTGCTTTCAAACTGAATATAACATGGGGAAGGTAGCCCAACAGATCGTCTTCCTGTGCTTCGTGATAATTATAAATGCTGTTGGGACAACAGGTATGTATGTATAAGGTCATTTTTATCCGTTGAAGTTATTTTTCTAGACCAAAAAACACAAGTAATGATATATATGTCTGCCCTACGGTTTGCAACTTAAAAAATGTTTGCTTGCGTAGGCAAGCAAACAGAAAGCACGACAAGAATATTATTATTTAAAGATGCTTTTTCGCGTTCGGTAGGAAAACGAACCTTTTTATTTATTCGTACGGAAACTGAATTTATTAATTGTCCTTAGAATAAACATTGAACGGCTCGAGTCTCTGAAGACTAGAGATCGAGCTCCGCATGCTGTTGATGCTGTTCAGTGCTTTTAATTTGGTAAGCCGGATGATTTCTGAACTTCTCCTCTAGATGTTGAAAGCGACCTGATCACTTGGGATGAATTAGTACATTTCACAGATTCATACTAGTTTATAACATAACAGTGAACAATTATGACACATTGCCAAAGCCAAGAAAATGTTATTTAAGTGTCAGGTTTCAGCTTGACACAACATAACACGCCAAGACGTATAACTGATTTTTAAAAAGACTACCATCTTTGAGAAAACAAGAAGCGTTACATATCTTACGTAACATAAAACAACCTTTATTAATAACGTTGACCTTCTGTAGCAAAATTTCATGTTAAGCCGAATAATAACATACCTCCAAATTAAGTTACATTGGAAAGAAGGTATGTTTCTCATCTTGAACTGATCAGATTTAGCGGCGAACGCAGTGACCGGTCTTGGTTTTTAGCTGATTTGTCAGCATGTGTTCTTAGCTGCATGGTGACTTCTCGAGTTCTCCTATTAAAAGACTTTTAGGACAAAATACCCTGGTTCCAGAGGTTAATCTGTGGCACCCAGGGTAAGGATACAATGATAAATATGGCGAATTTCGCGTATTTAAATAATATTGCTGCCATTTTGATTAGCGTAACATTGATGACTCTCCGGACTGCAGTTGGTGTAAGTGCTGAGGCGCGTGCCAACTAAAAATGCAGAACCTCCGCGGTGGATTATTGCATGATTGTGCCATAATTCTAACAACATGGGAGATCATCAATCAGAACTTGAACTAGCGTTCCAAAGAGCCTTGTAAACAAGTCAATAGTTTATCGAGCGGCGACCGTACAGAAGGCGTACAGAACCTACAGCTAGGGACAAACGTCCTTGAAACACCCCCTTCCCAATGTTGGGAGCAAAGTCAGAGTTGCAAGCGAGAGATAGTCATTAAATTACGCACTTGTAACCAACATTGCACAGGGGGAATGGGGGTGCTATGGAAGCAAAGTGTTTCAAGACTTTTGGTCCCATGCCCCCCCCCCCCCCCCCCGGGCATTTGTGGGCGGGCTTGGAATTGATAGAGATATTATTTCAGCACAGCCGAGTATGGTAAGTGCGCCAAGTTTCTCACGATAATATTATAGTCGCAGCCGCATTTCACTTAAACGATTTTATATAATTATAACGTCATCGATCACGTGATACGACAACCACCAGTTGATATTAGTATTATGGTGCAATTAGATTTTGTTTAAACTGTTTTTTTTTTTTTAACGTAAATCTATTTTCTGTTAAATGAACCAGGCCTTAAAGAC
Source organism: Actinernus sp. WN-2022 (assembly GCA_030867875.1). Lineage (NCBI taxonomy): Eukaryota > Metazoa > Cnidaria > Anthozoa > Actiniaria > Actinernidae > Actinernus > Actinernus sp. WN-2022. The sequence goes on along the minus strand of JAOWCC010000019.1, from coordinate 17,885,005 downwards.
CCTGTGTCCGAGCCCATGGTGCTTTGCGCCAATGTTATGATTAGTTTGTTTATCAACGGCCGCATAAATTAAAGGCCAGCTTTTAGGCATGAACAAACGTGATGAAACTTAATATGTTATCTCATATCCATATTTTTACTTACGTCATTTCCTTTTTCCTCTTAGATTGTGTAATCACCTTGATATTTATACTTGTCATTGTGAAATATTCATTTGTAAGATCTACCTGAAGAACGTTGTTCGATCAGCTTTTCTGTAGTCCTTGGACTTGTTTACTTATTAGTATTTTTGGCTGATCAGATCTCTCCGCAAGATCCAACGTACCACCGACAGAATTGTCGTATATGGTTTTTGCTATTTATTTTTTATTATAGCTTTTAGGCGAACTAAAATGCTCTCGATTGTTTTTAATATAAGTTTCATAAAAGAAGTACCCATATACTTTGGATAACGAATTTCATAATTTCTACCGGATTAGAAACCCAATCGAGCCCACGAATTTTCTCCGGATGCTTCGAATATGATTTTAACAGTACTCGGCAGGAAGCCAGTTGTTCTGTCTTTAGATTCTAATTAGGTTTACGAGTGCGACTTTTCTCAACTCTACAAGCAAACACATACTCTTGCTACCTTGTTTTCATGTTTCCAGTATTGCTTAGCTGTATTTGAAGATCTCTACTTTCCTTGCGAATGATATATTTTGAGTGTAAAATGAAATGTCGACTCGTACTCGCACTCGAGTCAAACTCACAGCGAAGTAACAGCTGGACTCGGCAGATTGGACTTTGACCCGCGATCGTAGTTTTGGTAGCAAGACTTTCTGGACCTACTGGAAGATGAAAAAAGGTTAAGGACATTGCTTTCTCTGCTAATAAAAATGCAAAACATATACAGATACGTCGTAACACCTCAGTGGAGCTTAGCCATGCGAAATTATAATTACGAATGAACTTGATGCCAGAAATCAGAGAAGTGGTTGCATGCGGCATGCTTTGTGCTTTATATTTCCAACGAAGCCGGCCGCCCGCCGGTCCATTAATGCAGCAAATCCTCGGGAAACTCAAGTAGGAATCCTTTTGAACCACAAGTGTTCTCTGACTTGTAGATCTAGAGAAAGTAAAATGTGGACTGCTGAAGGATTATTTGTCGAGTCGCTTTGCCGTCTCGGTCCTAAAAGTTTCTCCGGAATTCCTCTACTCGCCCCTCTAGATTCGAAGAAATATTCGAACTAAAGTTTCATTTAAAAAAGAATATATTCAAAAGTTAAGATAAAAGAAAGTCAGTTAAGCATATATACCTATGAATAATTACACGATGGCCCAAACTAGGGATGAATTTCGAAAGATTCGAGAGTCACATAACAACAACGATCTTTCTGATTTTCGTAGCCTACGGAAATGACGGACACAGGGTCTTTAACATGCTTGAGCCTGAGCTGCAAAATGCCATCTGGTCTGTGTTATCAGCTTATATTCTGACGTGCTGACATGATGATTAGGTAATGTTGTAAGTGAGGCGAACGGAAAACGCTAGTATAGTAGTATTGCGTAGTCACACATGCCTGTGCATCAGTGTAATGTATAATCAGGTAACGTTTTCATATCTGCGTAATTTCCTGGAAATAGTTATCACATAGCAATAAAATGCAACCGTAGATTCGAAGGATATACGATGAGAAGAAACTGTTAGAGGTTAAGGTGGAAAAAGTTCGAAATTAAATATTTCTTTGGAGGAGGTTAGCTGAAGTTCACGGTATGAGATCGCTCTATTTGCAGCGAGGTACTGAGAGCGTACATTCGGTTTTTATACAATCAGAAAAATATATCCCTGCGAAATGTGGGTATACTTGTACACTCCGAAAGGCTCGATCTCCATATTTTTGTGTGTACGCAGTAGTACCTCATGAAATTATTTATATAACGATCACTACTTTAGTCACTAAGTTGGTAAACTAATATTATACTTCAAACTTGTGCCTTACTAAAAGTAGTAGTTTTTCCAAATCCTATTTTATTCATATGTATCATGTGTCACCGCTGCCTTAGGCCGAACGTAACGTCATATAATCGTGACCGGTAAGATAAATACCTCGCGTGTACACTTCGATGAAGGCTCTATAATTACGTGCAAAGCCATTTACTGCTTCTATATTCATAATAATTTCATTTCATTTCCTTAGATATATCTTCTCTTGCATTAATAAAATCCATCATTATCTATAAATGAAAAATTAAATACATTACACTCACTGCGCATGCTCATCGTATCACTTTTGCACTCAGACAGCTAGGGACAAAAGTCCTTGAAACACAAAGTCAGAATTGCAAGCGAGAGGTAGTCATTACATTACGCACTTGTAACCAACATTGCACAGGGGGAATGGGGGCGCTATGGAAGCAAAGTGTTTCAAGGCTTTTGGCCCCAGCTGTAGTCCTTCTCTTAGCTATGCCACCAGGCCTGTGAGTGTGCACACAGCTTACAGTCCACCATTCCAATAACTTGTTTCTGCGCTTGCGCGCATCCACGAATTAAAAAGAGGGTCTGGCAACTGCCAAACGGTCTAAAATTTAACTTTCAACTTATCAGCTAACATACATTTATCAGCCAACAGTACATTTTCAATTAGCAGTTAACAGTTTAAAATATTCGTATTTGTCAGTTAAATTTTAGGCCGTTGAAGATCCAGCTTTGAAATTCAACAAAATAATAATAATCCTAATTCTCGAATTACCCTTAAATGATATTTAGCGCTTAACTGTCAACTGATAAATGGCCTAAATTTTACCTGTTAACTGACATTTGTACCCCCCCCCCCCCCCCCAAATCCAGATCCTTTAAAAACAGTATTGTGACGTAAACTGTTATGTGACAATAAAAGACGAAGCAAATCGAACGAGAATATTTTGTATCAACCAATTATTAATAGTGGCTGAAATGACATTACAATTGCATGAAAATGACATGAATGTGTCTTGTAAACAGTAGTTATTATTTTAATTTCTTGGATCCATTTTTGTCTATTGCAGGTGAACTAAGCATGGTAGTTCCGTATCCAAATAACATTTACCCAATCGAAAACACCAAAGCAGAAGTGACGTGTGTCGCATTCGACGACAAAGATGAGAGCGTGAGACCAAGGATTGTATTCATGCGTAAAGATGAGTTTGCCATGACGACAGAGATCCCAGATGAAGGTCCAGTAGGTCACACCTACTACACAAATAGAACTGAGGGTAAGAAGAGAAATCTCTTTCTGTTTGAAATCCTTCACTCTTAACCACGGATAACTCGAACTCAGATAAGTAAACTTTTTCGCTAACTCGAACAAGATCTGGATTATGGATCCCTTGAGGACAATTTCCCACTGATTTACCCCGGCTAACTCAAACTCATTGTACAGCTGCACTTTGATGAACAGCAATGCTATACACCCTTTTAATAATTAAGTGGTTGGAATTCAATTATAGTGACGTCAATCGCGGAAAGCAAACAAATCACGAATGTTTAACTCATGATTTATTGAATAAAAGATGGCAATAAAATTCAGAATTTGAAAGATGCAACAGAAGCGTTAGTAACTACATTTTAAATTCAAGTCATGATACACAAGAAGTACATGTATGATGTCACTGATTATACTTACAGCCAGACATATTAAAAGGGTGTATAGAAAGTTTTCGAAAACACTTTATTATGAAGCAAGTATATATTAGTGGGCGTATACAATAATACGCGCTTGTGATAGTAGGTTCATACTGTACATGTATTGACACATTCTTATTCCATGGATTATGTCGGGCGTAAAGGTCTTGCTGTTCAAACCTTTTTAACGAGAACGTAGTGCGAATTCTTAATTCGATGCCTAATTCTTAATTCGGGGGGGGGGGGTTGAACAAGTCATGACGGGTGATGAAAGAGCGAACATTGATGAGGATCTAACCAAATTTTCAACCAAGGGAGACATAATCGTACAAGGAGATTTTAATGCGCGAACAGGATAGCTATATGAATACATTTTACTAGATGATAGTAAATATCTAGATTTACCAGATGATTATGATTGTGACATTCCACACAAGAGATACTCTCAAGACAAAAATAACACTGACAAGAGGGGCAAGTTACTCATAGAAGCATGCACTGAAAACAACCTAAGAGAGTACTTAATGGCAGAACAATAGGTGATTCCATGCACTGGCAAGAAAACCTGTTTTCAATACAATGGTAGTAGTTTAATCGATTACGTAATTAGCAGTTCTCGCATGCTTACTTATAATTAGTACATACAATTTCTTAAAGTTAACGCTCTCCAACCAATTATATTTGATCATTGTCAAATATCATACGGTCTTAAGATAAACAAAACCGAAACAGTTGCTTTCACAACAAAGGAAGAACCAAACGCACCCCCTGATATTCAACGAGAGCGCAAAAGATAAGATACCTTTAAGTCCTTAACTCGGAAGATTATAAAACCAGACTCGAAAGCATTAACAATGAATTCGACGTTAACGAACCGAAATCAGCAAGTTCTATCACAAGTAAATTCACGAATGTTCTGATCGAAATTAGCGAAAAAGCGGGAATGAAATATAAAGATGTGATAAATAGACCGGGAAATCCAAAGCCATGCATGGCTGGTTTGATGAGGAATGTTGTACAGAAAAGGAGAATCTAAAATCACTTGGGCACCGAATTTGTAATAATCCAGATGATGATGACCTAAGGAGGAACTTATTTATAAACAAGAAGCGTTTCAAAAAATTATGTAAAAAAAAAAGGCCACGCAACCAATATACGAGTCTAAAAGAACTGGATTTCAAAAGCCCAAAGAAACTGTGGGGGAAATTAAAAAGTATTTTCAGCATAGGTATAAAAAGGAAAAACAGTGTTGCCCTGTGGAAATAAAAGAATTCCACAGTCACTTTAAAAATCAAAATGCTGCGGACGTAAACCCTATTCCTAATTGCTCTACAAGGCAAAGGCCATTAGCTAGATTATGATATCACAATTAAGGAGATTAGCGACGCCTTAAAAACAACAAATCACCCGGTCATGATAACATTCTCAATGAAATTTTAAAACATGGTAAAGACAGTTTAACTCTGTCATCAAGAGAGCTCTTTAATATTATCCTAGCTTCAGGTGATTTCCTAAAAGAATGGAATTTAGGATTCATAATCCCCATTCATAGAAAGGGAGACCGTTCAGATGCGAATAATTATAGGGGCATCAGCCCTTTGTAAATAAACTATTTACATCAATTCTTAATCATAGGTTAAATGAGTATTTAATTGATAATGAATCTTAAAAAAAGAACAGGGTCAGGTTTTAGAAAACACCACTCCACAGTGGATAGTATTTTTGTCCTAAAATCCCTTATAGATAAATACATAAAAAGCAAACCCAAAAAGAAAAATAATATGCTGTTCTCCTGTTTCGTTGATTTAAAAATAGCTTTTGATAGCAAGTGGGAATCAGTGGCAAATTTTATGATATTATACGTGCTATGTACTCAAATGATAGGAAATGTGTTAAACAAGGCTGCATGCTTAGCCCAACGCTATTTGATTTATTCATTAGTAACCTCCCAGGCAAACTTAATCAATCACAAGCTGAAGACTGTGTTGCAATGGGCAGTACAAATATAAATTGCCTTCTATATGTAGACAACCTAGTTCTACTGTCAAAAACCTCTAATGCAAGCCCATCTAAAGTCTCTTGAAGAATACTGTTATAACAATGATCTAGAAGATACATATTGCAAAAACTAAAGTAATGATATTCAATAATAACGGAAAAAGAATGAATAACTACAGCTTTTATTACTATAAATTAGACAATACTAAACATAATGTATATCTTGGTCTCACTTTAAAGTGCAAGTGACATATTTTTTTGATCTTTTTTTTTTATTGCACAGTATTAAAGTTTATTTATCAATAAAGTGATTTTTATTGAAAAAAAACTGCATCTTTTTATTGTTGGTGGCCACAAAAAAAACCTTAACATTTGCGAAAAAATTGACTGTGATAAACACCAAAACGAGGCTGTGACGTCACACCGAGAAGTCGACCATCACAAAGCAAAACAAGGAAAGCAAGTAATCGTGGTTTCATGCTGAAAAAAGAATATCTTGTCGCTGTGTGGTCATGAACTACAGTTATACTGACTGTCAATTGTATGAGTGGCCTTCAAGTTCGTCCCTCGCTCGTCAATGTACGGCTTTCATAAGAAAAAAGTGAAAAGATTGCGGTGCAAGTCCGATGCCAGAGATTTGTAGATGAGTGTTTCTCACTGAACCAATGATGGGATGATTCAAAGCAAGCATGTCTATAAAGAAGTAAGTTACCACTTATAGTCCTTATGTAGTATGTGGATAATTTTTTTTTCCGATCAAGCAAATTTTCAGTAAATGGAGTTTACGAAAGTAAACTGTGAACACACTACGCTTCCGGTTGCCTCCTCAAACTGAAGTAGGCTGAAGTATTCCTCCTGAGTCTACATTGTGTACCTCAAATGTGAAATTACTTATAGTAATATAAATGAAAAACAGTATTGACTATTTTACAAAAAGCTCCCAAGGCAAGTGAAGTGTATTGAAAACCGAAATATCATTAATAATTATTGTTATATTTCAGACAGCAGTGCTTATTATTCAAACTGTAACTGAAGACAAGTTATCCGACGCTTCTCCTGATCAACGTACATGCAGCAGCTGTACCCATACCTAGGCTTGCCTTCAAGAAGAGGGAGATTTCTCATCTCTATGTAGTCTGAATTTCAGATGGTTTGAGTTTGTGTCGTCCACTGACACTAACTCCCTTAGACAAGACAAGACAAGACATATTTTATTAGAGTGCCAAGCGACAGACTGTACATAGGCATACTTCTCCAATATTCTATACAGGGATGGTTTGCCTAACTTTAAAACATTCATAGATGTATTTTGCTATTTCTGGCTTATGTTTTTTTGGTGCGATTAAATCTTTATAGTTTGTTATTTTTTTGTTTATATCTCGAAAAAGAGAGTTTCTCAGATCAGAATATAATTGACATTTAGATAAAAAATGTTCTTCGTTTTCCATAATTTGACAATGTGGGCATATTCTCAATTCAGGACTCACATAAATTCTGTTATAACGGCCTCTTTCAATTTGTAAAATATGGTCGCTTATTCTTAACTTATAGTTAGTGCTCTGCGATGATCTATGTTTTTAACTTCCAATAAATAATCTTCGAGTTTATATTCTGTTTTGAACTCACGAAATGTTCTTAGTTTGTTTCCTCCCACTGATCTGGATTCATCATCGAAGTTGCTTGATCTCCAGTCTTGAGTTTCAATATCCTCTAGTCTTTGTTTAGTATATTTATAAAACCGCTTGATCTCGTTTTCATCAATAACGGCATCTTGTTGGGATTCCAAGCAATAGCCAAAGCCATTCTGAAATAATATAGCTTTAATTTGCATTGCCCAGTTCTTCGAATTTGTGAGTGACTTAGCATATCTAAGTAGGCTTGCTTTGCGATTCTATTTTCGTCTAATGTTAGAAGGCGGGCCCAGAATGATAATGCCTTAGATTTTACTTCGATAATGATGGGGAAACGGCCTAATTCTGCACGGTAAGCTTTGTTCACCGCTCTTTTGCTTACGCCAAGGATTTGTTTACAGAACTTTATGTGAACTTGTTCTATTGGGTCACGTGATTCATTATATTTAACAGTATCAAGACCCCAAATTTCAGACCCATATGTGAGAATGGGTTTTATTAGGGTATCGAATAGGTGTAAGGTAAGTGGCAGGTCTCTTCTAAATGAGATTCCCATGTTCTTGCGGAGTGAGTAAAATGCTTTTCAGTAGTGCAACCTTTTTCAGCTCTTGTTTTGCTATAGTAAATGATCCAGAGGCACTTAAAGTCAATCCTAAATACTTATATTTAGTTACGTTCTCAATCGGTGTTCTCCCAACGTTGAATAAATAGCGATTTAGTTTTCTACCATTAGGGTTAAATATTATTACTTTTGTTTTATTTTCGTTGATGCAGAGACTGTTGGCTTTGCCATAATCCAGTAGGCATTTTAAATTGTTTTGTAATCCCAACTGAGACTTTGAGATAATTACTAAATCGTCTGCGTATAGTAAGCAGCTAACGGTTCTATTGTTTAGTTCGGGGGCGTCTTTGTCTTTGTTAAGAATGTTTTCTAGATCACTTAAATATATATTGAAAAGGGTAGGTGACAACATGCACCCTTGCTTAACTCCTTTAAAGCACGCAAATTCCTCCGAGATGTGTCCGTCAAGTTTAACACACGCGGAGTCTTTGCTGTACATGTCTTTAATAATGGCAAGAAAATTTCCGTTTATACCAAATGAATGTTGTTTAACTCCCTTATGTCTCTTTCAATAAATCTGCCCCCCCCCCCCCCCCCCCCCCCGCCTAAAAAAATGCATTTTGGGGGCATTTGACATTTTTGAATCCGAGCATTGCAAATGCCCCACAGTGGGGTCTGCTAATTAACTATGCAAATGCTCTGTCGTGGGGCTTTGGAACCACTGTAATCTTTTATTAATGCCGATGTAAGAGCTGTCACTATCTTGGCTTTTTTTGACAAGTTCCACAGCTCCAACTTTTTTTGCTGGAAATTGTCCCACCCCTGGGACAGGCAGGGTTCTCAAATGCCCCAATGTATACCCTTGGGGAGGAGAAAAGGGGATGGTCAGGTATGGAATTGTATTTTAATTTACAAGGTCCAAATAAAGTTGTCTTATGTCATTAGGTTAGTTGGATGACATCACTCAATTCTAAACCATAGCTTCTTTATTATAGAGAAGTGTAAGCTTTACATTAGGAATGTCTAGTGAGCTTGTCTTGCTGCTGTATCATGTAATTTATGATCACATGTTAAGTAGATGATGTCACAAACAGAATGATGCTTTAACATGGGATCGCTTGTTTCTAAACTTAGTAATGGAGGCTGGTCAGAAATGGGAGTTATGGTCAAAGTAGTTGGACTTCTCATAGGAATTTCGACTTAATATTTGGCAGGGTATATATTTAGTACTTTGATTATTCACATAATTCAAAATCTGACGAGAATGGCCATAGTGTATTTTGATCATTAAGTATCACTTCAACTGTTCTTCAATTGATATCACTTCAATTGATATCAAATGTATGCACATGTGTACACTTGAAATCTAACCAAAACATAATGTTGACTGCATTGCTATTTCATTGTGAAATGTATCGTGGAGAATGCTGGAAATATAAATTTGGGGCCAGCTCCAGATGTCAATGTTTTCTGGGGAGTACATGTATGCTTCCCTACCCCATCTCCTCCCCCCAAATCAGCCGTAATTCACAGTGCTCAAATAAAATGAAACAGGTTGACCACTTTGCATACAACTTGTAAAAGTTTAGCAATGTCACCCTGCCGAGTGGATAAAGAATTCAAAGGGTAAGAACTTGGGAAGTTAAAACTTTTACAACATGTATATACCGTATACAGTGGTCAACCTGAAAAAAATTGAATCTGTTGCCTTAAGTAGTTATTAATAAAGACTTATTGTAAGGAGTGTTTTTGAGAAACAACAACTGTTATTTTATTTTGTAGTGAATGTTAAAAAAATTCCCACCCGACAAATAATGCATGACCACTCATTATGAGAAATATACAAAACCAAAGTTATTGTAAAATCATGAGCTGAAACTAGTGATTTCCATGAATCAACAGTGACAATACAAGTAAAGTTGACTTCTCATAATGTATTTAACAGTCTTCGCAAAGTATTATTATAACGATGAAGACTGTACAGTGATAGTTGAAGTGACAGCTGGATGTTAGAAATATTCAGACAAAATTCAAAGAAATTGCTTTGTTTCCAAAACAACATAATATTGTCTTCCATTTTGTAGGTTGTTTTGCATTCTTGACAACAGGCACTCACTCGCTGTATCCTCTGTATTTAATCTTAGATTAAACAGTTCCTTTTAGAAAAACAAAATCTACAACTTCTTCCATTTTTTTTTCTAATTTCTGATAAATGGTTGCTATTGCATTGAAATACTTGATGTTTGTGTGTATTTTTATAGTATTTGTTTGCGTGTATTTTATAGTATATATATTTTTCTTTTTATGTCTGCATATAATCATTAACTTTGGCTGGCTATATATAGTGTCTAACTCCTAGACATTTCCTCTATATATTTAGCCTATTTACAACTTTTTTTCCTACCACTTTTTCTAAACTCTAAATATAATTTTCCTGTTAACTTTGTAAATAACTGTGAAGTGTGAATAAAGTATTGTATTGTATTAGGGACGGACCATTTGAAAATTGATAGGGGTGTACCAGGATTTTTTTTGGCTCGAAATTTCTTTTAGGACTCCTATTGCTGCAAGAATTTTTTTTATGGCATCGGACCTTGCACAATATTTTTTAAAAGACATTCAGTATTTTGGTTTTACATTGAGAACATTTTACACAATTTTAATGTTTCTAGATTTATGGTATTTTCCATGTACAGTAATTACCTTTGCATACATCCCAGCCACTTTTTGGACAAATTTGATAGGAAATATAGGCTGTGCAAGTTCTAAATATAGGAAAATATAGGATTTTTTTCCAAAATATAGGCACTTTATAGGAGCTAAAATAGTTTTAAAACAATAAATAGTAAACAATAAACACACAATTTTTAAAACATGTGAACTTTTTTTTTTTTATTGATAGGAAAGAATTTTGCTTTTGTTAATTCACAACAAAAATGCTAAAAAGTGCAAAATATAAATGTATCACTCAGCATACATCCTATTTATAGGAAATATAGGAGGATTTCTTGAAATATAGGCTCTTTATAGGATCCTATACAAATTATAGGATATATAGGAAATATAGGAGGTCTGGGATGACTGCCTTTGTTTAGTAGAAAACGTATATCAGGCATGTTTTCACAAAAGGAGCCTTAGAACCTAAGACCCCCTTTTGTGAAAACATGCCTTTAAAAGCCAGTAACTCGTTTTTTTGCCTTTTTCTTGAAAGGGCAAATGACAGTTTAAGACTTTTCTGGCCTTTCTATCCCATAATTTACTTGTGTGAGATTATCCCATAATTTCTTTATTTGAGAGATTAAGGTTACATGTAGGTTAGAAAAAAACACATTTTCTGGTATAATTTCTACTCAAAATATGGCAAAATCCATCGATTGAACTTAATCTACAGGAAGAGAATGTTGTATTGCCGTGTAGTGCATCGAAATCCATTAAAAGCTCGAGAAATGGCACCACTTTGAAATTTAAGTTACACAAGTAAATTAATGTGTACCTGTTGGCTTTAAAAGCCGGTAACTCACTTATCAACGATTTCATAAAAAAAAATGCACTTTTTTTCTCAGACCTGGTGGGAAATGTACGTGAAATTTTTTTAACTAGTCCTCCCCACCCCTCGCCCCCACATAAAATACCTAGAGATCAATTATGGGATAGAAAGGCCAGAAAAGTCTTAAACTGTCATTTGCGGGCCTTTCAAGAAAACGGCAAAAACACGAGTTACTGGCTTTTAAAGCTAAAGGCACACACGATCAGGCATGTTTGTGAAAACATGCCTGATATACATGTATTCTTCTTGAAATCTCTACCTCACACTCCTTCCCAGATGGATATTTAAAATTGTACTGTTAATTCGTGCATCATATTGCATTGTTCCGTAGTCTCAAATAAAAAAATTAAAAGTGCTCAACATAATTGGCATATATGAACTAATCTCTTGTACACGAATGCATTATCTGTCCTATGGGAATGTGGCTTTGATTATGAGCTTAGATAATATACTGTCCTGCATATGGAAGAAACAAGCAGAATGCCTTAAAATATTGCGAGGGCCAAAGGGCCGAGCCAAAATTTTGAGATTTTACTGCTATCTATATAAAACACTGGTTTCCTGTGTTCTGGAGACTAAACATTGGCTGAACCTGTTTCAGCTAATGAACAAAGTTTCACCCTTGCTCGATTTTTTTCGGGGAGATTTTGGCTCGTTCGCTCTTTTTTCTGTTCAAATTCGGCCTGCTCGAATTTTTTTGGGGGGATTTGCGGTACCCCCTGTCCTGCATATGGAAGAAACAAGCAGAATGTCTTTAAATATTGCGAGGGCCAAAGGCCTGAGCCAAATTTTTTGAGATTTTACTGCTATCTAAAACACTGGTTTCCTGTGTTCTGGAGACTAAACATTGGCTGAACCTCACTCAGTTTCAGCTAATGAACAAAGTTTCACCCTTGCTCGATTTTTTTGGGAGGATTTGCGGTACCACCCCCCCCCCCCCCCCCATCAATTTTCAAATGGTCCGTCCCTTATATTATCCTACCTTGACCGATAATGCACTGTTTGTGTTTTTTCTCTAGTAATCACACAATATACACAAAGTTGGATTCCGATTCCTTTATTACATCCACTTGGAGTAAACACAAAAATATGTTATAGCCTAGTAACCAGCAAAGAATAAGATTGATGTTAACATAAACAAGTTTTGTAAACCCCTCACTAGGCGAGTAGGCCTCGTGATATCGATCAGGCTCAGGCCTCACTTGTAATATCATCATTGAACAATTCCTTGGTCATCAGAGCTCCGGATCTCATCCGTTATATCGCGGCTCAAATATATAGGGTTGTATTTGATTCTGTAAAACTAACGACGAAAAATAACTACTAGAACTGTCTGAAGATGGAGAAGATTCACCGTCACTAAGCTGAACGAATCGTAAACAGTCCGAATTTGACCAAAGTGAAACAAGCTGCTCGCGTCCGTAGATATATATTTCTTCGTTGTGCACTTTTGACATGAAATAATTCTCCAACTGGCACCATTGTTTTATTTCTACATAACTAATAACACAGTTCTCTGCTGTAAAACATATAGAACATTCTATGGACGATTTCTTGTCTTAAAGTTTGGAAACGTAACACATACATTTGCGCTAAAAAGTTCAGTACTTTCGGACTACGAGTGGCTGTTTACTAGTTTGCACTATCGGCTGTTATGGACTGGAAACTTACTTTCACAGCTTAATATTTATGTCGATTGGTCAGAAAGATATCTTGTTTAAGATTCTATGGTTCTTTCGGCATCAGGAAATTTTTAAACGGGAGTTTTCGTACAGTATTTCAAGCTATGCTGTAGCACGAGTTTAGTACGTAGTCACAATTGTCCGTGAAACTAATAGCACGTTAGATCATTATTATCAGTTTGCTCTATGGGTTCTCATGTATTCAATAATCACTTCTGGAGCTTCATATGTATGTTGTTTGGTCACAAGGATTTCCTCTTTCAGTTTCTCCCGTTAGTTTGGACATTAGGGATTTATTCTTGGAGATTTCGTACAGTTTAGCGACCGTGTGTCGAAAGTTGAAAAGTTCGCTTGTCATGAAAGTGCGTAAACAAACTGTCACAAGCGGTTTCATAGCAGTTCGATGTTTGACTCTCATGTAGTCGATGATAACTACATGTAAGCATCACTTATGCTTTTTTGTTTTAGTTGTGTCGCAGTCTCAACGACTAATTTTGAATAAACAAATAACTAAAACTTATTTAAGCACATCTTACATTTCCATAAATGACCAAAGGAGGCAAGGATGAGTTCAAAAAGAACACTGATGGAGTCGATTTAAAAATCGATATTTCACCCCTCTGACAACTTCGTTCCGGGCCGCTCATTAACATATTTAAATCGGCCGTTGCTAGGGAAAGTTTGCAGCCTCGTAAAACCCGGAAACTTAAAGAGTGGGCAATAATTATTGTCAAGGTGACTCCTAGGGTAAAGTATTGTAGTCTGATGACGTCACCAATACCTTTTTAAGGATCGGAAAATTGACCTGTATTTTAATTAGTTGTACTGAAAATAAAATTAGCAGTAAAGTACATACATACATACATACATACTTTATTTGAGACTCCCTTAACAGGGCTTTTCAGTCACAATACAATATGAAAATATATATAATCTAATTTACAGTAAAAATATAATATAATTTACAATTATAGGTTAAACCTTATCTTTATTAAATAAACTGTTAAAAACACTTCTCTTTAAATTCTGAATATTTTTAATATTTTGTAGATCTTTTGTAAGACTATTCCATGCACTGACACCCCGGCAATAAAAAGCTCTTTGTCCCGTTGACAATCTGCAGCGTGGAACATTCAAATGTCCAGATCCCCTAGTATTTCTACCACGAATGGCAGAACGCTTAACAAAGTATTTAGATAAATATTCTAGAGCTAATCCATTCATGCATTTAAAAGCTAAAACTAAATCATTAAATATAATCTTTTTTGAGACATTTAGCCATTTAAGCGATCTTCGGCCCTCAGAAATATGATCAAACTTTCTTAATCCTAAGACTATTCTGGCTGCAAAATTCTGCACTAACTGCAGCTTTTAGTAGTATTCCCCCATACTGAGGAGCAGTAAAACAATTTAGTAAATACAAAACTATTTATGAGCAATAAAAGTGTTTTCTTATCTAAAAGGTGCTTGATTCTATTTATCTGTACTAACTGATTCATACACCCAGAAGCTGTTTTAGTAATATGTACATTATACGTAAGGCCTTGGTCTATAAAGATGCCAAGATCCTTAACAACTGGAACAGGTGAAATAGTCTTACCTAGTAATGAAAGAGAAATGGCAGGTAACTGCTTAGTAAGTTGCGGCAAACCAACAACTAGTAATTTTGTCTTATCAGGATTTATGAATAAAGAGTTTTTTGCACACCAATTACTGATATTCATGAGGTCATTATTTACAGCTGAAATAGCATTTAATGAATTCGATACTGGAAATTTGAAATACAGTTGACAATCGTCAACATACGCAGTAACTTGGCTATGACTAACCTTGTTAATTAGATTATTAACATATATTGTAAAAAGTACTGGACCTAATATCGATCTGTGAGGGACACCATGTTTTAATGGTAGCACTTCCGAAACAGAATCTTCATAACGTACCCTTTGATATCTATCTGATAAGTAGCTACGAAACCACGAAATTGCAGATGGCTTAAGGCCAAGATTATGTAACTTACTTAACAATAAATTATGATTAAGACTATCGAATGCTTTAGACATATCTAATAATACAAGTAATGAGACTGTTTTTTCATCGATTGCCTTCAGGAGTTCATCAGTGACATATGTGAGGGCAGTTTCTGTTGAGTGTTGTTTCCTGTTGCCACTTTGATGTATTGATAGTTTATTGTTCGTAGTTAAGAAATCCACGAATTGCCTGTGTGCAAGTCTCTCATTTACCTTTAGTGAAAGGCATACTAAACATCGCTAGGTTTATCTGTTTATAGGAAACAGCAATATGACAAACTATATTCTCAGCTTATTTTTCGGTTAATTTATGACATTCGTCAGTTGGTTCGGCTATTTTGGCCTTCTTCCGAACTGTTGTAGTGGACTCTGGTACGATCTTACCGGCTATTCCATGTGACACAAACAATTCTGGAGAAGCTTCTGTCCTCAAAACGACCAAAACGTACACAAACCATCCTTGAGGCTTGAAGATAATTACATACCTTATAAATTGGCTTATTCACTGATTATCACACGGCTGGTCGATCGTAGTACTCAACTAGAAGGCTTGAATGTAGCGAAATGCCAGCTTTGTGGTTCGTTAAATTGCTACAGTCCTGTACAATGCATAAACTGGAAGGCATATTTCTATTCAAAACGTTATGGTACACTTTCTTGCTACATATGTTAGTTCGCACGAAGGTTTGTATGAGAAAAGTAGCCCCACGTGTTGTTGTGTTGAGAGTTGTTGTGTTGAGAGTTTGACGTCACTTACGCTCAAAAATGACTAGGCGTTCCTCGCCAACAGGAACACGTTCGAGTAATGAAGGACGTAAAATTCAAGATTCGGAGTCCCAAAAAATAAGACTTCCCGTTGTCGCATTGAAAAACGGTTTGAACTGGTAATAATATAGCAACTCTACTTTATGAATATGAGAAAACATTACAAAGAAAATTTTATTGATCCTTGTTCGTATGCATAAGAAGGTCAAGTTTTCAAATATACCAAAAACAAGTACAAAATACATGTCACTTGCACTTTAAGCACGTTTGGAAACTTTAGTTTTATTGCCAAACAGGAGCTAAAGAAAGTTGCGTTAAGGGCACTTTTTAAACTAAGGAAAGAAACCGGTGTTCATTTCAGGTCAAATATAAAACTATCCATAAAAGTATGATGCGCTAATTAAGCCGATTTTACTCTATGGGAGTGAAATTTGGGGAGCTGATGATAAAGACCGTTTAAATCAGAATGATCCACTAGAGTATGTACATATACAATTCTGTAAGATGCATATATGTTGCTTGGTACCAGCAAAACATCTCATTCTGCTGACAATGGATGCAGGGCTGAACTTGGAAGATTTTCACTCTCCGAAACCTATGTACTGGGGAGAAAAAATAAGGATTAGAATTTATAGTCTTGATTTTTATTATACTTGGCTCGACCAACAAGACGGGTACGACTACGAAACATTTTTATCACAAATCAAACTGAGACTACAAGATATTGAATATACCAGCACTGGTTAAACGACATATTTAATGATCAAAGGAAAAATCCTTTGGACATATAGATCGTTTAAAACTGTTTATGAATTAGAAATGTACCTCGTGGTTGTCTCCAATATCAAGCATAGGATGGCTCTAACCACTCACTTAACAGCAAAGTTTGTTTACGATAGCATGCAGTTAATATCTATAAATATCCCAAACTAACAATGTAAATTTGAGAGCGCTAAGTAGCTCTATCTTGCCTAAAGGCCTATATAAGCGGTCCTATACTGGTTCAGTTATCACGAGTGTTTGTAATACATAATACAATGTTATTAGCAACAATCCAATGTACCGTCTGCTGTACAAGGTGCTAATAAAGTACATCATCATGGTGGTGTCGTAGTGGTGGTGGTGGTGGGCATTTACAACTTTTTGTTTTTGAAATCTAAAGACTCTGAAATAATATTCACAGTGATCTCCAGCAGTCATAGGGGGAGGGGGGAGTTGCAACCCCCTGACCCCACCCCCTCGGGATCCGCCTCTGCCCTGAGGGTTTGGTACTGTATTTCCAATTTTCCTGCATTTTGCACGAATCTTGACTCTTTAATCGAATGACTCCTCTTGCAGTTAACGGCAGAAAGCTGTCTACTACACTGCACATCAACAATGTGACTGCAAGTGACGACAACAAGAATGGAAATTATGAATGTTTGGCAAAGGCAGATGGTCAGACAAATAAGTTTGGATTCTCTGTCCATGTAATTTCTCGTGAGTATTATTTATAGGCACTAAACATTATTTATATGGTAATAAAGTAGTTGTTATGTTGTTATTGTTTTAATCAGTGTGTCTTTTATATCGCCATTACTTTTAACTGAGGCAAGATATATATATATATAATCAGAATAAAGGTGAAAGAGAAAATATGTGCCCTGAGTGGGATTTGAAGCCACGACCTCGGCATACTAGTCCGCTGTGTTACCACTACACCATCAGGACCAACCACGCTGGCAACGCAGCCAGTTGATGGTGTCACTGTGGAACGTAACCGTCGGGTACTCCCGGCATTTTCTCTTTCTGGGTCGAGATGGGAAAGCCTATAACTTTAAACTAGCTTTTAACCTAAGGATCATACTGATTCACAGGCGGACAGACAAAGCTTACCTAGGCCAACTTAGGAATCACTAGGTTTAAAGGATCCCGAAGGATTCAGGCTTATTTAATAAACACATATAAACAGTATAAAGAAGAAACCCATCTCTATATATAAATAATCAGAATAAAGGTGAAAGGGAAAATATGTGCCCTGAGGGGGATTTGAACCCACGGCCTCGGCATACTAGTCCGCTGTGTTACCACTACTATATATATATTTATACAGCTGCGTGCAAAAATTCTGACCCCCCATGAAAATTATATACTTATATACTTATATCGGTTGCATCATGGATAATCCAAAAATGTGCTTTTCAGACATTTTTCTAACAAAAAATATATCGGGTAGGATTGAAAAATGTAGATCATATGGGCCCATCCGTTGAAGACAACAAGTTTTATTTTCAGTTTTAGTTGACTAATTTATTCCATGCGTTTTCCATTGGGTCCGGTGGACCGAAACGCTGCTATGACTTCAAGGAACTCACTGTATTGTGAACTTTAATTTCTCCACGTGACACTAGCTAGGTTTACTCTATTGCCCTGAATGAGGCTGAAGTATTCACTAAATTGATTTCAAACCTTGGAGCCTAGGTTTAAGCGTATTATCAATGTGAAACGCGTTCTATATTATGGTAGTTCGATGTGTGCGATTCTGCCAAACATTCAACCAAATTAATTAAACACAGCGTAGCTAAAAACTTTTTTTTATGAAGTCCGCAATGAGGTTGTAAAAATCGCATTTAGTTATTGGAAAGGAAAGAAAGATCAGAACCGAAGTTGTTTTAATCTGTTTAAATTATGGACCAGAATTAAATGGTTTTGGTCTTGTGTAAAAATATTTTTTCCTGCGTGTTACATATTAAATTTTACAATTGGTCGTCAGTTTGACTCACATTGAGACTTATTCATAGGTAAACCTATTATTTACTTTGGCCTCACTAGGTTGTAAATTTATTGGTATTCCCGACAATCATTAAAAGATAATTTTTAGTAATAAAATAAATCAACTGATACACATTTTATATAACTTAAACATTATCTCGCGTAGAGTTTGTCAGAATATAATTAGGGCGCGTTCGATTGACCGTATTCCGGAATAAGAATAGATGGAATAATCTCTGGAAATCACTGGTTCAGGCACATTTTGCACTGTAAGCTACTAAAGTTTGCTGAAATATGATATTCAGGATACATCTTGTATTCCATGGACTAAAAATTCCCGAAATAAGCGATTTGTAGTTATCATTCTGTGTATTCTTATTCCGGAATACGGTCAATCGAACACACCTTAAATATGCATCGCGAACATCAAAATGTAAACCGCCCGCATTCAATTCTGAATAAAATAAAATATGTTTGATCATTACTTCATATGCGAAATAATTATGTCGCAAAAAAAAAACGCAAAAGAAAACTGAAGTGTGTTCCCAATGAAATTTTAGCTCTTTTGCAGCCTTCATAACGGCAACAATATTTTATATGCGTTTGGCTTTGAAGTGTTGAATTGGATTCAGTTTATTTGGCAGTATTGCAAACGACTGGTGGAACTGCCATAAAATAAAATAGAACGTGTTTCAAATTGATAATAAACTTAAACTTAGGCTCTAAGGTTTGAATGTAATTTAGTGAACAACTTAAAACAACTTCGTTTCTGATCTTTCTTTCCTTTCCAATAACTAAATGCGATTTTTACAACCTCATTGCGGACTTCATAAAAAAAAGTTTTTAGCTACGCTGTGTTTAATTAATTTGGTTGAATGTTTGGCAGAATCGCACACATCGAACTACCATAATATAGAACGCGTTTCACATTGATAATACGCTTAAACCTAGGCTCCAAGGTTTGAAATCAATTTAGTGAATACTTCAGCCTCATTCAGGGCAATAGAGTAAACCTAGCTAGTGTCACGTGGAGAAATTAAAGTTCAGAATACAGTGAGTTCCTTGAAGTCATAGCAGCGTTTCGGTCCACCGGACCCAATGGAAAACGCATGGAATAAATTAGTCAACTAAAACTGAAAATAAAACTTGTTGTCTTCAACGGATGGGCCCATATGATCTACATTTTTCAATCCTACCCGATATATTTTTTGTTAGAAAAATGTCTGAAAATTTTGTACGCGGCTGTATATATATACATATATACATATATACATATATACATATATACATATATACATATATACATATATACATATATACATATATACATATATACATATATACATATATACATATACACTGAAACAAAAAAACTCTGCGAAAGGCTTATATATATCATATATATATATCCTTTATATTTCCATCAAACTTTCTTGACAGTTGTTGCTTTGGCAGACACAAAGAAACATAATAGGCTTCGTTTTCAATTCCTTTGTGTTTGACGCTCCGAAGCCACTTCGTGAATTTAAACAAAATAGTACACAATTTATTGATACAACTGATAAAGTCAAAATTTGACCCGATCACACATACTAATGACGTAATTGTGACGTAGGCAACCCCACTTTTTGACATTTTGAGCCGGCATTACTCGAAATCTAGTCGAACGATTTTTTTTTCAAACAACTGGAAACTGTTCAAACTTATAACACACGTACACAGTGCAAATTTTATCGAAATCCCTTGGGCGGAATTGGCCAAAATTTGGGCTCTGAATTTCTCATCTTATTAACGTTGTCAAAGTTGAAAGGACCGTAGCTTTCTGTCAATGGAAGTGATTAAAATCCAAGCTGGTTAAAAGTATTTCCCAAAGCTTGGTAGATCTTGATAGCAAACAAAAGTGTTCTACCAAAACTGAACAAAACAAAAGTTGTAAATATTTATTCCGATAGAGTAGAAAAGTGGAAAATTGAAAAAACTCAAAATCTACAAATTTCAGGTTTTCAAAAAAGCCACTCAAGAGAATGTTTTTAACATTTCTGAGCTATAAATTCAATCTTTCATAAGAGTAATACACCAAATCCTATCGCTGAGAAATATCTACAATTGGAGATATAATTTTTCAAAGAGGAGCACATCAGAGCCGAGGTTTTGGATAATGCTTTGTTTACATCTAGTGGCCACGGCTGACTAAGGCACGTGCATTCAAAAAGTTGAGAAATTGTCATAATGACCAGGGGGTACAAGCGATAACTAATTTCTGTAAAAATATGTATAGATTGTCAGAAACTGTTGTGCATTGTACCTCCTGGTCATTACGATATTTTGTAAACTTTTGTATGCACGTGCGTATTCCGTCAGTCAGCCGTGGCCGCTCTAGATGTAAACAAACACTCTCCAAAACCTTTGCTCTGATTTCTCCACTTTGAAAAATCATATTTCCAATTGTAGTCATTTTCAGTGATAGGATTTGGTGTATTATTCTTATGAATGATTGAATTTAATGCTCACAACGTTTTTAATTTTTAGAAAACCTGAAATTTGTAGATTTCGAGGTTTTGCCATTTTTCGACTTTTTTACTCTCTCGAAACAAGAAATATTCACAACCTTTTTTCTGTTTTATTTGGCATCAAGATTTTGCTAAGCTTTGGGGAATACTTTTAAGCAGTTTGGATTCTAATCACTTCTATTGACAAAAAGCTACGGTCATGTCAACTTTGACAAAACGTTAGTAAGGTGAAAAATTCAGAGATCAATTTTGTGTTGTTTTCAAGAAAGAAATTATTCGACTAGATTTCGAGTAATGGCTCAAAATGTCAAAAAGTGGGTTGCCTTACGTCACAATTACGTCAATTGAATGAGTGATCCAAGTCAACATTTTGACATTATCAGTTGTATCAATACATTTTGTACTGTTTGTGAACATTTGAGCAGAATCAGGCAAACATCTTAAAAGTTATGATATTTTGTTTAAATTCGCAAAGTGGCTTCGGAGTTTCAATCGAGACGCCTAATAAACGCTGCAACGTTTTTTAACGAAATAAAAACTAAAAGGATGAATCACCGTTTCTGGGAAACCCCCACCCCTCCCCCACACTTGACCCTAACCTTTATGGCTAATCATTAATAAAACAATGCATATACAAGGGAGGGGTGGGTGGGTAGTTTACCAGAAACCAGGATTGAGCCCACAAATTAGTGTTGTCGTACTAATAAAAAAAATTAAAAAAAATAGTTAGGTTCAACACGGGTATTTTGGATCAGTTCAAAAGCCGCAATGTTCTTGCAATAACTATTCGGATATAATTTAAAGTCATTTCTGTATAAAAAGATACACAAACTAATTCATTTTCATCTCGTGACACATTTTGCCTCGGGATCGGTAAACGCGTCATGTAAACCGGCCTTTAAATTATTGAGCAACTAAAGAAAGGCGACTGACCGGCTACCGCTTTTACTATTGAAAATGTGTGATCAAAACATTGCAGGCCAAAATGGCAGAGTTTCACGGTTGAACTTGCTACTTCGTTACCGTCAAACACAAAGGAATTGAAAACAAAGCCTATTATGTTTCTTTGTGTCTGCCAAAGCAACAACTGTCAAGAAAGTTTGATGGAAATATAAAGGATATATATATATGATATATATAAGTGTTTTGCAGAGTTTTTTTGTTTCAGTGTATACATATATACATATATACATATATACATATATACATATATACATATATACATATATACATATATACATATATACATATATACATATATACATATATACATATATACATATATACATATATACATATATACATATATACATATATACATATATACATATATACATATATACATATATACATATATACATATATACATATATACATATATACATATATACATATATACATATATACATATATACATATATACATATATACATATATACATATATACATATATACATATATACATATATACATACAGTCAATGCCAAAAAGGTTGTCCAGCAGAACATAATATAATACTATAATATCCATTGTTTTGGCCTATTGTCTTGGTCTAGACAATAGCCCAAAACAATGGATATTATAGTATTATATTATGTTCTGCTGGACAACCTTTTTGGCATTGACTGTATATACATATATACATATATACACAATCAAAATATAGGTGAAAGAGAAAAATATGCCCTGACCGGGATTCGAACCCATGGCCTCTTTTTATACATTTATATCCTGATGGACCTACCATGGTTAAATCCATAACATGATAGTCTCTTGTTCTAAAGAGATAAACTGAACAATACATGTTATCTCTTAGATCTTGTTATGGTTATGCATAAGTTCAACCACCTTATACACTAGCCTTTAATTAAAAAAATAGAATAATTAATTATACATAATCTAGGGTAACAGTCAACCAGAATAGTTTAGGAGTTAATCGAGTTGATATCCAGAGGCTATTACGATGGAGTAGTGTATTTTATTTAACAATTAATATTCCAACGTCGTGCACAGTACAAAATCCAAGCAGGTGATTGTCTAATGACAGCGCTTTATTGGTGAGAATATCAAAAGGGTTAGATACTTTATGTTTGTGTTTTATTGACAAGTGCAGGCACTATAATTGCTAAATGTAGGATGAACTCACAATTTCTTCATGCTGCATTCGACCTTCAACCTCATGCAGTATTCATTATTTTCGTTCATCGTACAGTCAGCGCGTGCCTGTGTTTGTCAGTATTCATTATTTACCGTTCATCGTAACAGTCAGCGCGTGCCTATTTGTCAATAAAACACGCACGTCAGTCTCTAACCCTTAAATGGAACACGGAGAACCATCTTTTATTTGTTTTATAATAATTATAATCGGATCTACGTGCGAATTTCTCCTGCACGACTGTGCTTTGCCAAAAAGAAAGGTAATCGAGTTCTCGGCTTTCGATACGCTCATACTTCCAATCAACCTACCGGTCACCGTTTAAAATATCATTCAAATGCAAATTAGTAACAATATAAACCCCAGAACCCGGCCAGGCAACCAGTTCTTCTTTTCGTGCTACAAATACTAGGTCAGCGTGAACGTCGAGTATTATGTTTCCCTTTGGATTCGTATCGCTTCTTTTCTGTTCTTTGCATTCCTTGCTTCTAATGGGGGTTTTCTCCCTATGTTGTTTTCTTTTTTAGTTATTACTTGAGAATTAAAGCTACAGGAACGACTATAACGTGTTTGGTTGTACTCACGACTAGACTAGTAATGGTGGCTTTACATCACAACAGCCAAGCCTCAACACCACACCGCGTGAACCTAATGTTGAGGTTAAGACTAGTACTGTCACCGAAAAGAGTTTGTCCAACGGCGAGGACAGAGTCGAGTTCGACCTAGATGAGCTTATTTTAAGCAACAACTCGGTATTGACCGAATCCTTGACACGCTCAATTCTCTTGCTGAGAAAATTTCTGGACGGGCTGAGTACCCTGGTTCAGGGACTCCAAACGCAAAGCCCATATCAGAAGATGCCAATGGCACTTTCGATCCGACGGTACCTATATATAGTCTTGCCCGAAGACTCTTCGGCAAAAGACTCGAACGAAGAGGAGTTTATACTCCCTTCAATATTTGAAGAGACCGAAAGCTTTGGACCCGAAGTGGCCGTGGTCATTGCTCAACGCGTTAATGACGCATGCACTAAGAAAGCGCTGGACTTCAGTGACTGTGGCATGACTTATCAAAGGTTTGGAGTCCCTGGTGACAGCTGCACCAACTGCCTATTATGTAGTACTTGAGCTGAGGTGCACACGTTGTCTAGTGCGTGCGGTTGACGTAGTTTAGTGGCGGACAACACAGCTCTCAATATATTATTATCTAATTATAAAATATTATATTGTAATACTAAATTATTATATATTATCTTAATACGATTGTACATATTATTCATAACTAGTTCTTTTATAATTCTTAACATTGTATTATTTTACAAATTTAAGTTAGGGTGTCCCCATTTAGTGGTTATTTATACTGCTATGTAGATTGACACGTAAATAAAGTTTTGTTGTTATTACTTCAAGCTGAAGGAACTGCAGGAAAAATATAAGACGCCTGCAAACTGTAAACATTTATGTGTTCCTAAGGTGAATTTGGAACTGTGGCATGACTTATCAAAGGATTCCAAAAATAGGGACCTTGACCTTCAGGAGGTTCAGAAGGGACATGGTTTTAAGGGCTCGTAATGACAAGGCTATGATGGATACCGTTTCATCGTTGCTCAAGCTGGTTGATGCAGTGACGTTTATTGCATGGTCATGCATCTTTTCGTACCTCTCTGTAGAGGAGAGACCTGCTTAGGCCTGACATAGCTATTATAAGCCCTATCAATCTGTCTGTAGTAGATCCAATGCTATTACGACTTACCTGTTTGGTGATGAATTGAAACCAGTCACTGAGATCCAGTATCTTGGTTTCATTATAAACTCAAAAACAATGAAATTGTCACTACCAGGACAAAAGTTAGTGAAAATTATCTCTGCCTGTACACAGCTTTTAGCCAAGCAAAGACCCTCTGTCAGGGATGTGGCCCATTAAGTTACAAATAGTTTTTGCCCTTCCTACGGCACCATAAATTAGTACCTTAGACTTTATTACCGATCTTTAGCTAGGGTTGTGTAAAACTGAAGTATTGTCTATAGTCCTAGATTATAACAAGTTGCTTTCCTTAAATTCTCAGGCTCAGTCTGATTTACTCTGGGTTGTGGAGAATATTTCCAAGTTTAATGGAAAATCTTTCAAGGAACTTAATATTGATGTTTACATTGAAAGTGATGCCAGTTTGACTGGCTGGGGGTCCTTGTGCAATGGCCAGTCTGCTTGTGGCAGATGGTCACCAGGTGAACTTGAGTATCACATTAACTATATACCTGTACCTTTTGGCAGCATTTTATGCTCTTCAATGTTTTCTTTCTGACTTACGTTCCATCCATGTTAGACTCGCACTTGATACTTCTACTGCTGTGGCTTAATTATATCAACAACATGGGGGGTACCAGATCCCTATCTCTAGATTCCTTAACTAGAACCTTATGGGAGTGGTGTATATCAAGGAAGATATTCATTAGTGCTCAACATATCCCATGAAAAAACTAATTTCAGGGCAGATGCATTATCAAGGGAATTTTCCTCTAATTTAGAGTGGTCCCTGGATACTGAGGTTTTTCATGAAATTATTTCTCAGACCTTTAAACCAGCGGTAGACTCATGGCACCCAGAGCCAGGAGCTATGGCCATCGACGCTTTTAGTTTGAGTTGGGCTAATATGAAATGCTACGCCTTCCCTCCTTTCAGCCTACTACCTCGAGTGTTGGCCAAGATACGCAACGACGAAGCTTCAGTACTTCTGATCGCCCCTGTGTGGCCTAGTCAGAACTGGTACCCACTCCTTTTGCGATTTCTAACAGGTCAGCCTATCCTGTTGCCACGCCTGAACACTCTTCTCGCTCTCCCTCACAGTTTGGACTCGCATCCTCTGAGGAACAAATTGCAATTAGCCGCTTGGATGCTATACAGAAAACTCTTTCAGACAGAGGACTTTCTAGGGAGTCAATTGGGATCATCTGTGCCTCGTGGACAGCTGGCACTGAGAAACAGTACAAGGGAGTATGGAAAAGGTGGAGTGGCTGGGGGCGTCAGAAACAGGTTAATTTATTTCAAGCCTCTGTAGATCAAGCTGAATGTTATCATGAAGGTAAAGCCTACAGCACTATCAACACCTACCGCTCTGCAATTTCTACAACACTTGGTTCTGTGGCTTCGGGCAATGAGTCACTTGGCTATAGGTCACACCCTCTGATAGTAATTAAGTCGACTCCTCAAGAGAATTTATCATCTAAAGCCGTCAGCCTCTAGATATTCATCCACGTGGGATGTTTCCAAGGTTACAGACTATTTGAAGACATTAGCTCCTTTGAATGGGCTTAATTTAAAGTTATTAACACTTAAGACTGTAATGCTCTTAGAGTTCCAGAGGAAGTATTGTAAGACCCAAGGTGAACTTGTGTTATTAATGCTTGTTGACATTTCTTTTGTTTGGGTGTCCCTCTTTGGCCACGGTTCTTTAAATTCGCATAATTATCCCATAATGTGGAGCATATCGAAAGAGAAATTAAAATTAGACGAGAGGTACTTACCTTGAAGTGTAATTGTAGTTCTCTGAAGATATGCGGAGCATTATGGGATAATGCTTCCCACCCTTTGTTCTTGCTACAGCCTGTATCGCTCCCATGCACCCTGGTTATCGTATGGACCTTGGCCAATATGCACTCCAGGAAGAACTGGTTGCCTTGCCGGGTTCTGGGGTTTATATTGTTACTAATTTGCATTTGAATGATTTTTTTAACGTGACTGCCAACCAGTAGGTTGATTGGAAGTATGCATAATTATCCCATAATGCTCCGCATATCTTCAGAGAACTACAATTACACTCGTCTAATTTTAATTTATCAGCCAATGACATTTCGCGTTCTTAGGGTGTTCCCGTATTTTACATTTGATATATCAGTTTTACGTTTAGTGATTATATTTTACCAAGAGCCGAGGAGGATTTGTGGAAGGTCCGACATTATATCATATTTGTGCGCGGACGGAACATATATACACCTTGATTATGACGTAATAAGCAAACAATCTGATGGAGCGCTTGAGAGGCTTCCCAATAATTGACTAAGCAATTAGCACGCTCGGTTGACTTCCGAAAATTCTCGATAGATTCCGATGTTTAACGTACGTCCACGGTCGTACAGGGAATCCAAGAGGGAAGCCCAAATGTGCTCAATCAGAAGCCTCACTAAGTCTGTCCAATACTCCGTAACAAAAAAGATGGCTGCTGTACATTTGACCACAATCCCTTGCGAACTTAAACCGGTCAGTAAAACACGTAGAAATCCTCTAAAAAAATGACAGTGTATTGGCAACACCACTCGTACTGTTTTTAAGATTAAAAACCTCTCTATAGCGATTTTATAACGGATTTAAAGATTCGCGCAAAGGATTGTGGGTAAAAGTACAAGCCGTCATCTTTTTCGGTATTTAAAGAAACGGCATTTCCCCCATGTACCAAGAGTTAAGTTGCACACAAAGTATCTGTCTCCAGATTCACCAATGCAGTGTAGTTAAACGATCAAATCCACTAACCTTCATAGTCTGCAAATTTGAGCTACTGCCGTTGAGTTACTGCCGTTGAGCTGTCGTTGCATGTTGTTTCGTTTCTCTACAGGTTCTGAACTACCGGTTATTAAAGTGTCGGACAGTGTCACCACCGAGTTTGGAGATCAGATTACTCTGACATGTAATCTAATAAAGAGAGCACCAGTGTCAGTAACGACCACACTTGTCAAGCTCACATGGATGAAGGATGGCGCAGTTCTTGAAGCACATTTATCACCAGTTACAGACCAGGACGAGTCTCTTAACATAACAGTCACCAATTCCAGCAATGGAGGCGTGTATACCTGCACAATAGCGACATTACTGCGTCGTGCGAAGCCCTACAATGTATCGGGAGATATTGCTGTAAAAGGTTAGTCATCACTTTAAAAAAATTAAACATTTTATCCAGGTTGACATTTTTAAATGTTAAAACACTCAATAAATATATAGTTTTTCATATGGGGAGTAGATCATCTTATGGTATTAAACACTCAGTACGTATACTGTACGATTGTTTAAATCAATCATACTTATCTCACAGAAGTCAGAAGTGTTATGTTAGTGATAAGCTGTCATCAGAAAGTTTGGTTGGAACTGGCCGGCATTCCTTACAGATCGATATTGGGACCATTTCACTTTTTGGTATATAATAATCACTAGCCATGGCTTTACGCATGACACAAGTATTTCCTTCGTATAATTCTCAAGACCGAATATATGGTTATTGGGGCAAGAGATTAGCTAATTTAGACAGTAATATAGATATTTCATTAAATAACGACTCAGTCTATAAAAAGAGTAAAGGTAACGAAATATCTGGGTGTACATATATGGACCAGGGCCCGGTTGTTCAAAACAAGGGTAAGCACTACCCCAGGATTAAATCACTAACCCGAGGTTAAACTGTACAGATTGCAATTACATATTTAGCCGTATCCTAGGGATAAAGTGACCCTTGCCTCGAACAACCGGGCCCTGGAGCTAATATTGAAAACATAATTAGGAAAGTGTCATGTGGCCTTGTGTACCTAAAAAATATCCTGATTAATTACAATCAAAAACGAATCACCGTATCGACGTGAACTTTTCGAAGAAAACTGAGTATACCGACCTCTAAATCCCATGAAAAGAACAACTTTCTAGATCTCATAGATTTTGATGACGTCACGTAAAAACACACTTGGTGGTTTTCATTGTCATGACACTCGATCGCAATTTGCATTGATGAAATTAAATATAACATTTTGGTCCTTGTAGAACTACTAAAAATACATATTAGAATATTTCCTAACGGAGCTGTGGGCCAATGAATGTTTGACAACTGAGTTCAGTTATGGTCTTTGTATGCGGCCGCCATCTTGGTGTCCAAGAATGACACCTAACAT